>JBAIAA010000774.1:595000-1022246 GCA_037893245.1 Crossaster papposus | reverse complement strand
AGCACTACGGTGTGCAGACAATATTGTTTGTTTTATGCAATGCATCGTTGTAGGAACGTAGATATGAAAAATATTATAAGAATGTTTACGAGGGATACCCATTTTAACGACACACTCGTACATCACTTTGTAGAATCCCGTTACAATATTTCTATTCCCATATCCGATGTTGAATTTATCGTTAACCAAATTGTAAAAAGGTTTTAAATGTATACCGTAGTTGTTTTTATAGGAGTATAAACAAAAAACAAAACAAAAAAGATAAAAAGAGAGTAAAATACGCAAAGAAAATTAGTTAGTCAAACACTGTATTAAATGTTTCTATCATTGTCACGTATTTATTTTCTTGTTACATAATACATGTATGCAAATCAATAATAAAAATCAACAATATTAATATTATACAATGAATTCTCGTTTATTATTTTGTTTAAGTTACAATGATTCCCATACCAGGCGTTTTTTAGGTTTCTGCGTAGAAAAGGATGATGTAACCCTCTTTCGTTTTTTACGTTTTGAGAGTTCCGACGGCAACGTGGGTAAAACCCTTTTTTCGGCAGCATCCGGCGTCATCATGTTTTGCTTATAACGCTGCGCTATAGTACGACGTGAAACGTTACCCATCCATGTTTCGGGTACATTCATACTCGCTAAGCCACGCAAAAAATGTTGCCAACCGCGAGGGTCATATCCTTTTCTAGCACGTAGTACATCATTAATTAAATCAGTAATATTCGATCCCTGAATGACATCTTTGCCATATACAAGTTCCCCATTTTTGTTCCAACTCATAATGTCCGTATTGTTTATCTTATCAATTAACAGCTTCGCTTTATGTTTGTACGTTTTGGGTACACCGTCAAGAATTTCGGTCGCTGAATTATCTCGCGCTAGTTCGGTCGGTTTTTTTTCCCCGGTAGTTTCATCAGTACTATCGTGGAATTTGTTTCCTTCTGCAGTATTCATGGTTAGTGTGACGGGTTCTTGCTTTCTGGCACGATCGAATTGGAGGTATCTCTGTAGCGCTTGCTGATACAGAATCACCTTGGTATTATCATCCAAATCGGATCTATCCAAAATATCTCTCATATCCCCTTCCAACGTTTGTACTTTAATCTCTCCGATGTCTCTTTTCAAAAGTACATTTTGAATGGCTCGCGTTACTTGGTCCGCGGGAGCATTCATCTCAATTTTCTTGGCGTAACGCATTAGTTCCCGAGAAAAAGACCCCCTAAAGTGCGAAGGATTGGCACGAGAAGCGTACCCAAAAATCCACCCTTTTGCACGAGTAGTTCTTTTCGTTTCTTGTGAGACAATCTTTTATCAGCCAGTGTTCTTAGGTGTGTCTTGTGGCGCAATAGTTTCTTTCTCTGAGCAGAAGTCAAAGGTACGTGGCCTTTTAAGACATTCATGGCACATTCACAAATACACGATATCAATTCTTTATCCGCCCCTTTTAATATATCCTTTCTAAGTCGAGGGGTAGATTTGCTCAACACCTGGAGAGTGTTGGCGTTGCTCCTAAGTCTCTGCGTCATCGTGGCAAAGTGACGAACAAGTTCGATTGCAAAGCCCTATTTTACTCTCGGTACATACGCGTACTGCGTTTCTCCCCTAAATATGTTTGTTCTCAGTCTAAATCTCTCGGGAGTGTCTGGTTTAAGATCTATAAATAAATACCCGTAGGGTTCGCTGGTAGCGTCGTAATACGCTTCTGACATAAATCGTGTCTGACTAGGATACATTTGTTTGGCTAAATGAGTAATCTGAGATCGATCTCTCGGATTTTTAAAAAGTACGATATAATTACAATTTAAACTAATGGTTCTGCTTTCTTTTGACTGATAAAATAAATTTTGTACAATATATATAACTGACAAATTACGATGGTGAGAACCTTTGGTAAATAATTTAGTTATTCGTGTATCGTTGCCGCACTCGGTCATGAGATCATCAATAACGATTAAATTTCTGTCTCGCGGGTCGAGGTGCTCGGCCCAATCGTCCGACAACCCTTCAACAAAGCGTATACCATGTACGTTATCAGACAATTTCTGGAAAAGCGGCTGATATTCTCCATAACACCACAACATTTTCCCAGGTGTGTCCAAAATGACATCTTGTTTTTGTTCGAGTAATTTCTTTACAAACTCGGATTTCCCACTTCCTGAAGGTCCGGCAATGATACACGTGAATGGATGTTTTAGCTTGGCCGCCATCAAATCATCTGAATAGTCTGTACAATATCATGCAATTATATAAACCTAAAAGAGCTCTGTGATTGGTTACTCGGTCGATTATTATCTGAAAGGAATAGGTTCAACAGATTATTGATCTGCTCCTCCTGGACCACGGTATTTCTAAATACGATCGACAGAACAGTCGATATAATAATAATTATAATCAATACTAGTTTAAGTACGCGCTTGTTTCTTTCATCTCGTACACGCGATGCATCGTCCATGGTGGCTCTGACCTTAATGACTCGGTGGAGCCAACGCACCGTGTTTATAACCATACGGTAACGTATTAAAATTATCTACAATCACCCTCTTGCTGTACACCACGCGATAATCTTTTGTACTCGATTTGGTCAATATTTCTTTTGTCTTGCCATTTCGCACGATCTTATGGGGGTCCGATATCACGATTTTTTCACGACCCGTTTTACCATATCGACCACCGAATCGAAATTGATTTGCTGAGAATTCCTAAAGTTTAAGGTGAATCCCCTGACCTTACAACATGTCTTACCCATGTCTAATCGATACGCGTAATTTTTGGGCCCGCCCGATACGAAGGTCTCTATGTATTTACCGTCTTTAGGACTTATCTCGTTCGTCAAATCGCCGAGAAAATCACCCAGAGGAGGTCTGTACTGTCCCGGTTTGTCCACGTATATTACGCTGTCGGTGTCGTAATACAATACAGATTCCTGCAGTTTTTCGAGTACGCCGTACAGTTTGAGGCGGGCATGCGCAGTTGTAAACGCGGCAATGACTACGTTCGTTCTGGGGTTCGGGTCCACAAACTCTTCTTCCGATTCATACCGAACTTCCACAATCTCGTAGTTGATGACATTAATATCGTGCACCACTTTATCATCGGCGAGCAAAATTTCATACAGCTTCGCGGGATCACTGAGTACTTCCACTTTGGGCATATTTATTCTCTGACCAAACTTTCCCCAGAACGAATTGAGCATTAGTTTAGCGAGGGCTCTTAGACCGGGGTTTTTCTCTATCTTTGAAGCGTCTAACCGAATCCCTTCCTGTTGAAAATATTGATCGATATATTTCGCCCTATCGGCTTCGGTTTTTACCCAGCTCGGCCATCCGGAAGCTTCGACTTTCAGTTTTAAGAAAGTGTTGATGTAGTCGGTGAATAAACCCCCCGATTGTGCCTGCGTGTCGTATTGTTCCCTTTGGTCAAAATGCCAAACAAAGTCAATATCGACCACTTTGTATCCCAGTTCTATGGCCTTTTCAATTTCAATGGATACCCACGTGCCGTGCAGCGTTCTTTCGGCATCTGTATGCTGACAGAGGGTCTGTTGCAGAGATTCTACGCAAGTGCGACAGAGCGGAAAAGTCAATTTACCGCCCGAACGATAGGGTAGTAATGGATGGTACAGGGTGGACGGCGGTAAAGGCCCAGTCCAATTGCCAATGACGCATAAATCACGCATAAATCACGCATAAATCACGCATAAAATTGGTTTGTGCGTGATTGTTCGTGGAGAAATTGGTCATTTTCTGGGGTTGTGCGTGGTCAGAATCACCGATGAATCGCGTATAAACTGCGCATGTATCACTTACAATCACTGACAAAGAACATTCCACGCACAAGCCCAAACCCGATACAATTTCTGACGTTCAATCGACGCATGTATAGCGAATGTAACACGTATGGATCACGCATGAACAGCGCACGAGCACTGATGAATCACGTACGGTCCGCGCATGGAGCACGCATGTATCACTGATGAAGGGCGCACTATAAAAGGCGCGCACTGACAGCATTTCGCCAGTCTTGCACCAGCACTCGAGGCAGCCACATCTCCTGAAGACCACTTGAAGACCACTTGAAGACTACTTGAAGACTACTGGAAGACTGCCTGAAGATGCCACCCAGGAAATGCCGCCAGCCCTCCAAGACCAGGGTCCAGAAGAAGACCAAGGTTCCACAAGAAGACCAAGCTCCACAAGAAGACCAAGCTCCACAAGAAGACCAAGCTGCCCCAAGGTCACCAAGACCTCCTGAAATGCAGATGGAGGTGGAGGTGCATGCTGCTGCTGTTGCTGCTGCTGATATTGAAGACCCTGCTGCTGGTGAATCCGAAGAAGATGCACGTCCAGGCAAGGACAAGGGCAAAGTCAGAGGCAAGGGCAAGGGCAAGGGCAAGGGAAAAGTCGTTGCCAAACATGACTATTCCCTTGAAGCTGAGATGGAAGCAAATCTCCTTGAGTGGATGGTTGAGCACGAGGAAGTCTGGAGGCGGGGCAATCGCCTCTACAAGAAACGTAGAGAAATCTGGGCTGCCAAGGCTGATGAGCTGGGGCTAGAGTTGGACCACATCATGGGCTGGTGGAAGTCAGTCAAGGACTGGTACGTCAGACTCACGAAGGTCAAGTCTGGTCAAGCAGCCAAGAAGTACACAGACAGGGAGAGGTACATCCTGGACAATCTCCAGTTTTACAAGACCCAGCTGCCATCAACCAAGTCTGATCCCATGGTGAGCTTGCCCATGACTTCCACCCAGACATCACAAGCCATTGACAGTGAACTGGACAGTGACCAGGAACGTGCACCCACTCCACTTGAAACAGACCTGGAGGCAGTGGAGACGACATCTGCTCCGGCCAGCCAGAGTCAGAGTTCCAGCAGACAGATCAAAAAGAGGAGGAAGAGGGAAGTGGACCGTGAAGAAGAGTGGATGAAGGACTTGAGAGAAACTATGAAGGCTAATCAGCAGCTGCTGACCCAGCTGATACAAGACAGACCAGCCACTTCAGAACGAGAGGCTTTCATCAAGTATGTTGGGGAGAGTCTGCGTTCTGCACCTGCTGACAAGTACAAGGCGATGAAGGCCAAGATAGCAGCCATGATTGACGAAGAAGATGAAGGCCAGGTCCCTGATCCTACAAGACCAGCTCAAGTGATGTCTGCATCGCCAGTCCTCCACCACCAACATGTGATGTACCAGCAGCAGCAGCAGCAGCCTCAGCCAAGTACCTCCACTGGGGATCGTTGGTCAGCAGGCAGCTTAACCCAACTTCTCTCGTCAAGCCACGAAGTGTTTGATGGGTCCCTCAACCGCAGCAATTTCAGCATGGACAGCCAGCCGTTCGGAGGACCAGGATCCAACAGGAGGAACAGCGACCAGTAACTGAATACACCTCCAGCGCCCAATGGTGGAAAGTGAATGAACATTTGCTAAAAAGACTCTGTGTAAATGTATGAGTGAATGGGGAAATTTTCTTATTAATAAATTTCTAAAACTTTGAAATATTTGTTAGTTCTTGGTATGAAAGTGCACATCAAAGCGAAATGAATGAAAGGAAATGAATGCAATGAATGAAAGAAAATTTCCCCCCCCCAAAAAAATAAATAAATAATAAAGTCCCCTAAAAAAAAACAAAAAAAAAAAAACTAGTGTCATTGCAAAATCTTATAGTTTTCGTTTGTATATTTCATGAAAGTTCTCTTTTTTTCCCTTTTTTTTTATATTTATTTTTTATTTTTTGGGGGGACTTTAATTGTTTTGGGGACTTTATTTCTTTTTCTTTCATTCCTTTCACTTTTATTTGCACTTACATTCAGACTGGCACAAAATTATAAGTCACAAATATATCTTTAAATTTCATTTATTAAAACAATTTCAAACATTCATTGCATGCACACATTCACACAGTCCATTTTAAATGTTCACATAAACCATCTCATCTTGCCATGGCACTGCACCTGCTGGCGAATTACACCAGTGTCTCAGCAGGTTTCTCTGGAGCTTGCCTTCCTTGGATGCTCTGTTGGGGGCCTGCACAACTCTAGTGTCCTCCAAGTTTCTCCCCTCTCGCCAGGCACCAGGCTGTACGTTTCCATTTGGATCTTGCACATCCAGCAGACGATTCTGAAGCACAGGGTACCGAGTCCCCATCAGGTTGTGTAGCAGAACACAGGCCTTGACAATCAATCTGACAGTATCAGGGTGATGCTGCATGGTGCTGAGAAGAACTTGGAATCTGTTGGCCAGGATGCCAAAAGCATTCTCCACCACTCTTCTGGATCTTGACAGCCTGTAGTTGTAGATTCTGTAGTCCCTGTCGAGGTTCCTGGCACGATAAGGCTTCATCATGTAGGTCCTGAGACTGAATGCATCATCTCCCACCAGGAAGTAGGGCACATTCTGATTGTCACCAGGCAAAGGATCGGGCTGAGGCCACCCTCTGATGGTGTTGTTCTCTAGGCCTTCTTTCAGCTCACTGTTGTTGAAGATCTGGGCATCTGAAGCTGAGCCATTACCAGACACGTCCACCCACAGGAACTTGTAATCAGATGTCACCATGGCAAACAGGATCACACTGAAGAAGCCTTTGTAATTGTAGTACTCTGATCCAGAATTAGGGGGAGCTTTGCATGCCACATGTTTGCCATCAACTGCCCCCACTACGTGAGGGAAGTTCCATCTCTGGTACCAGTCATCTGACAGTTGACGCCAGCCTTCTTCAGTGGTTGGAGGTGACATTTGCTCTTCAAGGTACTCTTCTATGATGGCCTCGCAGAATTCTCTAACAACTTTGCTGATGGTGTTGTGGGGGACCCTCCAGGCATACTGCATGTCATGGTACTTGGCTCCAGATGCCAGGTGACGAAGGGTTATGGCAACTTTCATACCAGGATCCAGGGGAACTCTGAAGTTGGTAGTTTGCTTGGTTAGCCTTGGGGTCAGCCTCTGGACAATCTCATCAAACATGTCTGGAGGCATGCGCAGGAAGTTGTGAAAGGATCTTAGGTCTTCATTCCTCAGCTCCACCATCAGGCGATCATACAAGCCCTGCTCTGGTCTTCTAGTGATCCAGTCTCTCACCCAGACATTCCTCTGTCTTCTTCTTCTTCTTCTTCTGGCCAACATCTGATGAATTTGCATCATCTGATCATTCTGGTTCTGCACCAATAATGCCAGCACATCTCTTCTCTGAGGGTTCATGTCTTCTTCTGGAGCTTGGTCTTCTTCTGGAGCTTGGTCTTCTTCTGGAGCTTGGTCTTCTAGATGTGTACCCCTTGGCAGCATGAACAACACTGAAGAAATTGGCCGAAATGGCTGCTTTTTATACAGGAAAATTGCATGCGTGATTTGTAAGTGATTCATAAGTGATGCATGCGTGTTCATGCGTAGTTTATAAGTTTTTCATACGTTATTTGTGCGTGTTTCGTGCGTTAATAATTTTGGTAAGTGATTGTAAGTGGAACATACGTGGATTGTGCGTGTTTTGTAAGTGATATGTGCGTGTTCTGTAAGTGATTCGTCAGTGATGTGCGTGCTAGGAGCCAGTTCCTGACGCACAAGCACTGACGGAACACTGACAGAACACGGACATATCACGCACCTTCCACGTCCAAACTACGTACAAACTGCGCATAAACTGCGTATAATCGCGCACGTTGTGCGTGGAAAATTTTTTGAACCGTTCAAAACCGGCGATCGCGCACAAACCCGTCTCCGCGTACAATCACTTACAAAAACTGATGCTCCACGTGTGAAACACGTGGGATTTACGCACATCACTGACGAATCACGCACGAAGAAAATTTTATGCGCAATTCATGAGTAATTCGTGCGCAAGTGCAGTGGGACTGGGCCTTAACACGCGACATTTAACGAGGCCGTAGTATTCCGACACGTCTTTAAAGTTCTACGTCACAATTTGGGGGTGGTACATCGGATAAGAACAGTACTTGTTCGTGTAGGGATACAGCGAACAAAAATCAACGTATTCGATGGTTTCTTCTCCGGACGTTTGATGGAATAAACGAGTAGCATTGGTACGCCCCCCGTAGAATGCATCCCTAGGATTCAATGTTGCGCGGGGTCCGGTAATTACTTCATCTTGCAGCGCGCGTTTCATATCTTCGTCTAAATCTTTGACTATGGCCCCCCACTCGCATTCCCACATCTCAACAAATTTTGTACACGATGATTGGAGGAACGTTTTCCTTTCTTGCGTACGCGTGTACAATTCTGACATCGGTGTCATCAACTTGTTATTCACGGTCTTCCTGTTGGGATAACACGATACGCATCCGTGGAAGTAACACCCGTTGAACGAATAAATGATTTGATTTTCCGCGTCATAGCCGTCCACCTTGTATTTTCCGATCTGTTTTTCTCCTTTGTTTCGCGCGTGTCGAATATACGTACCCTGCGTTAAGTGAACGTAATGCAACCATTGTAACGCGACCTTAGATTGTTGTTCCTTGCAGTCGTAACCGTTAGGGGGCAATACAGCGATGGTATCGGCGCACAGAACATTTCTTCTGTACACTAAATTACACGCCGAGGCGATCGTAATGCAACTTGCAAAGGGGTCTACGCCAGCATCAACCTTCCCTTTCGACGTGACTTTCTTGAACAAGGTTCGAAACTGAAGGCAGCAACGACTCAGAATTTCGACGTCGCTTACGCAGTATTTCAGTAATTCGTCTTGCAACACAAAATGTTCCCCCTTTTGCGTCTCGTACCAACTGTTAAATTCCCCTCTCTTTTCGGAACTCATACTGTCCGGTTCGTAGTATTTGGCATCCGGAATTGGGCCTTCGTACTCTTGGTTTTGTTTCGTGTTCCAGAAATGAGGAAAAAATCCTTTGTGTAGTT
This sequence comes from Crossaster papposus, assembly GCA_037893245.1. Taxonomy (NCBI): domain Eukaryota; kingdom Metazoa; phylum Echinodermata; class Asteroidea; order Velatida; family Solasteridae; genus Crossaster; species Crossaster papposus. The sequence goes on along the minus strand of JBAIAA010000774.1, from coordinate 1,013,374 downwards.
CCTTCTGACCAAATGCGTGCGGTAACTTACTCAGTGCCATGGGCAAAAAATTCATGGAATCGATAATTTTGCGTTTGTACTTTGGCAGCATGATGGCTTGTATCTTACACCCCGTATATATGATCTCGGGTATGATTGCATTATCGTACAGGTAACGGAGGAGGAAATAACCGTCGTACGCTTTCAAATTGTGCGCCAGCGTGGTTGAATTTGACGTATCTTTGGAACCGAATAACCAATCACAGAACTCTTCCTTACATTTGTCACCTTTGAATACTTTCTGACGAGACGCCGAACAATGTTTACACGATATGTACATCGGGTCGTCTTCTGACCTTTCAGCACACAATTTACATACTACCCGAGCAACGCATAAGTTTGGTTCGTGAACACCGTTATCCTGAGTACATTCGAAGTCAAAGAACACGTATTTAGCAACGTCTTGTTTTTTCTTTCCCCTCTTATTCCCATCAAGATCTTCGTCGTCATCATCATCATCATACTGATCCCAGTCACCCTCGCCCCCCTCGTCCCCTTCGTCACTATTCCCCCTGTCGTCATTGGTTCGCTTTGTGCGATCGTTTTCCGTGTTTTCAACGGGCTTAGTAGTGTTCTTTCGTTTTAGACGGGTTCATACGACACGGTAAACGGTGTACGTCTCATATCCAATCAAAAGCCGTGCAAAACAATACGGCCCTCCCACCGGGGCCTCGTCCAATCGTTGGCCAGATGACGACCGGTCGTCACCTTAGGCTTTTGTTATTAGTAATGCAAAGATAATTGTTACATATTCAGCATGACCTAATTTATGTAAATTAAGGAAGCTTTGTCTGCGGTTTGTTATAACAACATGTACAGGGTACTAGCGAAGACGCTCATCCAGCCGTGGAATGTTTCGTCTTTGTTCAGTTTTTATGGCTTGTATTGCGCCCGGCCGTAAGAGCCAGCCGGGAATTTAATTAGCCTGGACAAACGCGCCCCTGCAAGGATAGGCCATTGGTAGACATTTTCATTCATTTGGGTTTGATGAAAGCCTGGGGGAGGTGGATGAGATGGGGGATTGGTGGAAGAGATGGGGATTGGCGGGCGGGGCCGGGGCGGTACGGGGGTGGGGGGGCCGGGGCGGTACGGGGGTGGGGGGGGGGGGGGGGGGGGGGAGCGGGCTAACTTTTTGCGTTGGATCTGATCTTATTTGATAACAATAATACTTTTTGAGGCAAATGTAAATGTACACATCAATCTAGGCCTCAAAACTAGCTAGATAATACGTGAACCACAAGGTGTATAAGGTGGGAATCACATCGCAGCTGCCACACAAGCCGAGGAAAGTAACCCCGGTGCAAAGTTTACTCCGCAATGGTTGGAAATACATGTATGTTTATAAATTATGTAAAGGCTAAAGTGAGACAGCCTAATAAATAGAAAGGTCTCCAAGGGGATGCCTGTCGGCATAACTTGGCACTGTATGCAGTGGCCCATGGTCTATTTAAAGAAAATAGCAATTTTTTTTTTTTAGCAAATTTCTTTCAATTAAAAATTGTCCGATTTATCTACAACTTTTTGAAACATGAAACAAACTTTAAAAAGCATCATGGAATGACAAACAAGCAAGTTTATAACACACACACACACCTAGCTGGTATTCTACTCCATAAGTTTGCTTGCCATACAATCAGTGTTTTCAGAACGTCAACAAGGTTTATCTATAAGTTACGATTCCACCCAGCTAGCGGGTGCCGCCCGAAGCGCGGCATCCTCTAGTTGTTATAAAACCATCACAAATTTGCTCCGGTATCTATACCCATGGTGATGATATTTAAATGCGGTTGTGCTAGTTCAGTGTCGAACCGTAGTACATTATGTTGTTATTTATTGGGCGTTCGTCTTATCCAGTCTGTGGTCTCCATAGTTGTAACGAGTCACTGATTGTTGTGACTCGAGTCGATCGAGTCTAGCCATTTTAAAGAAGTGACTCGAGTCCAGTTATGGGGTCATGATTGGCCGAGTACAGTCGAGTCAATAATCGAGTCTAGTCAATTCAAGTCACCATAGTTTGAACACTATGTAATAAAATAATATAGATAAGCGAGAAAGACATGTGTATCACTGTAATAACATCGACCTAAATACGTACACAAGAAGGGAGGGTGGGGGGGGGGTTAAACATTGTGCACACCATGCATACATGGCTCAAGGTCTGTACGAGGGGGGGGGGGGGGGTCGAAACCAATGCAAATCGAAAAGGTGTCAAACCAATGCGTATATGTACGCGAACCAAAAAATATGTACTTCTAATAAATTGTCCTAAAATCATTGTACTTTCTTATATTAATACCTATCAGGACCAGCGTTTATGCATCGAAAATTGTTACAACACTACCCTTCAGCTCAACCATTTAGATTTGTTCCAAACGCCATCGCGAGTAAATGCCTTGAAGGGTACCTGAAGTTCAAAACTTTAGTATGGCGAAATATACGCTTTAATAACGCTAATAACTACAACAAAGTCATATTTGTTTATGTTTGCTCATTAATCGTGACCCTAAAATCAAAAGCAATATGCACCGTGCCCCCCCGCCCACAAAATATGACGTCACGGTAAGAACATAGCATTATTATTATTAAATTATTATTTATATTATTAAATGACTCGCCTTGCTTGCCTCGTTCAAGTTTTTTTCCTATCCAGTATTGTGACCTTCGCGGTCTCTTGTTCTTTTTTAATATGTCAGTTCGCCTCGTTCAAGCTTTGTTTCTATCCAGTCTTCATACCGTCGTATTCTCTTGTTCTATTTTAATCCGTCAGTTCGCCTCGTTCAAGCTTTGTTCCTATCCAGTCTTCATATCGTCGTATTCTCTTGTTCTATTTTAATCCGTCAGTTCGCCTCGTTCAAGCTTTGTTCCTATCCAGTCTTCATATCGTCGTATTCTCTTGTAGTCTATTTTAATCCGTCAGTTCGCCTCGTTCAAGCTTTGTTCCTATCCAGTCTTCATACCGTCGTGGTCTCTTGTTCTTTTTTAATTCGTCAGTTCGCCTCGTTCAAGCTTTGTTCCTATCCAGTCTTCATACCGTCGTGGTCTCTTGTTCTTTTTTAATCCGTCAGTTCGCCTCGTTCAAGCTTTGTTCCTATCCAGTCTTCATACCGTCGTGGTCTCTTGTTCTTTTTTAATCCGTCAGTTCGCCTCGTTCAAGCTTTGTTCCTATCCAGTCTTCATACCGTCGTAGTCTCTTGTTCTTTTTTAATATGTCAGTTCGCCTCGTTCAAGCTTTGTTTCTTACCCAGTCTTCTGACCGTCGTGGTCTTTTGTAAATGTAAATCATTTCGCCTCGTTCAAGCTCTTCCTATTCAGTCTTGTGACCGACGCGGTCTTTTGTAAATGTAAATCCGTCAGTTTGCCTCGTTCTAGCTTTCTTCCTATCCAGTCTTGTGACTGTCGCGGTCTTTTGTCAATTAAATTCGTTAGTTCGCCTCGTTCAAGCTTTCTTCCTATCTAGTCTTTTGACCTTCGTGGTCTATTGTTCTTGTTAAAAATTTGCCTCATTCAAGTTTATGTTAATGATGCGCGCATGTAGTGGTTCACATAATTGACCCTGGCAGGGCGGAAATGTGTTCATTGGCAACGTTGATGACAAACTTTCAGGTCATTTTCTCTCAATTTGTCATAGACTTGTCGCTTTATATTTTAACGCCCTCTTGTGACGCCACACAATTGTTTTTCTTCGCTAATATTTTGCACGAATGCAGCACGGCAGGCCGGCCACTCTCCATCTTACGCATATTTCTGTTTCCCCGTAGTTGGGTGAAGCCACATTGCATAGAATCACAACAAGTGTTCGTTCTCCTTCGTCTTTTGAGAGCACAACATAATGAAACATTTTCTTTTCCCCGTGCGCTGTACCCAGCACGATATGAGACCGAGGGACTTCCCCCTTAGTCCCCCATACCTATACACTACCTAGACTATTGTTACCTAACGCACCCCCCCCCCCCCCCAAAAAAAAAAAAGAAACTGCAACTTTCCGCCAGCACAATGACCACCACAAAGGAGGGGGGGGGGAGGTCTCTCGTCCCATATATTGCTTCATACGTTTTGTGCATTGCTTGTCTTCATTGTGTTGGTTGTTTGCTTTTTAGCGTCGCCACTGTTGTGCTGCCCCCCCCCCCCCCCCCCCACCCCCCCCCCCCCCCCCCCCCCCCCCCACCCCTCTCTCTGTCGTTTGGGTCTGTCGATAATAAGAATAAGCTTATATAATAATAATAGAATACTAAAACGGTTTGTACGTCAGAATAAATTTATGTTCGTGAAGTTAGCTAAAAACGCCTACAGTCCGTACCCATGTGCCACTTTAATCGGTCATTGAGAAAATGGACCCAAAAATATTCGAGGGATTGGCACTCGAACCAATATTGTTCTATAGAACCTTACCTTCAAATTATAACTATAAACGGAACTTTTACATGAATTTTAAATGAAAACCAAGATAAACACCCATGCATGGTACCCCATTATATACCTGTAATGGAAGGAAGATAGATACTTCATTGTACGGTGTCAGCAGCTTCTTGTTTGCCGAAACAATAATAGTCCTGGGATAATACCTAATTTTGTTTGGTTGATCTCACACAAATTGCAATAGAATATTTGGCACCACAGTGCACTTCTATAAGGTCCCTAGAATGACATACTAATTATGCAATTTAGTCATATTTCCATCACTTGGATTTTAAGAGATTTTTAGTATGTCATTCTAGGGACCTTATAGAAGTGCACTGTAGTGAAAAAAATTATATTGCAATTTGTGTGAGGTCAAAACTTATTTTCCCTGGACCAAAAGCACTAAACGAAATCACGATCCACGTGCCAATATAAAACGACAGTCCACGTTCATTGTAATGAAAATCTTGTATTTAAAGCAACCAAAAATAAAACGCCTCATGAGTCATGACCAGTCTTGTCCTTGTGTACCAGCGCATTCTCACTTAAAACCCAAGGGATGGTCCCAGGAATTTGAAATGTGGCGTGAAAGTGAATAATGTAATAGGCGATATTCATTAGTAAAAAATATGCAAACACTGGGCGTGTTTCTAGCTTGGTACCGACACAATGATTGGAGCAGCCTCGGTATACCGGATCTATTGTCCACCTTGGCTTTTGATTGGATATTATACGTTGTCGTCTCGACACGTATTTTGAACGGTCTAAAACGAAAGAACACTAATAAAGCATTCGTGATCGATCGACCCCATTTCTTTGCAAACGGTACAATACCTACGAGTACAATCGTGTTCTCCGTATTTACCCTTCATCTCGGTGTTCACGAAACAATCGCAGCGTTTACATCTATAATACATTAGACATACTGTCTTTCCCTTAATCCGTTTGCTCTTATGATTATCAAAACACCCCCTATCCTTAAAATTACGGTTACATTCTAAACAGTGCACCCACGTAGTTATTTCGCCCGATTTACAGCCGGGAGAAAAACACAGTTTACAGTCGTCCACACATCTCGTGTGTCTCTCTTTCGAATTGTACCCCGTTTGACACGTATCGCAAAAGTAACTCCTATTCATAAATGCCTTCATCGATGTAATCAGATCGTAGTGATTATCGTGAAAGTACAGATAAATCGTGTGTCGTTGGACTGGCCCTTTAAAAATGGCTGCGTTAAAATGATCGGCCGATAAAACCACGATACGATAATCGGGTAAGACATCCTGAAATTTCTGTATTTCTTCGAGACCGCACTGGCCTTCTTTTACGACCGCTTTAGCGTGCAAATCTCTAGCAAGATATTCTTGCTCTTTGCGACCTATTTTAATCTGTTTTAATTTTGGATGGTTTTCTTTGATAGCTACCCCGGTGACTATTGCCCTGGCACAGCACAATTCCGTCTTGTTATCCCTGATCCGAATGACGGACGTATTGTCCCGTAACATGTCGTGAATTTTTACCACGCCGTGTCTCTTGTTAGCCCTTCCCCCTTGTGGCAACGGGTGCGTAGCTATGTTCCCCAGTCCCTATGTTCCCCAGTCCCTATGTTACCCATAGTTGTTACAATCAGTAATATAATAAAATCGACCAGTAATGTAATAAAATCGACCCCAGTAATGTAATAAAATCGACCAGTAATGTAATAAAATCGACCAGTAATGTAATAAAATCGACCAGTAATGTAATAAAATCGACCAGTAATGTAATAAAATCGACCAGTAATGTAATAAAATCGACCAGTAATATAATAAAATCGACCAGTAATGTAATAAAATCGACCCCAGTAATGTAATAAAATCGACCAGTAATGTAATAAAATCGACCAGTAATGTAATAAAATCGACCAGTAATGTAATAAAATCGACCAGTAATATAATAAAATCGACCAGTAATGTAATAAAATCGACCCCAGTAATGTAATAAAATCGACCAGTAATGTAATAAAATCGACCAGTAATGTAATAAAATCGACCAGTAATGTAATAAAATCGACCAGTAATGTAATAAAATCGACCAGTAATGTAATAAAATCGACCAGTAATGTAATAAAATCGACCAGTAATATAATAAAATCGACCAGTAATGTAATAAAATCGACCCCAGTAATGTAATAAAATCGACCAGTAATGTAATAAAATCGACCAGTAATGTAATAAAATCGACCAGTAATGTAATAAAATCGACCAGTAATGTAATAAAATCGACCAGTAATGTAATAAAATCGACCAGTAATGTAATAAAATCGACCCCAGTAATGTAATAAAATCGACCAGTAATGTAATAAAATCGACCAGTAATGTAATAAAATCGACCAGTAATGTAATAAAATCGACCAGTAATGTAATAAAATCGACCAGTAATGTAATAAAATCGACCAGTAACGTAATAAAATCGACCAGTAACGTAATAATCGACCAGTAACGTAATAATCTCGTACGTTCGTAAAGTCTCGTACGTTCTCGATATTAACTTACACGTCCTATTGACTTTTTGGTCGGAGATGGTCATCTTATTCTTATTATAGTGTCAGTCAATATAAGATTGGAGACAGTAAACGATCTTATGGAGCGCCGTGTGGTCTCATGGTGGTGTCCAGAGCTTTAGAGAATAAGATATAACAAGGAATAATGGTGTTTAAATCACCAACGATTGGCAGCAGATTTGTGGTGGTGCGAGTTCGAACCCGCGTGTGAGCGTTTTTCACTTCTTCTCAATTTACCTTTTTTAATAACTAAAGTGAGGGAAGAACATTTCTCACAAGACGTAAAGCCTATCTTGGGTTTGTGTTCTGCCAGGTATTAGATATACATGTAATGGACCAATCAGAAGATGAAAAACCAGAACTGTTTGGGGAAAAAAAGGTTCGCGACCGGGGGAGAGGGGCATCGGGCGAGGATATAATTTGCTGAGATTGTAGGTGTGCATTCCTTGCCATTACTCCTCTCGATCATTTTATACCAGTGGCCCATTTTTTGGACCGAGGCTGATGGCCTAACCGTTCTCTATAAAGTTGTGGATGGCTTAATTTTAAATTAACGCACCCCTGGCAACATCTTCCTGTGTTATGGGATTCCACTGCTTGCTATGTAGGCGGGACTTTCATAACTTCCAAAAATCACAGAGCCCGATTGCCGGAATTTTGTATCCATTTCTTGCCATTTGCTTTTGTTAGTGGGGTTCCAGATCTAGGCGGTAATAAAATGGGGTTAGTCGGAAACGAGAGCCAAAGAAATAAAAAAGGGTTGCACTCACGACGTAACTTAACTATTACGATTTAATTGTGATCCATCACAAATATGTAAAAGGATGGGCACAGTCCTATAACACCAACATTTAACACATAAAATGCATATAAATAAAGAACTATCAACGCAACTTTAAATGCGAAACAACGGAATGACAGGAAGGGCAATAAATATTTTTTTGAGCGCTTCCGTTATGGAATTACCAAGGACCGTTTCTTCTCTTTTTATAAAATTTCCCATCTGTGTTGAACCAAGCGTACTGGAAAGTCACTTCCAGAATACGTCCTTTATAATAAAACGGCCAAAGTTCAAAGCAGAAATTATCAACCACGCGGAAACCCACCTGTGATTGGCTGAAAATAGTTCTCGTATGCGCAGAGCCACCCCGCTGCTCCGCCCTGCACACCTTATTATCTTCTGAATACTTATTTCTCTATCGATGGCACCTCGTATCTTAAGACGATCAATCAAGTAATCGTCAAGATGTATCTGTGGATGAAACGAACGAGCAAGGTCTAGGAATAACGGCGAAACCCTATTGAAGGTGCCTAGCATTGAATAATCAGATGCCAATGTCAATTTCATTATCATTTCAATAATCTCCAAAGGCAAAGAAGGGACATCATCTTGAGTATGGAAACGACTCTTATCATCATGTTGGTGGGAGCAGGAACTTTCCTCTGGGGCTTGCGTAGAATTCCCGTCGCTTACATTCAAAGGCTGTGTCGGCGAAGTTGGCCTACAAGGAAGTACAAATGTCGAGTTGTCTGCCGGCTGTACAGCAAGGTAATGCTCCCCCTGGTTTTCGGCCATGTGACCAAGCAAGAGAACTGGGCAGTCTCTCTCAAAGCGTCCAGATGGCGACAGGATGTTTGTAGCGTGCGGACCAAGGCTCGAAAATACAACGATATTTAAATTGTACATTTCGGCCACTCTTTGCAGAGTTAGATGGTCACCGTAAGCCCCTTCCCTCTCCATATGCTCCAAATAACTATCGATATCATTATCGGGGACATATTCGTCCAGAGATGTACCATCAATTGTTGTTGGGTTCACTCTCAGGTCGTTGACAATTTCATGACGCAGGCTCGTTGCGGAACGAAATATCCTGATACCCTGTAGTTGATGGGCCAGTGCACTAAACTGGCAGTTTCCATCTGGTCGTGGATCGTACACGATGGACAGGGCCTGTCTCTCCAGTGCATGAAGTCGATGAGGATGGTCATATATAATGTAATATTTCTTGAAATGTTCCTCCGTGGCGGCCGCTCTCCCATTTCTCTTTTTTCGCGCGTTTTCCTTTCTCATGGTGATACTTGTTACTTTGGATACCGAGAACCATTTCCTGACATGCTCTGTACATTCAGGAGGGAGTAGCTTAATCTTATAACGCTGGTATTTCAGGTTTCGCTTCATCACCTGACCTGTCAGAACTCTCCAAGACCGTTTTCCTTCTCTCATTCTCACCAGTACCCACTCTTTAAGTTTGTAGATAGAGGGTGGTTTAGACTTCATCGCTCGCTTCACCATCCGTTTCATGCAGTGTGATGTAGCCTTCGATGCAGCGGCGCTCGTATTTTCCCTTTGTCGTTGGAAGTCGGACCTTTCGTTTTTTGAGGGCTGTGAACTTTGAATATTTGACTTCCGGATTTTATACCTTGGTTTGACCGCACGGTTCCGAAGGGAATTTGCCACACGGCTGCTTCTACGACCGTAATATACTCTGAATGGTGACCTCCATGCCAATTCCACATTGGGTTCTTCATTCATAATTGCCGTGTAAAAAGGTAACTGCTTTACCCAGTTGACACCACGCTTCCTGTAGTTTATAATATCATACATTATCTTATTACGAAGCGCCCTTTCAACTTTACCATGTGACTCAGGATGTGAACTCATTATCACTTTCACCTGTATAGTTTTCATGAGCGCGTGAACAGCTTCCAACAATTCAGAGCCCCTGTCATGCTGGATGCTTCTTGGAGATCCATGTTCGATGTAGATGTTGGCAAGGTGGTCGGCTATGATTGACGAATCTTTTCTTTCCAATGGGCGAAGCCATGTATACCGACTGAAGACATCAACAATCGTCAGTATATACCTGTAAGATACGCCTTTGTACTGTACGGCCCATTTACTGAGGTCCATCAGATAGATTTGGTGGCGGGTTTGAACTTCTGTCGCTCTAATGGGTGGAAAGGTTGTCTTGTGAAATCTAGTTTTCGGTAGTTGATAGGGCGTTGATTTGTCGAGCACCTTCTGCACGTTACACCTGCTCACTCCAGTGTAAACAGAACGGAAACTTTTAGTAAGCTTTCTTGCCCCTGCTCTTTTAGTGGCTTTGAGACGGCGGTTGACTATGTGCTCCATATCTTCTTCTTTTATGATCTCTTTTCCATCAAAGAGTAATGTCTGCCCATTCTCTGCAAGACTGAAGTATTCTCTGTTTCTCCAGAAGCGGACAATCGCTGATCTCTGTACTGTGGTCCTGTCGCGCACAGGAATATCAAATGTCCCTCTCAGCAGTGCCACCATCACGTCGTATGTTTCGGTTTTCATCGCGCGCCGACCAGTGCCGTGCACGACCGATATGCCACCAAGAAGGAGAACAGCTATGAACAACTTCATTGTCACCACATGCAATCAAAAAAGGGATTTTTTTTGGGAAAAGCACAAAAAACGCTCGCACGCTCGATTTTCCTGGGAAGCGTTATCGAAGTTCACAAGACTACTTTAAATTCATGTTTATAATGATTACGACATCTACCGCCAACTACAGCTTTATCCGTTGGCACAGACCAGTAAATTAACTTCCACAGACCTCACTGATACTAGTTACCCAACTTCTTACCAGTTCGCGTCGGAGGAGGTTAATACACGCAAACATTTTCCGACATTCAAAAACGGATGACTGATGAACACGCCACGGCAACTCAGAGTGAGGACGAAACTATCGGTCAGCGACCGGCTCGCAGCTGGCATCTATTAAAAAAATAATCCCGCGCCTGGGCTCGGTAAATTACCAAAAAACCGGCGCGAACTGGTTAAGATTATTACAATTAATCACAACTAAAGTTGTTTGAGAAACCCAACAAATCAAATCATATATATCATGATTTCACTCTCTGTTCAATTTTAAGGAGTCATGATCATTCAATGACTTTTGAGACTGTTGCCTCCAAAGAACATCACCTTTAAAAAGTAGTCTTACAGCGTCGTGACGTGACGTGACGTGAAGTGAAGTGACGCGTTCGACCTCAGATTAAACAACGTTGTTTACAGTTTTTTTCAATCGCTTTAATACGGTTAACGCAACCTCATACCTATTCATCAAAACAAATAACCCGATTCCTGAAATACGTAGTATGCTAACTTAAACTACAAATACTGATGCCAGAATGAAATATTGCATTCAAATTTCAACAAACGTTTTACGAAAGCTCATACCACCTAGTACCACCGTCAAATCGCACAGACTGTCAACAAATCACTAACGCCTGTTGACAAGCATAGTGATACAGAAGAAAATATGACAATACCATCTAAAATTGCATAGAAAAGTTTAATAGCTCTACATGTTTGTTTCTTTAACACTTTAAACATCAAATTTGGGTTAAATTGTGGTTTTTGTTTATATGCAAAATATGCCCATTTGTGAACAAACAAGTTGTGACAAGCCCCCCAAAATTAACAAAATCTGGTCAATTTGACATGTGAACATTCTATCCATCCCCGTTCAATATAATGGATGAACAAACAACCAAGATTGACAATTTAAAGTAGATTTCTGCTTTTGCTTTCCTGCCCCCTACTTTTGTAAAATGTGGCCCCACCCCCAAAAGAGGGACAATTCTGGATTGTTTTTCCCTCATTATGTATTGTGTCAGCTGTTCAAATGTGAAACGATAAATAAAATTATCTAAATTATTTTTTTGTACATGAAGCCCCCACCTTTTAATGCCATGGCTCCGCCCATAAAAGGGTCCCAAAAGTGGCATCAAGTGGTTTTGAACTTGTTAATGCATCCATGTGTGATCCTGAAAGTTTCAAAGAGTGTACCCAAAAATAAATATGGGCTCCACAAGTCAACTGATTACATTATTGATATTGAAAAGAGAAAGATACATAATAATTATACATACTTTTACCTTTATTGTAAATTCTCGGATATCTCTTCGTTTTGAGTCCTGAGCTCTGCTGTGATGTGACCTGCGGCAGTGATTTCTTGAATAAAACATTGTTCCAAAATTTGGTTCTCACACTTCGTCCTGTTGGCTACCGGAAGAGCGGCATCACAAAGGCCGGCGATTTTGTTTGCGTTCAGCCATTTCCAACCCCCCCCCCCCCCCCCCTCTTTGCATAAAAATATAAGTAAAGTAACGTGAGAAGGCTGCGGGCATGGAGAGGTGTAAACAAAAAAGGGGAGGCTTAAAGTAGGGGTTGGGATTGGCATGGTGGAAAGGGATGATTCTGTATGGTTTGTCAAGCTATACAGTCAATATTATTTAAATGCCAACAAAAATAATGTCCTCTCATGTATGTACACATAACTATACCAACACCACACTTTCCCCCACTTCCCTCACGACACCTCCCCTAACCAACCTCCCAACACAACCCTCCCAATTTACCGCCCTGAATCATGCAAAAACTGCTGCCGTACCCAACCCATCCCTACTTTTATGTATTTCTAATCAAAGAAAAAGCTTTATAGAGAGCAGTCGGCATAATCAAAAGGACGTTTCCCTCCAATTTTGTTTCTTTGTGTGAGCACACATTTTTTTCCGCCGAATTCCGTATCATGAGCTCCAGTGGTGGCAATCACCTTGTGAAGCGTTAGAAAATCTGTGGATTGGACGGGGATTCTATAGCACAGTCAACTAATTTGAACGCCAAGATGGATGCAAAAATTGTACGAGGGAATCGTGGAGGACGGATCCTTGTAGTTGATGGATACCGCTACCACAAACATCGCAACAACAAAGATGACAGCGTCAGTTGGCGTTGTTGGAGGCAGGGATGTAGAGCACGTCTAAAAACTTTTCCTCAATTTTCCTTTTGATGAGGCAAATGCAGATATAAGAATTGTATTTCATGAGCAACACGGCCATTTGCAAGACGACGTGGTGGTCAAACGAACAGAATTTAGAGAGACCATGAGGGATATGGTTCGGGGGAATCCCACTCGTCCAGTTAAGCGAGTGTATGATGCCGCAGTGTCCCATGCACACAGACAAGCTCAAGGTGGTGGAGACAGGCCCCTAATTGACCAATTTAACTCTTTCCGTTCGATGCTCAATAGAACCAAGGCGAGCTACATGCCAGATATACCTCATTCGATCGATGATGTAGATATAGATGGGCCATGGGCAGAAACATGGATGAATGAGCGATACCTGTTACACTGTGACAATGACTGGGGAATTGCAATCTTTGCAACCGATGACAACCTGAGAGCCCTGCAGCAGTGCCGAGAAGTCTACATGGACGGCACTTTTAGATGTTGTCCTGCTCCGTACTCCCAGGTTTTTACAATCATTGGCAAGTACCACGGTTGGGTAGTACCATTGGTGATGGTATTGATGGAGAACAGACAAATTGCACACTACCGCCAGGTATTGGCAGTGATTACTCGGGAGGTGCGGCGAATTAGCCATCATCGTTGGCAGCCAAGAATCGCGATCTGTGATTTTGAGCAAGCACTCATAAATGCGGTGGAGACTGAGCTTCGTCATGTACAAATCGGAGGGTGCTACTTTCACTTTACTCAGAACTTATGGAAGAAAATACAGGAACTCGGACTTACAGTCCCATACCGCAATAGTAGGCATCTCAACAAGTGCTTGCGGAAGGTTATGGCGCTTGGTTACCTTCCCCAGGCACTGGTGCGGATGAACTTCAACTTGCTACGTAGGAACAGGAGAACCAACAACCTCGTCAACCGGTTCCCAGCGCTGATGGACTTTCTTGCGTATGTCCACAATACGTACATCAATGGAACATTTCCATTGGGATTGTGGAATGTTTATGAACGCAACATGAATCTCCGTACGAACAACAACGTGGAAAGTAAGTTTGCGTAACATGAAGTTGTGTAACTTAATTTTTTATTAAAGTTGGTGTCTCCTTGCTTTTTCAAAAATTTCAAAAATTTTGATTTTCTTTTCCGAACGAATTTTGAAGGAATATAATGTACTCTAACGAATAAATGTGCTTGTTTGCATTGGCCGGCCTTTCTACAGTTTAATTTTTTGGGGGGTCTGTGTTCAATTTTCCCGCTTCATGTTCAGAAAGTTTTGAGCGAAATGATATAAACATTCATATGTGACGTAACCAGCCTGTCCGCGCATCATGTCTGGTACGTGATCGTGATTGGTTTAGCCGTTATTAGGCACAATCGCCGGTCGTACGTACATCGACACCCGTGTCTCCATTCGTACCGCTTTGGAAATTGTGGATCCCGTATTGTCCATCTTGTTTGTATTTTAAATTTTTGGGAAGACCTAACGTGTTTTTTACACAAATCTCAACAGTGGACGTTTGTCATGAGTGTACTATATTGCCCTATTATTGTTCAACGTCCACTATAAAACCAATTTTGAGTGCGTAAATGAACACGAACACTGCACGTATACAACGCGCGTTGAGCTAAAGCGCATGCGCATAGTACTAGGCCCCCACGAATGGGAGACTTTTGAGACGATAGCGGGCGCCCCACAAGCCGGTCCTTTTCTATTGTTCCCAGTGACGAGAACAATAGAAAAGGACCGGCTGGTGGGGCGCCCGCTATCGTCTCAAAAGTCTCCCATTAGGAGAGGAGCGGGACGCTCCTCATTCAAAGGTTGAAATTATTTAATTAATTACTTACCGTGGGTCGATTTTGTCGTGCGATATCTCATTCGAAAGCTCATAACAAATACAATGCTAGAAAATTATCAATTCAATTTGAAAATCTTTTGTTCAGGGTGTCACACCCAAAAAGCACGGAGACAACCACTTTAACAGAAACAAAACCGTCATTAAATGTTCTAATTCTTCTTGCGTATGGTGTGCACAGCCTATCTGTTGTAGGCCAAGGTAAAATGTTGTCTTTAAATGACCAAGTTTTCAATTTGTATCACTGAAATTGGAACATATATTGATCTCGATGATGATGATGACAATGAACCAAATAAGTACTATGCAAGTTCAAGTCCCGATACAAGTTGCCTGTACAACCCACAAAGTTTATCGAATTCCACGCATTTTATGATTTAGAGGAATACCATTTTAATTTGTTAGGGGTGCTATGCATTTTCCTTCTTTTAAAATAATCTTAGCATTGTTTTTGGGGAAAGTATGCCTACATGTATTTCTTTTCGCTTTGCAGGCTATCACAAGACAATGAACGACTCCATTGTTGTGAAGCACCCGTCACTCTGGATCTTCATCAGGCACCTGAAGGATCGCCAAGCAGTGATCGAACGGAACAGAGATGCGGCTGATCGAGGGGAAGAACCACCACTGAGACGAAGGAAGTGGAGGCGCCTCGAGAGGAGACTGCTTCGTATGAAGCAACAGTACAGTGACGGTGACCGTCACCTAGACTCTTACTGGGCCGCAGTGTGCCACTGTATTGGTTATGAATAGAGTCAGTTGCCTGCCCGTCCGTCCGTCGTCATCATCATTGGGTGGGGGGGGGGGGGGGGGTTGCAAACACTCTTTGGGTAAGGGATCACAGTTTATAGGCCTATACATTTTGCACAACATAATTGTTTTACACATTTTGAAGTTAGGATTTTAAGCAGTTATTTGTAGGCATGCTTCTCAATTAACGTTTAAAGTTGGTGTGTCCGTGCTTTTTGGGTGTGGCACCCTGAAGAATGGATTTTCAAATTGAATTGTATTGAATTGTAGCATTGTATTTGTTATGATTTTTTGAATGAGATATCTCACGAAAAAAAATCGGCCCACGGTGAGTATTAATTAAATAATTTCAACTTTTGAATTAGGAGCGTTCCGCTCCTAATTCGTGGGGGCCTAGTATGCGCATGCACTATTTCGACTGCATGCTGAACGCGCATTTGTATTGTTCGTGTGAATTTACGAATTTACAGTATTGACAAGAATGTTAGAATACAAAAATGTTACAATACAAACAAAAGAAAGACAATAGGATCCACAATTTCCAAAGCTGTGAGAATGGAGACACGTCGATGTACGTACGACCGGCGATCACTCGCCCAACCGTGCATATAATTACGGCTAAACCAACCACGTACTAGGCATGATGCGCGGAGTCGCTAATTAGCATAAATAGGCTGGTTACGTCAATTTGAATATTTATAGCTTTTAACTCAAACCTTTATGAACTGGAGCACGCTATTTGAGCAATGACAACGCAACTTGTTTAAACCTGTAGAAAGGTCTGTTAATGCAAACAACCAAATTTATTCGTTAGGGTACATTATATTCCTTCAAAAATGGTTCGGAAAAAAAATATGAAAAAGCACGGACACACAAACTTTAATTATCCAGAATGCCAGCGGATTTCTCTAGACTAGCAGTTTCTTGTATAACATTTACATTTAACATTTTCAACGATATTTTTACAATAAAATGGTCTATTTTCAGGGTATATTTTGAGGGCAGATAAAAGTGGATCTCTTTTTCATTCAGCTTCTGTTTAGTACCAATTTGACAATTCTGTTGCTTATATATGTCTATGAAGAAAAATAAAAACACATCACTTCTTTTGTTTCGAGTTAAGTCTAAGACAATCACATGATCTGGTTACATTATTTACATAAGTCCTTCAAAAATTATACAACTTTGTTTACATTTGTGAAACAATGTATAATATCATTTTCACTTTCTGTACAGGTGTTTGTATCAACTGTTTACCTATAGGATGTAACCATTGCAAGCAGTATACAGGGTGGTCAAATAAAAACGCACACGTTTGGTATACAATGTATATGGATATGTTAGAAGGAAATGATACTAAGAACTCCCGATTCAGTTCAGTAGTTTTGATTCTAGCGCCATTTTTGTGAAGTCCGAGGTTCTAATTCAGGATTATCCCACTCAGCTCAGTGAACATCCAATGCCAAATTTGGTCAGAACCCCTGACTTTGGGATTTTATTACATTACTGGTCGATTTTATTACATTACTGGTCGATTTTATTACATTACTGGTCGATTTTATTACATTACTGGTCGATTTTATTACATTACTGGTCGATTTTATTACATTACTGGTCGATTTTATTACATTACTGGTCGATTTTATTACATTACTGGTCGATTTTATTACATTACTGGTCGATTTTATTACATTACTGGTCGATTTTATTACATTACTGGTCGATTTTATTACATTACTGGTCGATTTTATTACATTACTGGTCCATTTTATTACATTACTGGTCCATTTTATTACATTACTGGTCGATTTTATTACATTACTGGTCGATTTTATTACATTACTGGTCGATTTTATTACATTACTGGTCCATTTTATTACATTACTGGTCGATTTTATTACATTACTGGTCGATTTTATTACATTACTGGTCGATTTTATTACATTACTGGTCGATTTTATTACATTACTGGTCAATTTTATTACATTACTGGTCGATGTTATTACATTACTGGTCGATGTTATTACATTACTGGTCGATTTTATTACATTACTGGTCGATTTTATTACATTACTGGTCGATTTTATTACATTACTGGTCGATTTTATTACATTACTGGTCGATTTTATTACATTACTGGTCGATTTTATTACATTACTGGTCCATTTTATTACATTACTGGTCGATTTTATTACATTACTGGTCCATTTTATTACATTACTGGTCGATTTTATTACATTACTGGTCGATTTTATTACATTACTGGTCGATTTTATTACATTACTGGTCGATTTTATTACATTACTGGTCGATTTTATTACATTACTGGTCGATTTTATTACATTACTGGTCGATTTTATTACATTACTGGTCGATTTTATTACATTACTGGTCGATTTTATTACATTACTGGTCGATTTTATTACATTACTGGTCGATTTTATTACATTACTGGTCGATTTTATTACATTACTGGTCGATTTTATTACATTACTGGTCGATTTTATTAAATTACTGGTCCATTTTATTACACTACTGGTCCATTTTATTACATTACTGGTCCATTTTATTACATTACTGGTCCATTTTATTACATTACTGGTCCATTTTATTACATTACTGGTCCATTTTATTACATTACTGGTCCATTTTATTACATTACTGGTCGATTTTATTACATTACTGGTCGATTTTATTACATTACTGGTCGATTTTATTACATTACTGGTCGATTTTATTACATTACTGGTCGATTTTATTACATTACTGGTCGATTTTATTACATTACTGGTCGATTTTATTACATTACTGGTCGATTTTATTACATTACTGGTCGATTTTATTACATTACTGGTCGATTTTATTACATTACTGGTCGATTTTATTACATTACTGGTCGATTTTATTAAATTACTGGTCCATTTTATTACACTACTGGTCCATTTTATTACATTACTGGTCGATTTTATTACATTACTGGTCGATTTTATTACATTACTGGTCCATTTTATTACATTACTGGTCCATTTTATTACATTACTGGTCCATTTTATTACATTACTGGTCGATTTTATTACATTACTGGTCCATTTTATTACATTACTGGTCCATTTTATTACATTACTGATTGTAACAACTATGGGGGAACATAGGGACTGGGGAACATAGGGACTGGGGAACATAGGGACTGGGGAACATAGCTACGCACCCTTAGAAAACACTTTAAAAAATTTCAGACCAGTCTCATTGGGTTTGTGCACAGGGTGTAAAGTGATGTCCAGGTATATGGAACTCTTTCAACTGGTATTATTTTTTTGGTAATAACTTCTGCTCAAGTATATACATAATTACTGCTTATAGCTGATCCTATAAGCCAGCTTGTTCAGTGGTTTCACACCGTGATAACCTTAATACACCTATCACTATAACTGCTGGGGGGACACCACATTACAGTAGGGGGTGATGTTAATGATACAGATGTACATCTTTATGCATACTAGCGTTTACTTCAATACGGCACATTTTGAAATTGTTGTTCCTTTTGTAATCTATTATTCAGTGCTATTGAATAAACTTTGGTTGTTGGGAACTTCAAAACTTACTCAAATTTAATCCACATCTTTTAGTTTCTCATCACAAAAAATTGGGGAGATGATTCAATAGCCAATTCGCCCCCCCCCCCCCCCCCCCCCCATGTCCAAAAGTGTGGGGGGGATATATAACCCCATCCTCCAAGGATTTATGCCCCTGTTTATTCGTTCAGGTTGGCAGTTACAAAATAATGCATGTTCATGGTACAATGTACATGTACACATACATGTTGATCCATCATGAGTTCATCCACAGATACATATCAAACTAACATGGAATTTATATAGAAGAGTACTTACCTGTAGGAAGTTTGCCATGGTGTGAAAATCATCAATTTCGGGAATCAAGCCTGCCCGCCTGGCTTTGGGTGACTGACTATCTTGTCTATCAAGCTTTGCATTCATTTCTCTCTCACATGTAAGTTGGTCTCCTCCGCTTATTATTGGGAACGGATTGCCCTCCTCATCTTCTGGTACGTACTTGTACATGTGATCCATTATTTTCACAATGCCTTCATTGGTATTCTCATTCTCTGTGCAAACACCAAGATTGACCTATATAAATAAATTACAAGAAGGAAAAAAATACAAATTAAATACTTCAAATATATAATATATAAGCTTTAGAAACAGTTGCATGTTGATAAGTACCGAAGACTTTCAAAAATGTCATTGCTTGGAGGAGGGTGGAGGTTGATATTTTTGCCTCCATTTGTATTATAAGATAGTGCTGATGTAAACAGGCTTTAGTAATATCCACCTCCAATGTCAAATACTTTTCAATACACTCCTATTTTAGCATTTCACTCAATGTAGAGAAAGACTGAACAATAAACATACAAAATGTACTCAGGAGAGACATAGCATCAGACCAAACAACACTAAATGATCTCCCCCCCCCCCCCCACACATTTATATTCTCTTCAACTCTTCTGAAGATGAAAAACCTAAAAAGCAGAGCCCCGTGGCAAACAAAACTTTCATTGAAAAGAAGAAGAATGTTTATATTTACAACTTCACTCTTTTGGCTGGTCTTGCTTGTATACGGATGAGGGATGTGCTTGGGTATGACGGAACTGAACCAGTTCAACGCAGGAAGATGATCAGCAAGAACTCTGCCTATCAAGGTTATCCACTCATCCCGAAGTGTGGCATTGTCTTCTACTGATGGCAACAGTTTTGACAAATGCTGGGCTGGATCCTCACCAGTGGGGCAGCTTTTATTGGATAGGTTGTAGTCAACTATTCTATTTTTGACTGCGATAAGCTGGAAATAATGTAAATCTTTACTTCCAGCTGTCATGGTCATCTGCCTGGGTTTAATGCACAAGTCTACATTGTCTCCATTCAGCATAAAGCCAGGGTGCCTGGTCTTGTTTAGATTCCTTAATGAAGCTGCAGCAGCCAAATCTTGTGGATTTGTGACCAGTGATTTCTTCAACTCTTTTTCCTGTTTTTCTTCATGCTCAACTGTGGACTTCCATTGCAAGACAGATTTGTCAAAATCTTTCCCAAAGGCATACTGTCTCTTGATGAGTGTTGGGTAGGCAATACTCATGCCTCTTGCTTTGAGTCTTGATATTGTCTTTTTTCCAGCTCCACCCCTCCTTACTTGAAGAGCAGTTAAAGTCTGGTGGGCATTCATGCGCTCATTGCGACAGTATAACAAAATACCGGCAGCAGTCATGATCCCTGGCTTTGTTGTTTCCAGAGTCTTGTCAGTATTTCGGTCTTCTGTGGTAGGATTTAAAGCAGCTGAATGCAGACAAGCTAGCAGTGTAGGTGCACTCTGCTGCAACTCATTCTCCTGCTCATTGTAAGACCATTGCTATAAACAAAACAACAAAACATTTTAAAAAATGAGGGGGAAAATTTATTTGCTGAAAATCTATTATCTGACAGTCTACAATCTATTGAGGTTTAAAAACTAATCTCAAAATGGACACTAGTGACTTTACTATTTATCTTTTCTACAAAGACATGGTTTGCAGGTAATGTTCATTATGTTCAATATCTTATACTCAATATAGTTTCCAGATTTGTTTTGTACCCCTTTTGGTTTTTGTTTGTATTTCCATAACAGTGTACTTTTAGTTCTGATTGTTTCCACCAAAGAGAAATTGCAGTGCCATGGCACAAATTACAGAAAGAACAGAAAGTACATTGGGAATAGAATTGCACCTGGAAATTGTATTCAGCTTCTTTGGTCACAAATTTAGTTGGAAGTATTATGGTTTATATGATTGTTAAGCAAGAGTTAAGAGATCTAAGTCTGTATTTACCTGTAAAGCTTCTTTGGGGCTACTTCCGAAAGATGAAGGTTCTTTAGTGCTGCACAGAGATGCACATTCCTTGCTAATTCGGTCACATACGTACTTGCATGGATCCATCCCAGGTAGTTTAACAATTTGGTCCAAAGCTGTTTCAAGTTCTCCTCTGCCCAGAGCATATGCAGCAGCACACATAGTTGGTGGGATGTTGTAATTCTCTACATCGCCTGAAAGGGTGGTCACTTCAAGCTTCACCTGAATCTTAAATTATGAAACACAGCACTCAAGCTTAAATTTACTTGTACAAAAATTTCTTCCAAAAAAAGTAGCACTATATTAGTATGCCTTTTCAAAAGCATAAAAAGTGCTGAAGAAAGCTAAGAAAGTCTGAACTAAACATGAAATATGGATCTATACGTATACATCAATAACAAGCAGCAGGTACACAGTGCAAGACCCAACCATGCACACACTAAGATGGCCCAGGGCCAACACAGCAACTCAGAACAGAGGGAGGTTCTAGGAGGAGAAACCATTTTATTTATTTATTAACAGGCATAAAATTATGGGAAAGAATTGTTATATGTGCACTCCACCCCAGACCTACCGCTACATAAAGTCTATAGGCTATGACAGAAAAAAAATTGAGTATTTTCAAAGAATAAGTTGATTTCTTTAATCCTAAATCAGTGTTTTTTCATCAGAGGTACAATTTTTAGTAATGTTCAAGTCATACAGAAAATAAGTGGAGTCTAAAAAATAAATTGTTTGCTTTACAGCTAAACACTTTCCATTAGAAAATCAAGATCACACCAGCTTGGTAGAAATTAGAGCTCTGTGGTAGAGCATCCCCTCCTCCCTAGCCATTTGTTTTCTGCCTTGATGCAAACAGCATTTGTTAATTTTATTGTGCCTTTAGTGGAAAAAACCAACAACAAAAATGGTGCCACCAATGTCAAATAAGAGGAGCAGACAACCACACCCCCCCCCCCCCCCCCCCCCAATTTATTTTTTATTTTGCTAGCTGAAAATTTGGGGTTTGTTAGTTTCAGACACAGTCTCTCTGCAAAACTAAATTTGCCCCTGTACAAATCATTACTCATATTAAATCACTATCGGTTGGAATATGAAATACTGACAGCATTGAGAAATTTTCCTTCATATTAGTATTTAAAATTCTTTTCAAGTTAGGCAAAACAATGCAGTAAAATGTTTTAAGGCCTAGTATTAGTAATAGGTTAATTTGTTTTACCGATTTGGCATCAAAGTTGAGCTTTGTTTTCACCGGCCGTTTTCCCCTCTTACTGAATCTGCGTTCAGATGTCGTGGGGCTTTCAGTTATTGTTCGCTTTACTATCCCAGTAGTACAACCAGTTGCAACGGAACAGGTTTCTTGGAGTGCTTTCTTTAAAGCTGATTCGGCATCACCACATTGGATAATGTTCTCTAGTTGACGAAGGTACGGTCCGCATATTTTATGTTGCGATAAAATTGCGTTGTCGACGGTCATTCCACATGCCGTTGAAATTTGATCAGCTATTTTATCATCGATTTTACGATACTTCTTGAATTCGTACAAATTTCGCTTACATACGAAACAAACCCTTACTTTCTTCCTCTCCCAATTGCCTGCAAATACACGTTTTACAGGAGTTCCTAAAATCTCTGCCATGTTTGACAACCAGAACATCAACAAATGACACTTGCGACGCGCCCGCGATCGATCGGGGTCACGTACGTGTTCGCATAGACTGCGTAACGTGTTCAAGAAAATGATAGTCTGTTTTGGATTGCATTAAAATTATAATGTTATTTGTGTTTTGTATATAAAAGTTCCCCGAGATAGGCTTTAAATATATTGATCTGGGTTACAGCCTTGAAATTAAAGCGAGAAGAGTGGTTCGGTGTATCACTGTTCGACTAGACTTGTATTATCGACTGGTATATGAAAGACTATGCAACAACTTTTTTCTGCAGACTTCTTAATGTATACATAGGTGATACCAGGTAAATAAATGCGTTATTGTTAATTTTCTGTAATGAATTTTTTTTTAATTGCACTTTTTTTTTAATTTCTTGTCTAAAATCTAAGATATCTGATACACTATGTTCAACAGTTTTAATTGTTCCCTTTACTTACGCATCATATTAAAAACCGAATGTTAACATTTACCCCACTCAAAAAATAGAAGAGTCTAAAGTGTTGTTCGTCGTGATTGGTTAAAAAATATCTGCATATATGCATGATTCCCATTATTTGAATACATGAATAAGTGATTAGCTCCACGAGGTAGTAAAGGCCCTCGTGGCTTCGCCACTCGCGTAGTCGCGCTGCATGCGTTTTCTTTTCTTCGTACCAGCAACCGGGGCACATCACGCGTCCGGGTAGCCACGCGGGCCTTGACTAAAGGCTACGTGTCATCGGGAACAAAAGCCACTGTATGTACTCATGATAAGCCATTAATGCGTATCTACTACTTTCACTTGGATTAGCCTTAGGTAAAACTTGTACTTGCATGAACAATCATTTTGCTGGCATCTTGAAATACAAGGTGATATTCTTAAAGTATTGGCAACACAGTTGTCCCGATAAAACCAGTTGTTATGGATGCACTTTTATGTATTTTTAAATTGTTGATTTTTTCTAGGAAAATACAAATCTTATTTCGATTTTAGTAGAAAGGCAGTTAGCGATCCATAACTGCGGATATTACCCTCTTTGATATATAACCTGTAAGACTTATTTTTATTTTGTTCCCTCTTATTACCTGTTTTCCCATTAACGATGCCGACTTGTGAAAGTTTCAGGTACACTCAAAAACTCAGTTAGGATCAGAATGTATGTCCAGCATGCATGTTCATATTACCGAAAACGGTAGGGAAGGTGGGGAAGGTGGGGGGGGGGGGGGGGGGTTGTGCGTTCACTTTTAAATCTGTTCCTTTTTTGTATAGAGCCGCGTCGCCCAATGTGAATGACACGTCACATTATACCTCCTGTTTGGACGTATTTCGCAAATGCTATTGCTGGAGATAAGAAAAAAAATTCCCCACCCCCCGCCTTTCCAGATATTTGTTGGGGCCAAATAAATTGTTAAAACTTTAGGAGGGCATTTAAAAAAGATACAAATATGAGGATTGTCCATATTTCACTTTTGAAAGCCAAATTCATAACGACAACGCGAAAACTTAATTTCGAAATGCAAAAAGTTAATTATCAAAGCTGAACTTGGATACATGATACACATGCTTTGAACAGCGCCCCACAAAGCCACGTGTAGGCTAGCCCCCCCCCCCCCCCCCCCCCTCCTTATTTTCGACCAAAGAATGATAACCGTTTGAAAAGCCTTTCACAGAAAATGTTTTTGGTCATATTAATTTTATCTTTATAATGATAACAATGTCCCACCTTTCTTCCCATTTTGCCGACTAGCAAACGTCTCCGCGAGCGGCTGCCCTTCGCCTTAAACCGACCAGTCGTGACCAGGGCACTGCTTTCAAGTTCACTACTTGAGACATCTCTTTCCTCATTGCAGAAGATCGGAGAACACGGAGAATGACCCGATTCTTCCAGAAACTCCACCTGCTCCGTACTTTTCTGCCTACTGGGTGTAGAGACTGTGTTGAGCTCCACTGGAGCTACTGGTTGGCGGGAAACCTAAAAGAACAGAGTTAATCATTAAACCATGCTGGCCGATAAAGGAACACATGACACGGTTCTTGGTTTGCGTTTCGGTCTTTGTCTTTCCTGTGCTTCTCTTGTTTTATGCTGCAAACATACAATATAATTGTACATGCATTCACAATCAACATATACCTAATAATGACATAGATGTAATCATATACAATAGGTACGGGTACGGAAAGCGACAGGTTGCCAACGTTACAAATAAGCCCATGAAAACCCCCCTTGATTTCCCACTAAATGGTCGCACAGATTAGTTATGCTATTATATCAAAGGGATCTTTACATTGTAATCTAAAATGATGCTTGTGAAACTCACCCAGTCAATAGTTATTGAAGCGGATTATACATGATGTAATCTGAGAACAGGCAAAAACTGTTATGATGCTAGTACATGTAATAACAAGCGCCACCAAGCGGCAAGAAAACTCTCTAGAACATCACCATTAACATTGAATGGCGCCCTCTCTATCTGACAAAGTTGGATTCAACAAAGCCGCCCTGAATTTCTTAAGGAAATTCGCAAACTAGTAGGAACACTTGAAACTGTCGAACATTAAAAACTACTCGTCTAAGAATCGCAACTAGGCGAGGAAGTCAAGGTTGCTGGTTGATCAGGAAGCGCGCTGGGTTCATCAGGGTCCTTCGCTTCATACTTGGACAACCTCACAAGTCGAGCCACTGGACGTTTATACTCCCTGTTGTTAACTCTGACGCAAACAGCCCGAACCCTGCTATCGCTACTCGGCAGAAGCTCAGACACAGTGCCCACTGGCCACTGTGATCTCGGGAGCTGGTAGTCGCCTATCATTACCACATCACCGACAGTAAGGTTGTCCACCTCACGCTGCCACTTCTGGCGGGTCTGAAGGGTTGGAAGGTACAAACGTATGAATTGGTCGGCCAAGACTTGACTGTGGCGCCAGTTGCGTCGACCCTTCAATTCGGCTTCATCGTAGATGACCATTGGGAGAGCAGGGTCCCGCCGCCCCATCAACAACATATTCGGCGTCACTGGGTCAGGGTCTGCCAACTCCGACGAGGCATAGCCCAAGGGCTTAGAATTTAAGATGCCCTCTGCTTCAGTCAAAACCGTTCGATCAGTACTGGTTCAGAAACTGTGCGGTCTCCGAGGACACCCTTCAGTGCACCCTTTACTGCTCGGACTTCCCGCTCCCAAATACCTCTAAAATGAGGCGCATTGGGCGGGTTGAACCGGAATAACACTCTGTACTTCGCAAGACGTCGAACCATCTCCGGTTCCATATGCTTTAAGGCATCTGATAACTCCGTGTCTGCCCCCTTGAAGTTGGTACCACAGTCACTGAGCAGCTCATGAGGTACTTCTCGGCGAGAGGCAAACCGCCGGTAGGCCATGAGGAAATGGTCTGCGTCTAGTTACTCAACCAGCTCCAGATATATGGCTCGGGTAGTCATGCATTTAAACACCAAGCCCCACCTCTTTATCTGACATCGCCCACTCTTCACCATCATCGGACCGAAACAGTCCATTCCGGTAGAATAGAAGGGAGGTAGGTTTAACCGCAAGCGAGACTTGGGCAGGTCCGCCATTCTTTGTACTTGTGGTTTTGCACGCCAGCGACGACACTCTGCACAGGTGCGAAGCACACCTTTGATAGCACTACGGCCACGAAGGATCCAGAATCGCCGTCTCATGTAAGCAAATATCTGCCCGGTCCCAGCTTGGTGGTTAAAGTGACAGTCAGCATCTCTGATGAGAAGCTTGCTTACTGGATTACGTTGATCGAGAAGGAGAGGATGTGGCTCGAGATCCACAGAGTCATCTTGGGCTATCTTTCTCAAACGGCCTCCGACTCTGATTACTTTCATGTCCCGGTTCAGCTCTGGAGCAAGTTCTAGTAGACGGCTGTTTCTGGGGACTTCCTGTCCGACTTCAAGTGCGGCAATCTCGGTCTGAAAGCTCTCCATCTGAGCTCTTTGTATAAGTTGGAGCTCTGCTTCGCAGATTTGTTGAGAAGTAAGCACACCTGCAACTTGCTGATCATCTCGAAACAACTGGTTACCAAGAGCTTCCACTAGGTCTATCCAACTCTCATAGGCATTAAGATCAAGTTGCTGCACGGGTCCGGTAATTGTCAGCCCACAGAAGGACTTCTTTATCTCACTGGCATCTGTTGATGCGGTTGCTCGGGTCTGAGCCAAGACAGATGCACTTTCACTTTGCCATTCCTCCGGTGATTCTAAGAGCCATGGCGGTCCCTCAGTCCATCGAGAACCCTTTCCCAACTGTGAGACTGCCAGACCACGGGTAAGGTCATCAGCTGGATTGTCAGCACTCCGGACATATCGCCACTCACACCCTTCGGTAAGGGTCTGGATTTCGGAAATTCGAGTACCCACGAATACCTTGAATCGGCATGATTCGGATTGAATCCAGGTCAAGACCGTGGTTGAATCACTCCAGATGACGGTGTACTCTAGGTTGACATCATGGGCCTTTGTGACAACTTCGGCAAGCTGGGAGCCTACTAGGGCTGCCATCAACTCAAGTCTCGGCATTGAAGTCAGGCGTTTAGGAGCCACACGGCTCTTGGCAAGAACCAAACTCAGACAGACCTTTCCCTCTACGCTCACTGAACGGAGGTATGCTACAGCACCATACAACCGCTCAGAGGCATCACAGAAGACATGCAACGTGCGCTTGACATTTACACTGTCGACTTGCGGAGGCGTGTAACAACGCCGTAGACGAACGGAGGGAATATGTTGCAGCTCTGCTGACCACTCCTTCCATCTTTCTATGACTTCTGGATCCTTCACTTTGTCGTCCCAGTCAAGTTTGCTCATCCACAGCTCCTGGACTATCAACCTGGCCCTTGCTGTATATGGGGCTATATCTCCCAATGGTTCAAACTGACTGGCTAGAACTTTAAGGGCCATCCGTTTGGTGAGCGGGCACTTATCCGGGACCTTTGCTCAGCTCATCACTTTGACAATCCCACCACAGACCAAGTGCTGGTTCGGGCAAATCCTCCTGTTGTGTAATAGACAGTGACCGTATATGGCGGTTGGAGCGAACAGGTGTAGGGAGATCCTCGACATCTTCTGGGTGGCTGCTTGCATATTTCACCATTTCGAAGCCGGCCTGTTGAAGACACTGTCGAGTGCTGACAACCAAGTCTTTGGCCTGTTCCTCGGTATCTCTGCTTGCAAGTTGATTGTCCACATAAGTCTCCTTCTCAACGGTGTTTCTTACAAGTGGGGACCTTATCTGGCTGTCTTAAGCTGCTCTCTGTAGAGCAAATGTTGCGCAACAGGGACTACAAGTAGCTCCAAACGGGAGGACTGTCCATTCGAAGACAGCCCAGGTTGACTGCTCTTCATTCCACCACAAAAAGCGGAACAACCGTTGATCTGCTTCAGCCAATCGGACCTGGTGAAACATTGCTGTTATGTCCCCTGAAACGGCCACACGCCTCAGCCGGAAACGCAGCAACACTGAGGAGCTGAGAGTGGGTCCTGCAAGCAACTCGCTATTCAAGTTCTGACCCCCATACAAAAATGAGCAATTGAAGACAAGCCTATATTTGTTACTTGTGTGAACTACATGGTATGGGATATACCATCCTCGAAGTTCGTCTTCTGTCAGTCTTTCAACCGTGCCCAGTTCTCTCACATGCCCCGCATTGTTGAGCTTTGTCATGTAGCCACTGCAGTACTCTGCAAGCTTCGGGTCATGTTGAACTCTTCTTTGGTGAGAGCGGGCCAGGGCCTGGACTGCTTTAGGTGTGCTGAAAGGAACCTTGCTGCTAGACTTCCACAACAATGGGGTTTCAAAGCGTTGAATCTCTTGAACTTGGACACGCCGGGTCTTCTCTTCAAGAGTCTTGATGGCCAGCCTGTCTTGTCGGGATCTGGTGGCCTCTTTCTCGTTGATGTGGGGAAGCTTATCCATCGCCATAAATCTCTCCATTAAATGGTGAAGTTGATGTTCTGGTTGTTGGCACACCGTGAGCAGTACCTGGTTGTTTGCCGATATCTTTCCCGGATACTGAATACCTTGTCTGCCTTGGACTGTCCATCCAAATATCGTGCTTACTGCCACAGGAGAGCTGGTTTTGGGGCCAGTTCGAGCTTCACGAGATAGCGTCAACTTTTTGTTTGGCTCTGATAATTCTCAGCACTTTTGCTATTTCCAGCTCCTTACCTATTGCAATTTATATATCACATGAAAGAGCTCTCTCTACTGATCACACAAGCTCATTTCTACTTCGAAATGTTGATCATGGAAGCAGTTTTTGGACTGAGTTTGTGCCTGATTTCCAGCCTTCTTTACCAGTTCTTCAAGAAAGCTGTACGACTCACTGCACGCATGACCGGCCCTACAACCAAGCTGATAGCATTCTTTGTGTCACTGCTATCACTAACAGCCTTTGTGATACTGCAACCAGCCTTTGTTCTCAACCTGCAGCTGGTTATTGTGCAAAGCTAAACCCATTGTGGCTGAATTCAAGAGAGAAGACAAGTACATGTACCAGAAAACGCAGTAAGTTTGGGAAAGCGCCATCCAAGTATTATCCCAATTCTACTTACACATTTAACCTAACTTTATCTGGTTGCGGGGACGTTGAAAGCAATCCTGGTCCCATCAAGGATCCCTGTGGTAGATGCAGTCGGCCTGTTAAATGTAACCAACGATCGCTACTATGTGAAGACTGTAATAAGTACTGGCATCAGAAATGCATCCCTGACATGTCGATTATTCTCTACAATGAACTGATATCTAGTACCATCGACTGGTTCTGTCCTGGTTGCACCCATCTCCAAGGCCTGCCATTTGCATCATGTAGTGACACTTCATTTTGCGAGATGTTCAGTGACTTGGATGATGGTATCATTGATAACACGACTAATGATTTACCAGCCAACTTCCCACCGACGCACTTGCCTAAAAGTGAAATTTCTGGTCTACTACTCAATGCTCGGACCATCCGCAATAAGCAACATGACCTGCAATCTTATCTTCAACTTTATCCTGTGGACATTGCTATCATCACAGAAACATGGATGTCAGCTGAGGACATTGACCCGTTTGCTAGTTTGCCAGGTTATTCAATTATTCGTCGTGATCGTAATAGTAGAGGTGGAGGTATAATGGCTCTTGTAAATGATTCATTATTACCAACCCATCTTACAAATTTCCACTGTGACATTGAATTAACATGGCTGTCTCTAACATTCAACCGCACAAACTGGTTGATTGGCATTGTATACCGTCCACCAAACTCAGACGTGTCATTCTTCGATAAGCTGCAAGAAGCATGTGACATGGTGCAACCTACTCTCCATGGCTATGAAGGAGCCATCCATCCTCCTGGGTGACTTTAACATAGACTGGAGCATGGAATCTTACTCAATGTTCAATTTACAAGAATTAACCAACTCCATCGGATTTACGCAGCTGGTTGATGAGGTCACTCGTCAATCCAATACCGACCTATCATCTGGGACCATTATTGATCTTGTTTTCTCTAATCGACCAGAGAAATTTGGAGCTGTCAAAACCATCGCTAATCCAGTTAACAGTGATCATCATGCGGTGTATTTTGAATTTTCAGCAAATAGAACACCCATACAACCCCAAGTTTTGCGCTCTTTTCTACAATATAAGAAAGCTGACTTTGCCCATCTGGAGATGCTGTTGCATCTTGCCCCTTGGTCCGCCTTCCTAGATGATGGCAATCCCAATGCATCTTGGGAAGGATTCAATGACATTCTTGATGCGGCTATTCGAGACAGCGTGCCACGATTGAAACGCCGTCGCAGGAATACACCTTGGATCACTATAGAACTAAAACAACTCATTCGTTCTAAACACCAACTGTTTAGAAAAGCCAAACACTCCAACTCGGCATCTGCATGGCTGCAATATAAACAATTACGTAATAAAGTCAAAAATACGATGAAAGTTACGTACCGGAACTACGTCAACCGTTTATTTGCTTCAGATGACAACAAACGAAGCTTTTGGTGCTTCGTTCGCGACCAAAGGAAATTCAAAAGCCCACCTGCTCTCCAATCTGCAACAGGTAAACTCATGCATAAACCTGCTGAAATTGCTCATGCATTCAACACTATGTTTACTTCAATCCACTCCCCTGCTGTAACCTGCCATGATTCACCACCTGCCTGTTCTCTCCTGATTCCGGACCTTCCCCAAACTTCAATCAGCCTAGGATGGCTGACAAAGTGTCTGTCCTCATTGTCCCCATACAAAGCGCCAGGCCCTGACTCCATTTCACCAACCATTCTCCAAACGGTTGCGTCTTCAATCGCTCCGCCTTTACTACGGGTAATGAATTCATCACTTGCAAGTGGGTGTTTACCATTGGATTGGAAGCTATCACAAATCACTCCTGTTTTTAAAACTGGCAGTCGCACCGCCATCAAGAACTATCGACCAGTCGCCCTAACTTCTGTGGTCTGCAAGATCCTCGAAAAAGCCGTGGCAGAAAACATCAAAAACCATGTGAGTTCTCTCTGCCTTGGAAATGAAGAACAGCATGGTTTTACAGCCCACAAATCCTGCGTTACACAACTTACAAACACAATTCATGACTGGGCATATATTCTTGACGCGCCACGCCCACCTCGAATAGACATTATTTTTCTTGATTTTAGTAAAGCATTTGATCGCATGCCTCACCACATTCTTCTAAAGAAGTTGGCCCGTAACTTCAACATTAGGGGTACTACATGGAATTGGCTGAAATCCTTCCTTACTCGCCGACAGCAACGGGTTATGTACCGTGGTAGTGCCTCCTCTTGGGAACCAGTTACGTCAGGAGTTCCTCAGGGAAGTGTACTTGGCCCTCTACTCTTCAATCTCTTCATCAATGACATATCCAATAACCTGAGGACCACATCACGTCTATTTGCAGATGATACTATAATTTACAACCCAATAAAATCTCAACATGATGAACTTGCTCTCCAGACCGACATCACTGAACTCGGTCGATGGAGTGATTCTAATGGTATGGAACTCAATATCAACAAATGTAAAGTTATGCATATGTCACGATCCAAATCACTAAGCCATTTACCGGTATACAGTCTGCATGGTTCTGGTCTTGATGTTGTTTCAACATACAAGTACCTTGGCATCACTATCATCAACACATTAACTTGGACTGATCATGTAAATTCCGTGGTGTCCAAGGCAAACCGTACCCTTGGGTTCATCTGGCAAGTCGCTGGTGGGACATCTACAACAGCCCTTCGATCCCTTTATATGTCCCTCGTCCTACCAATCTTAGAGTATGGGTTGCCCGCCTGGTGCCCATACACCTCATCATTATCAGCCAAACTAGAGAGCGTCCAACGTCGCGCAAGCAGGATGTGCCTAAAACAACAGAGAGGTTCCATGCCATACTATGACCGCCTAAAAGCCCTCAACTGGATCAACCTCACTAATAGGAGACAAAAACATGTGGTCACCTTCACAATTAAATCCTTGTATGGACTCATTGACTGCCATTCACTTAAGTCTAACACGATTATCAATGCCCGCCACCAAGACGTCATAACATTTAACCATCACTATCACTGACCTCTACACCTGGACGGACCATTGTCCATATTCTGCTGTGCTAACACTTGAAGTCGGCGCGAACTGGAAGTGCAACATGGCGGACCTCAGACGTCACTGCTGTGAGCCAATGAAATGTCCAGGTGTGGAGGTCAGCGGATTTATTCTGTACATTTTGTATTTATAAACATTACGTAATACGTATCGTACTAACACCTGGACATTTCATTGGCTCACAGAGTCACGTCGTGGGTCCGCCATGTTGCACTTCTCCGCATGCCGACTTCAAAATAAAACAATGATGATCTGTCCATGTATAGAGGTCAGTGATCACTATGCGAGAACTCTAGCCCTCAAGAACTCCCCAATACATTTATTTCCTCGTATTTGGTCCAGCTTGCCCACTCACATCAAAGACTCTGTTGTTTTAGACAGCCTTCAGTGTTTTTGTAGAAATCTGTTATCCCATTTCCATGATTAATTAACAGCTCGATTTGTATTCTCAACCTGCTTATAATTATACTCCCACTGGAAAATTGATAATGATAATTCCACATCCATCTGCTGTTTACATGCCAAAACTAAAGCTTTAATTTAATTTTTTTGTTTGTTTTGTTTTTGTTTTTTTGTTTGTTTGTTTGTTTTGTTTTGTACATGTACTTTGTCTTACTTGTTCATCAAACTGCTTGTTGTCTGCTTGTTTGTGAAATGTTGGTTGGGTGTTGTTTGCTCTTTGGGGGTGTTTATCTGGTTGGGTCTTGTTTGATTTGGTATTTGTATACTCTGCAATTGCGGATTCTGACGGGGAACATTTTGTCAACGGTTGGTCGCTGTTGCCTGGTACTCGTGCTCAAAACGTGTGAATGGGGTGCCGGGCAATGTCGACCAATTGATGGGTGTTCCTTGTGCGAACTTAACATTGGTAGTAGGGCTGTCTGTTTGTGTTGACTGACAACATGTACACTTAATTAACATTATTCTTGTTTATGTCCTTTTAGTTTTTTAGTTTTTTAAATTTTGTTTATTGATTTGTATTTATTTATTGCATTTCTATTTTTTATTGAAATTCATTTTTTTACGTTTAAATTATTGTATATAGACATATAGATATATTTATTTATTTTATGATTCCTCTCTGTGACTGGACCAACAAGCTTTCGGGCTACAGTGTTTGAGTACACTTTTGTTGATCCTGGCCATCACAGATTGGTTTATATGTTTTGTTTGTCTTCATCCTCTATCCCACTCCCTAGTCTTAACCGTAAAGGTATACTGTTCCCTATGTATTGTTTGCTTGTTCTATTGGCCGAATAAAGAATAAGAATAATAATAAGAACTCAATGTGATCTGCCCCTAAAAGCACCACTGGCTGGACATCACTTGCAGAGAAGAGAGGTAAGCCTCTTAGATGCGGCCATTTTCCTGCAGCTTGTCTGCTGACACACTGTAGGTCATCAACTGAACATCATCCGCAGCAAAGGCACACTAAATGTGGTATCTCTGGTTCAGGTCATCCCGGGGTGAAACGTCAAAGTCAACACACTTTCCTTTCCAGACTGCATCCCCCATTACTGTGACAACACGAAGGGATTCTTCTTGGCCCGAGATCTGAAGCTCGTCTACTGCCCTCTGGAGAATCATTGTGCGTTCAGCACATTCGTCGAGAACACCATATGTTTCAAGCATCCCATTTGGGCCATGTACAGTCAGGGGAACAACTTTGATGAGGATGTCACGCTCGTAGTCCACCGTCGGCTTTGTCCCCACCCCAGAGCAAAGAACTGTGCTCGAGTCTTTGGTGGGGGGGGGGGGGGGGGGCCTTGCCAAGTCGTGGAGGCTAGTACGGTGATCTCCTCGGCATTCCTTGCATTTCTTCGGAAATGGGCATTCCCTCTCATGCCTTTTGGCGCACTTGAAGCATCTTTTGTTGTCCGAGAGCCATTTAGCCCGATTCTCGGTGTTCAGTTTCTGGAATTCGTTGCAAGTTTCTAAGTAGTGCCCAGTTTTGTTCTTCTGGCAGTACAGGCAGGTTACTTTTGTTGTCGACATTTTGCCTTTTCCAGCTTTGGGTGCAGCAAAAGCCTCTCGGGAACCATTGGTCAGATACATTGCCAAATCCCGAGTGTCCGGCGAGCGAACCTCAAGTTGATCAAGCAAACCCTGGACAATTCGAGCTGGACTGCCAAAGGCCTTGTCGAATTGCTTCATAGTTGTCGAGTATGCATCGTCTCCAAGAACCATATTCCTGTCCGCCATTGCCAGGGGGCGACCTCCAAGATGGCTTCGGAGGTATGCAAACTTCATTGGTTCAGGCAGCTGGAGCTTGGGTCTAGTCATGACACTCTCCCACAGAGATCTAAATGCCACGTACTGCTTTGTGTCATGTTCATCCTGAAATTTGGGGATGTACAGTTTAGGCAGACTGCCGGGGAACACACCATGTCCATGTGGATATACTGGCACACCCCTCCTCTGCTCCTGATCTTTGACCCGGAGCTTTTGTTTCTGGCTGCAGGTTCATCGTCACCGCTGGTTTCCTCACCTGAAGAGTCGCTGGAACTGGTCAGTCCACCCCTTTCCGGCGTACATGTAGTTCCACTGGCTATATGACGCGGACTGACAGGAGTTGGGACAAGATCCACACTTGGGACAGGATCAGAAGTTGGGACAGGATTCTTACTTGGGAGAGCCGTCGTCTGAAACCTATGAACACTCGTCGGGTAAGAGGTTATATGTGACTGATATGGGTACATGTGTGTACATGTAGGGGTGGTACTAGTGAAAGTAAGCCCGGCCCTATGCAGAACCGGCATGGTAAATGCACTAGATATACATGGATTTACATGTGCATTTAACATGTGCATTTGGCTTGATACTGGGACGGATGTGACTACAACAGGAGTACATGTAGTAATTGCTTCATAACTTGTTACACAAGGTTGTGTCGTGCATACTGTACTAGTGATACTAGAGTGTACAACAGGTAATTCAGTAGCAAACTTTGCATGCTCTGGTGTTGTACTGGTTCTGCGACGGACCACACTATCCAATCCCCCCAATTTTGTCACAGAATCGGGTTTCGGTCGTTCAGATTCACTGACGAACATTTCAACACGACTGTTTGACCGGTAGGGTGAAACAGGGACCGTGGTCACCGCATTGCTCATTACAACACCAGAACTTGCTATTGTTTGATTTACGGTTACTTGTGCAATACTTGTAGTAGTAGTGTCACCAACAGTATTTTCATCATGATTGACCCAATCAACTGTCCTGGCATGTGGATTACTAGTACTACCAGGTAAGTTGATATTAATAAATTCAGTAGGCACAAACCCAGTGTCTGATGTAGTTTTCACTTGTTCTTCTGCCGAGGTATTTGCTGCCTCGAGTTCACGTTGCAGTCGTTCCGTCTCGATCTGGATCTCTGCTTCCTTGAGTTGCATATCCACTCTTCTCTCGCGAAGCTCCACATCAAGCCGGGCTTCAACTGCAAGGCGTCGTGACTGAATGTCTCGCTGAACTTGGTCAAGTTGGATGGCTTCTTCTTGCCGGGCTGCTTCCCTGCGAATTTGGATTTTCTCCTCCTCGGCCATCCGCGTCATAGCGTGAAGTCTTTGCTGATATTCCTGATTTGCTAATCTCTTCTGAATCTCAGATGGAGAAAGCGATGATTTTGCAGAATTACGGGTCCTTGAACTCAGCCTTGAGCAGCCACTTTGAATAGATGGCGTTTTGAGTTGATCCATGGTCGCAAAGTCTAATCCAATTCACATAATGTTCAGTTCTCTGAGATTTATCCGGCTCGAAGGACCAAATTATGTAGGGACTGTGTTGAGCTCCACTGGAGCTACTGGTTGGCGGGAAACCTAAAAGAACAGAGTTAATCATTAAACCATGCTGGCCGATAAAGGAACACATGACACGGTTCTTGGTTTGCGTTTCGGTCTTTGTCTTTCCTGTGCTTCTCTTGTTTTATGCTGCAAACATACAATATAATTGTACATGCATCAACAATCAACATATACTTAATAATTACATGGATGTAATCATATACAATAGGTATGGGTACGGAAAGCGACTGGTTGCCAACGTTACAAATAAGCCCATGAAAACCCCCCTTGATTTCCCACTAAATGTTCGCACAGATCAGTTATGCTATTATATCAAAGGGATCTTTACATTGTAATCTAAAATAATGCTTGTGAAACTCACCCAGTCAATAGTTATTGAAGCGGATTATACATGATGTAATCTGAGAACATTACAATTTGTAAACAGGCAAAAACTGTTATGATGCTAGTACATGTAATAACAAGCGCCACCAAGCGGCAAGAAAACTCTCTAGAACATCACCATTAACATTGAAGGGCGCCCTCTCTATCTGACAAAGTTGGATTCAACACTGGGTGTGCTGCTTCTTGGTATTTTTGGGACCGGAGAGTCTTCGAGTGAAGTGTCAACCCCTCTTTTTGAAGGAGCTGACATTTGTAGTTGGCACTCACGAGACATTTTGACAATCTCTTGTAGACGCCGAGCAAACCAGCCATCCACTATAGCACAGTGCACGAAACATGTAACAGCCATTGACTTTGCGACCGGAATCAGCTCGCTTGACGGCGCGCTCTGCCCGCGTCGTTGTTGTCAACAAGAATGCCGTCACGAGTTTGCTCAACAATGGCTACAGGCATTTGAATCGGCGAACATTGCTCCACATTTTGAGGCTCGATTTTCTCACTTTTTGGAAAGGTAAGAACACACTGATAGTGTTAGTGTCTTCATTGATCCTTAGTGCCTACTGGGGACTAGCAGCATTTTTGTAAGTGGCCGTTTTAAGTGACATTTTTTGGGAAAAGTGTGGGAGGTCACGGGGGATCGATGTGCAGACATTTCGAACTACGAGTCTAACCGGGCTTGCTCGGACCTTAATATCACCAGACCATGTCCAAATGTTGAAAAAGGTGATTTTTGGGTCCAAGTTACTCGGACTAGTGAAGGGGTAGGCTTATGAACGATAGAGAAATACATATAAATAATATATTTATTTATATTTGATTTTACCTCATTTTGTTATTATGGATTCTTGTATTCATGTTATTGTTTATTTAATTTTTTTTTATATTTATTTATCATTGTTATTATGATAAATATGTTTTTCGGTGGGGGGGGGGGGGGGGTGGTAGGCATTAATACTTTTAAGAGAGTAGTTCAACAGTTTCTCAACCCGCAAAATGACAATCCTAGCCATTATGCCGCCTCGGGCATACGAAACTTCAAGTCTTACTGCAATAAAAAAAAATAACAAGTAAAATAATAAATAAATAAAAAATCAAAGCATTAAGCAATGCCATCAGTCACAATTGCTTGGTTTCTCCCCGACGGCCCTTGCTGGTGAATCATTACAATTTTGTATGTTTTCTTAAAATGCTTATTTTATTTTTATGTTTGGTTTTATTTGTTGTTATGCAGATCTCACGACACCACTAGAGCGATAATAGAGCAAGTTAACGGGCAGCTGAAGAACAAATTCCGTTGTCTGCTTGACCATGGCATGCAAATTATTCCAGAGAGAGCATGTGATGTTATCTTTGCCTGTTGTGTGTTCTGTAACATCAGCAAGGTATTGCGAGAGCCTCATCTTGATCCAGAAAATGATCAGGAAGACGGCGCCGAAGATGACAGTGAAGACGATGAAGACAATGACGAAGCTGCTGCGGTAACCGGGGCTGTTGCCAAGGAGGAAATTATCAACAATTTTGTTGGCTAAATATGAAATGTTGTGCAATAACCAAACCTTAACTGCCCTTTGAAAAACATGTAGTTCGATCGCCTGTATTTTACAAGCAATTTCCACAATTTATTTATCATTTGAACCTTTTTATTTGTCATTTGAATCCTGTTTATTTATTTTTATAGAACAAATA
The DNA here is from genome assembly GCA_037893245.1 of Crossaster papposus. Classification (NCBI taxonomy): domain Eukaryota; kingdom Metazoa; phylum Echinodermata; class Asteroidea; order Velatida; family Solasteridae; genus Crossaster; species Crossaster papposus. The sequence continues at coordinate 974,967 of JBAIAA010000774.1, read as the reverse complement.
GGCCCTCTTTAAAATAATATATTTTACAAAACTCACTGGTTTAATGGCTACAAAAAAACTGCAAACATTACTAGTTTGGGATTTATTTCTTTAATTTTACAGCGTTTGTTCCCTCTTTCTCAAGTCCAATAGGCAATGCTCTCACGCAAAAAGAGTCGTTTGTTAAAATAAGCTAAAAATATTTTCAATAAACAATCTTTTAAATTGAACTGTTTTATGAAGTGTCAATATGTTTTCATTTATTACAATTAAATAACAGTTTCCTGAATGCAGATTTAAGACGAATAAATAAAAAAGGCTTTACATTTTCTTACAAATAAGTTTAAAATGGCAAATAGTGTTGTTGAATGAACGCATTTCAATTACAGCAGTGAACTTTTTAAAATATTTTGTTAAATATATTTCAACATGTTTTAAACAATCTTATTTTATACAACGGATAACAGTTTCAAGTTAAACCATAAAGCAACATCAAACAGCAATTGATATGTTAACCACCTGTGAACAAACCCATGGAAGCGTTACTTAAAGATGGACTACAACGGAATAATGATAAAGGCTGTGTTGCTGTTTTTTGTTCGAGAAATGTATAATGATTACTAATATGTCATTAGTATTCAATAAATCTTGTTCCTTCATGCAAAAAAACAACAAAATTTATCGGCGTTCTACGACCCAGAAAAACTCAGTTTCAGCAAAAGCCCTTAACTCATGAATAATTCATACTTTGTGTGTGACGTACTACCCATGAAAACGCATACATATGGTGGCCCTGAAGGGACTCCGCAGATCGCGAATATTGACGTCAAATTTGACGTCAATATTCGCGACTTTTGGGGAAAGTCGTGAATATCGACGTCAAATTTGACCTCAATATTCGCGACTTTTTTGGAAAGTCGTGAATATTGACGTCAAATTTGACGTCGATATTCGCGATCTGCGGAGTCCCTTCAGGGCCACCATGTATGCGTTTTCATGGGTAGTATGTCATCACTTTTCGCTGGTTTACAAGTCCGCTGGTACTATATCGTGGATATCATTGTGGTTTTCAGTGGATCTTTGCCGGGAACCAGTACAGGGCGGGAAATTTCAAAATCGAAGAATCGAGGTCTAATTTTGTCGGTCAAATTGCAACAAAAATATTTAGAGAAAAACATGACTGTAACAATAAAGTGTTACCTGAACACAACATAAACAAGGTCCGATAATAAATTTAATGTGTGAGTTTTCGTTGTAGTCCATCTTTAAAGAGACATACTAAAAACATTGGCTTAAATCAGAAAAATTATCATTTATTTTAAAGGGTCTGTATACGTTTGGTGATGGCTCTTTGGATAGTATAATGCATTTTGAGAAACTGCGGTTATGAAAAAATATATCACTTTTTATCCCAAAAAAATTGAATCTGAGAAGCGTTACTGACAGATTATTCTAATTGCAGATTATTCTTCCTGCGTGGACATAACCGCAATATCTCAAAAACGCCACCACCTTTGGAAATGAAATTTTCACAGGTCAATTTTATGATATCTACAACTATATAGGATTGAAACAAACAGTGGGTTCCAATTACCAAACATATACAATCCCTTTAAGTCCTAATTATGACATAAATAAGTCTTAATTGTGACTATTATCTCATAATTATGAGTTTGCATTAGTGATAATAGGGCTGAGTAATTAATTTTTGGTTTGTCAAAATGTCCATTTAAGGCTTCCATAATATGAGCTAAAAGGGCAGAAAGATTATTATTGCATGGAATTAAATAATTATTGCATAGAAATAAATATTGCTGATGTTGACAAGGATTGCAGACAGCCCAAAATACCCCTTTGGATCTCTATAATTTGTTTCATGAGGTCCAACTCTTTCAACCTCCAAAAGCTCCTCTTCAACTTCACAGCTTCTTATGCGTGCTGCCTTTGGAGTTGCTCGCTGCTGCTGTACTGGCTGTATGTTGTTGATGCTGTGTTGACCCACGTTGATATTTCTGTCCTTGATGCTTATGCTCTTGCCCTTGATGTTGTTGTTGTTGCTGCTGTTGCTGATGGTGTTTATGTTGCTGTTGCTGCTGCAAGGCTGTTGCTGCTGCTGCTGTTGTAAAATGCTGTAGCTGCTGCAGGAGTCTTGTGGTGATATGTTCTCTTGTGACGATGCACACTCATGTGATTCTAAATCCTTTCAATAAAACGAATACAGGGAAATTGTGAATATCACATTATTTTGAAAGTCAATGAAGCTTTGTTATGATCACAATGTTCACATCCCTAAATGCCAAAATGTACCAAATTTGCGGCACCTCTGATTCTCCAATTAGACTATTATAGTGTTTAAACGTGTACTAAAAATAATGCAAAATATCCATTTTACAAAATATTTCCTTTTACAATAAAGAAATTCAGAAGGCAATCTGAATTTTCTTACAGATACAGCCAAGTTATACTGTTTTCAGATAAACAATGGTTAAGTCCTTTAGTAATGTGCCACATCTCCAAAACTCCAATAGAATGACCGAAGGGGTGTTTTGGGCATATCCAACACTGGACCTGGATTTCCACCCCTGCCAAACACTCACTGAATCTGTGGTTTATCTTTCCTTGCTTGGTGGCACTCATATGTACCTAGACATTACCAATATATCATATCAAACCAAAACTGACATTTCATGTTGGCAGAAGGGGGGGGGGTCAAAGTTTACCAAAAGTCCCTCACGTCATTACAATTTTAGGTTTTTGAGGACCCACTACACAAACAGTTATTCTTATACCATTTTTGAGAGTAGATTTTGATAATGTGGGTACCAGTCATCATAGATAACAGTCATAATAGATATGGGCCTCTGATATTGCCAAAAACTAATCGGTCACGGTGAACCCCAAGGTGAGTTGAGGCGGAATGACCCATATGGCACTTCCGAGAGCATTGTAGTTTCCTGATGAAAGTATCCTGCCAATTGTTAGATTATTAACGAAGAAGTATACCAAATGAATGAATGAAAAGTCAGAAACTTTTGTTCACAATACTCCCAAAGCACATTTACAAATTATATTTCTAGTTTTCTTCAGCACAGTCTTCAATAACAATAAATCAACCAACCTTACCTCATTATTATTGCCACCTGAAAAGGGATCAGTCTCAGTGTCTTGTCCTTGAATTCCAGATTTGGATTGAGGTGCTATTGCATCCAACACCTGCTCCAGTGGGTCATTTGTGGCAGGGATTGATCCACCACCTAAAACAAGTTTGAAATATAATACATGCATGAACAGAAATCTCGTAGGGACCCCCATATTTATCAGAGGTCTGTAATGGCAAATTATCCCCCATTACCATAAACATAAATTTTGTATTAAACATACAATATATAAGAACATGATGGGATTTGAGGTGTTTGCTTACCAGTACCAGATTTCTTGAGGCTATATTTGTTAGCTTGCACCTTCAGCTCATTCCACTTTTTCTGAACGTCTGCCCACTCGCGAGTCTGGGGTCCTCCTGCCACTCTCAATGCCTCTACAGCTCTAATCCAACATTTTTTTTTCCTGGTTTCAACCTTTAATTTCAAATTGAAATATCAACTCAGCTTGTCATTCATAAGGACCGAATCGCCTTATATCTGAGAAAATATAGTTGGTACCTTCAATGGGGGCCGTATCGTAAGTCCGACGCCTCATAAGTCCGACGCCCCATAAGTCCGAATTTCGGAATAATGAGTCTTCGGACTTGTGAGGCACTGGCCTCATAAACTCGGGCTCATGGGTCCGACGCCCCAACAGTCCGACGCCTCATAAGTCCGACGTCGGAAAAATGAGGCGTCAGACTGTTGAGGCGTCGGAGCTATAGACTATTATAAGAGAAGGTTCATTTGTCCGACAAGGCAAAAACGTGAGAGGGCGCACTGTGCAAAGCACGAATTAGGGGTGCAGACATAGACATATAAATAATAGACATCTAAATAATTATTTAGATGTCTATGGGTGCAGACCACCATAACCCTGTAAACCCCTGCACGCGAGCTCGTTAATTGTTATATTTCGATTTCACCAATGATTCGGTGTATAAAGCGGTCTTCGCGGCCTATATGTGAGATAGATTGTAGAAATATTTCTGGAGATCAATTATTTGGAACTTTTCATATTTTTCGATCGCAATGCTTGTATTCATGACTGTCGGACTTACGAGGCGTCGGACTTATGATGTGTCGGACTTATGAGGCGTCGGAGTTATGGACAGAAATACAAGTAAAATTAATTGTCGGACCTATGAGGCTTCGGACCTACGAGGCGTCGGACCTATGGAGCGTCGGACCTATGGGGTGTCGGACCAATGAGGCGTCGGACTTATGGGCCTTATTTGGTATTTTGTCGGACTAATGAGGCGTCGGACCTATGAGGCGTCGGACTTACGAGCGGACCCCCCTTCAATGAACTCATTATAAATAAAGCATTTGGATTGTTTGAAATTATATATGTTATTTTAGAATAAGAACTATAACTAAAAACTTGTGGGTACAACAATGTGTAAATCTGTTGGCTCTGAGAGTCAGCACTCCTCCAAAAAGATATTTACATTCGCTTGTACCCAAAAGTTTACTAGTTGTACTTACTTCATATTTTCCACACAATGCAAAGCTTCAAACATCACTGCCCAAATGCGTGTATTGTGGATAATAAACTTAAATGGAAGGTACAACATCAATGTTCTTGTTTATTTTTTTTGTTTTTTACTTTTTTGAACAATTTTATTTTACAAAACTAACCTGTCTCACAAAATGTATTTTCTTTCTTCTCTAAGATAAAAGGACTTCATGTACATGATTGATCTGTGCGCTAACTTTACAGTAAACTTTACAAACATAATTATTGGATACTAAAGTCATTACAAAACTGAAACTCAGCAATTATTTTGTATTTATATTTACTTTTTGGGAACAGTGTCCTGCTCTCCCGTAGAGCTTCTGAGAATTGTCTTTTACAAATCCTGCCAGCACCCGAATTTATGTTGCGGTGAAATTCTTGTTCCTGGTTTTGCCTTTGTTGTCCTTGCCGTTAAATAAAAACGTAGCAAAATTGAATAAAATCACAGACATGTTTTCTGTATGAGAATAAGTCTAATTTTAATAATAATAATAATAATAATACGATTAAAACTGCTGCAAACTGCTTACTGGCTGGAATGACCTGAAATATCCGAATCAAATGAGTTAAACGATTTGTTTTTATTTATTTTGTCTCTGAGGAAATATTAGGTTCTCTTATTACTCATTTGATTAATAACAATGATAGGCAGTTCTTATATAGCGCATTTGAACTGCAGTTTGTAATGACGAATTTTCTCAACCCGGTGCTTAAAAGGGGTAACCAAACGTTGAAATTGAATGATAAATGACTAAACTGCTTTGGTATTAGAAGCCTCCGAAATCTTTTCTAGCACGAAATTGATTGCGAGAGTTGGTGAATTTAAATGAAATTTGTTTCAATAACCTATACAATTAGGTTTTTAGCGTAATCGTTTATACTTATACCTATACCTTTATTTGTTGGTGGCGTTCTTTTGATATAGTCTGGGAGCCAGCTCCTGGAATCTGTCGTTTTGTTCCGGGAAAAGGGTTTGGCACTTGTATAGGCCCTATGGAAGGGAGGTGTCTCTGAAGTAGTTTAAGACAGCGTGTAAGCATCCAAGGTGGCAGCAAGATACTTTAATTCACCAATCTCTCAAGGTACCCCGCCTTGCTACTTACATTCCCCACATTTTTATTTTGTAGAAACAAGGTATAGGCTGAGTAAACATAATTTTTTTAGAAAAAGAATGTGTGCCTAAAATGTCCGGCTATTCTTAATATATCATTCACATGTCATTAATATGGAGCTAAACATTGCGATTGTGTAAGCACCTGGTTATTGTTTCCTTCTATCATTTCTATTCAAAATCTCATTTTGAAACAAATGATTAATCATTACACAGCAACACGACACTCGACCCATATTTTGTTATTTGCGTGCATTTTAATATACATACACTTAATTGCAGAAAGTTCAAGGTTAACAAAGAAATTGGCAAGGCGGGACTCAAACCTGTGACCTCCGGAATACCGGACAGGCGTTCTACCAACTGATCTGTTTTGCCCTATGTTTAACAGTCTTCAAAACTGTTAGTATATTTGTTTGAGGGCGCTAGTCAGAAGTCATAAACACCAGAATACCATGTGACTAGGGATCACGCCTGATTTTAAGATACAACCTGGGAAGCGACATTGTGGGGATCACCTAATGAAGATATACCAAATGGTAAACCAAATAGGTAAATTTGCATACTACATTTCAAAGTGAACAAAGACATTGACCAACCTTGCCAATTAAAATTAAAACAATATATATATCCCGCACATAATTATCAGACTAATGTTTTTAACATAAGTTTAAAATTGATTGATATTAAGACGAATTTGATCTGTGAATGCTGCCTTTCGGCAACAGCCTAAACGAATTTTACATTATTAAAACAATCATACGCTTTTACCAAACCAATTTAGTCATTTATGGTTCAATTTTAACGTTTGCTCACCCTTTGATCAAATTCGTTGAAGCTGTTGCCGAAAGGCAGCATTCACAGATCAATTTTAAACTTATGTTAAATAAATTAGTCGGATATATGCGTGAGTCAAGCACATACCAGACTAATTTATTTCGCATAAGTTTGGAATTGATTGATACCATACGAATTTGATCCCTGGATGTATGTTGCCTTACAGCAACAGCTTAGACTGTGGCGACGAATATTCGCGAGACAAAGATTAAATAGAGTGACCAACAATTTGCAATTAAATGGCAAATGACTTAATTTGTTTAGTAAAAGCGTGTGATTTTATTGTATTTCTCCGGACAAAATTGAATGCGAGAGTTGGTGATTTTAATTAAAAATTGTTAAAAAATAGCAGAGAAAAATGTTTGTTCTAATACATAATACAGACTCCGCACTGAAAAACTAAATAAGTGACTGATGATATTGAAATTTGTATTTTAGTGACGCCAATAAGTGACGCGTATTGTTTTTTGTTTTTTTACTATGGGTCTAACTTCTAGGGACGAGTATGTAACCCCCGCTTTTGGATCATCCCCCAGATTTCGGTGGTAAGAATACACAAAAAGGTGTCCATCATTCACCTTTAATAAAGAGAACACTGCAAAGGGTTTAAACACACCACTGCAGTCTAAGTTACTGCGCAATATTGCCTTAGACGACTTACCTTTTGTGTCATAAACATGTAAACATTTGTAACCCCCCCCCCCCCCCCCCCCCCCTTCCTCACCCGATTTTCTCCGTTTCTAGATTTACGCCACAGGAATGTATACCAAAATACCTAAGGTGAATACAAAATACTGATATTTTCAGCAAAAGCAAAACATGCTAGCACAAATGTTTTTTGCGATATTTTCTATTTACAGAATATAATATATTTCCAGCCCGGTGTTATTGTTTAGGACTATAATGCTGGCGGTTCTCTATATTGTTGTCAAATGTAAATTTTCCGTTTTGGTTTCTTTGAAAAATGTTTTATAGCGAATACGAACAGCGCTTATAAGCTTCAGCAGAACTAACCAAGTCGACATCCAAGTAACTCCAACCGCAAAGCAACACCTGTAACCGCCCAGGCAGTAGGCGTAATGCGCACTACCTTCGTCACTACAATCACATCGAACAGGTTGGTGACCGGGGTGTTGGCATCAGTGTTACCGACAAACTCCTGAAACCAAAACGTTTACATTCAGCGGTATCAATAATCGTTCGGCGAAGAGGAGACTTTGAACAATTTTCTCAGAAACGCATCGCCACAGCACATGCACAATAGTTATATAATCTGTACGAAGACGTGTCCTAAGATCGATTTCAATAAACCCATCTTATGTAAGACGCGTCGCAACTACCAATTTGTTTTGTGAAATGGGCCGCATGCCCTGTAAAAACCTGCAAAGCCTGTTAACCATTTACCTTGATGTTTGTGTTGCCATCTGTCACGTGTTCATAGTCAGATAAGGGCTGCTTCCGATACGACACCGTGTACCGCGTCACATGCCAATTCACATTATATCCCTGTGTGATTACTCCTAGCAACACTGTACTCTCAACGAGGTCCACCTATATCCAAGAACCAGGGCTCCTATGTATAAAGTGAAGGGAGGATGAATAGGAACCATTACATTTAATGCGCGTACCGGATACGTATGTGGCTTCAGAAAAACAAATCGCCTATTAGATCGCCATTTTGTGTTGTTATAGCATCCGCTGGTACATAATTAAAATGTGTGAGATTTGAATGTATGCATGGCAAAAAAGCATAAGTAATTTGCGCTTGAACTATGTGGACATTTTCTTAAGTGAGTTGTGTGGTTCTGGAAACAAATAGAAGCTTAAAGGTTTTCATAGCAAAACAGCAATAAGATAAGTAGTTTGCGGTAGCACCATGTGGTAATTCTTTTTTAGTTAGTTCGGTCCCTTCCTTCACACTGACACGTCTCAGTGATCATCAAGCGTCCTGCATGAGTACCCCGCAGTTGCATCCTTCGTACGCTTCATCGTTACCAGGCTCCATATAACCCCGCTTCACCGTTCGAATCCCTTAGTTTCCTGACGACGGGCAGAGCATACTATCCAAAACTTCTACTTCCAGCCAGTTCATTTCAGAACCACACAACTCACAAAAAATAGCCACATGGTGCTAGTACTGCAAACTACATGTACTTATATTAATCACATCTCTTATTCAAATGTTTAGATGTCTAATGCGAGACTGATAACATTTTAACACAACAACGCGATTTAATCGGTGTCTTGAATGATTTTGAAAATAAAACACAGTTATTGAAACTGTATGATAGTGTGCAATAATTGAGCGGCGCATCGGGATTGTGCTAGATTTTGTTTAGAAAAAAACCAAACCAGACAAAGAAAAAACAATACAAAAAACAAAGCCGAGTCGGCGTTTTGATGATTATTAAACCATTTGGGCGCGGTTTGTGGCATTGTAATAAAGGTACTTATCAGGCGTGGTATTTCAATTTAATGCCAACCTCGAGGGTACCCATGCGTAGGGACCCCGGTTGAGGCGTGCCTGATGTGGATACCAATAACTGGCAATACTGGACGCTTTGATGCGATCATCTGGAATTGTCCCGTCCTCCATGCCGAGAGGCTGCGGACTCGAACACTCTGTTGGCAACAAACGAGAAAACAAACCAATGTGTTACTGATGTTTATGTCAAAAGATACCGATGTTGTTAGATACAAATACTAATAAATAAAATAGATACACTAATAATAAATAAATAAACAAACAAACAAACAAACAAACACTTGGCTTTAAGTAATATTTAAAATTTGAGAGCATTTTATTTTGGAATGAGACCATGCACGAACATTGGTGGTTTTTGTTTTGTTTTGTTTTAAAAGCCGATTATTACAGTATGTTGCGCAGTCGATGTGACGGGAGTTAGCATTAGTAAGGTGGCTTACCGGCTGGGTTAGGTTCACTATTTCCCCGACAACGCTCCCGTATCTCTCGCAGGACTTGCTTCATCCAGTGATCTGGATTTTCAGGATCAGGTTCCGGTGGGGGACCGAAGTAACACGTTCTCTGCTCGCTCACCACACCAGTCAAGAACACTTTGAATTTAATGAAACATAAACGAAACTTCCAAATAATCTCACCATGTGGGCACAGTGTAGTATCTGTATGTTCATAGTATATTGACACAAGAAGGTAGCGTTTTTTTAATTACAATGTACATGTCACTTTACACAGATCCACATGCAAGTGTGTACACAACTCTCGAGAACAGAAGCACAATAGACGAACAAGAGATGCAGTTTGCAGGCGTTCGCTTCTTGTTGAATGTTGTCCTCTGTAGGATACACCATTTGCAGATATCGAAAATATTAACTACTCAATTATTATGAAATATCTTTAATTGAAAGTAAATAGTGATTGTAGGCATCCAGCACAAATATTGCGCTAGGATATCCAACTTGGAGGCTACGGACAACTGCCGGGTTGTGGTCGTCACCGGTCTGCCAACGACCGACCCAGTGACGATCTACCAGGGCAGTCGTTTGGATTTCTTCTCGCCGGTGGAGGAGTTGGACGGGATAGAGCTAAAGGAAGAGCAGCGAGAGTAGTATAGGCGGAGCAGCTCGACCCCCGTTGAGGTGGGATGAGGTGGGATGAGGTGGGATGTGTGAGGTGGGATGAGGTGGGAGGTGGGATGAGGTGGGATGAGGTGGGATGAGGTGGGAGGTGGTGAGGTGGTAGTGAGGTGGGAAAAAGGTGTGAGGTGGCGAAAAGAAATTTAAAAAATAACAAACTTAAAGAAAAAATGAGTTTGAATTTTTAAATATACGCGTGATCTGATTCGTTAATTTCAAAATGTGTCACGTGATCTGGTTGTTTAAATAAACTGACTTGCTGGTGTATTGAATATGACATCATACACATGTTCGGATGAGTCAATACTGTATTTCATTTTCTAAGACGGGTTGTTTTACGATACGGCTTTTTCTTTTCTTTTTAATTCTAAGACGGTTTTTTTTACCACGAGGCTTTTTTTTTTCATTTTCTAAGACGGGCTGTTTTACAATAGGGCTTTTTCTTTTCTTTTCAAATCAATTCTAAGACGGGCTTTTTTGTTTACGATGGGGCTTTTTTTTCTTCATTTTCTAAGCCGGGCTTTCCCAATTTCTAAGACGACCTGTCCATCACCCTCCTCTTTGTTCTGATTCTAAGACCATCCCCGGTGTCTTTAAAAATACGGGTGCTTTCTGGGTGGGTATAACTTGGACACAGCACAAGGAGGTACTCATTTCTGATTGACCCACCGAGCGTAGAGAGTCAACTTTACTTTTGTACACGTCGAACTTCAACCATCACCATTATGTCTCAGCCTTGGCAGAGCCCAATTACACGAACAGTGAACTGGATGAAATTCAATGAATTGCTGACTAGATATATACAATCATAAGTACTTGTTTTATTTCAAAAGTTTGCATATTACACGTCGACTATTTGGGTACGGTAGCGTTGTTTCAATTAATAGGGTATGTTATAGTTTGTACACTGTCAACCACAACTTCATATACATGTAGCTATAACGTGTTACCCTTTAACCTGTTTTACGAAACGTATGAAAACGTTGGTGCGTGCTTTTATTAATTTTTAAAAAAAAAAGAAAAGAAAGTACGGGGTATACTTTATACAGGCTATACTTTAAACCTAAATTTATTTTGAATTTATTAATTTGTGGAATTCCTTGTGGATGTTAACCTATTTGGGTTTATAAACTTCTAACTATAGTCCTAACTCGTCCTATACTACTTAACACGCCATCGTTAATTTTGATATTATTAATGTTTGTAATAAACAGGTAAGATATTTATTTATGTAATTTCCTTGTCTGTACCTAACAGGATGGAGGATTTGTTTACAATCCTGTTGATTCCCCCCTCTGAAACCACTTGATCAGGCTCCTGCATCAGAAAATGGCGTAGCTGAGGTATGTACAAATTTAATTTCACTATATTTTTTTCTTACTACCTTACCGATAACTACCGGGTAAACCATTTTCAAGTTAAGACTTGCCCAACATCGTCTATGAAGTCATGACCTGTTTTAGTATACGTTGTCATTTTGAACTACCGAAGGAAAAAAAGAAAGAAAACAATTGTATACGGGTCTGGACTTGTCCGCAATTTTGGTTGACGTCACATTGTGTTTTTGTTAAGGTTACACAATATAAAACACAGAAATGTTCACAATTTCGTCGTGCCGACATGTACTAGATATAAGACTCTCCAATCTTTGTATTATTTCACTGTAACTACCCTGACTCCTTTAAAATTAGTACTCAATTTTATTTATCATTTTATCGTTGTATTAGGAACTTCTGGAGATGCCCTGCAAGAAGCGGAAGATGAAGAAAACGCCCGGCCTTCACGAATGTTTAATCTGCTCGAAAACATTCTCCCGCAGAGATGCCCTACGCCGACATAAGGCGGTCCACACAGGCAACAAGAGTGTGTGCTGCCCCAAGTGCGGTACTATATTCCGGCGTGTAGATAATATGAAACGCCATCTCCGCACACAGAGCCCCTCAAATAAACCGACCAGCAGCACCAACCAGCCGACTGCACCCACCACCCCGCCGCAGGACCAGCCCGGTTGTAGCCACTGGCCATCACCATCAATAACCCCTACTCTACCCGCTGCCAACGCTACCAACCAGTCGGCTGCACCTACCACCCCGCCGCAGGACCAGCCCGGTTGTAGCCACTGGCCATCACCATCAATACCCACTACTCTACCCGCTGCCAACGCTACCAACCAGTCGGCTGCACCCACCACCCCGCCGCAGGACCAGCCCGGTTGTAGCCACTGGCCATCACCATCAATACCCACTACTCTACCCGCTGCCAGCGCTACCAACCAGCCGACTGCACCCATCTCGTGTTACACCCCGCCGCAAGACCAGCCCGGCTGTATCAACTCGCCGTCACCATCAGCACCTCCTACTCTACCGGCTACCAGCGCCAACCAACCAACAGCACCCCCGCCACCTGCTGCCCCCACGGCTCAACCCGCTGCCAGTCCAACCAATAATCCGCGTAAATGTCCTGAATGTGGAAAGACATTTACTCGTGTGGATTCCATGAATCGTCACTTTACCAAATTTCACGGCAGGCGGAGGGAATCTCCAGCATTGCCCCAGCCTGGTGACGAACTGTTGCAAGAAGATCTTTTGCTATTTCTAGAGGACGGTGACGACGTACTCTCACGCATCATTTGGGACAACTGGGACAGTATCAGAACTTATCAGCTCACAGAACAACCCATCGAAGATGTGTTCAACATCCGGATCACCCGATCAACAAAAGACTACAAAAACATTGTTAAGTCAATACTCACCAAACTGACCAATGGGGAGTTAATTAACATCTCATTTGGAGGAGTTATCCGACATGTTGAAACAGGAGAACTGCGATACTTTGACCCCGACACCGGCAGGTATTTTCCCGCTTCAGTGACTTTGGCCGCCATTTTTAGCCTCTTTTTGGCCTAAATCAACGTTTAAATGTCATATGAAATCAATCTTGAAGGCTGTAAACCCCCTATTGTTTATGTCAAAGGTTGAAACTTTACAATTTGTATTTGCAGGAAAAAAACCATGAATGGCAGCCATCTTACTTTTCAAAATGGCTTTCCTTTCAATGTCTCAAGAATGTTATGTGGCCAAAAGTATATATAATTAACAAATAGTTGTAGCTGTAAGTTGTACACATGCAACATGTGTAATTGGACAGAAGTTCCGTTCGCTGTCCCTCGTATTGACGAGACACTATATGCGCTGATGGGTGGGTGCAGAGTGGTTTTCCACTCTCGATTTAGCGTCTGGGTATTGGCAGGTCGACCTCGATGAGGACGCCAGCCAGAAGTCAACCTTTGTGGTGCGGAATGGTTTATACAGGTGGCGCTGCATGCCCTTTAGTCTTTGCAACGCCCCTGGTAGCTTTGAAAGGTTGATGGAGAAGGTGATGGCAGGTCTTCTGTGGGACATCCTGCTGATATACCTGGACGATGTCATTGTTTTTGGCAAGACTGTGAAAGAGGGAATTGAATGACTACGAGTCGTCTTCTACAGGTTGAGGTGACTTCACCGTTGCATGCGCCGACTGAAAATTCGCGTGAGTTCCAGTGGACAGATGCCTGGCAACATGCATTTGTTGAGTTAAAGCAGAGGCTGCAGACAGCACCGGTGTTGGTATACCCCGTTCCTGATAGCGACTGCATCTTAGATACAGATGCTAGTGGAGATGGGATTGGGGCAGTTTTGTCTGAGATCCATGATGGGGAAGAGAAGGTCCTCGACCTTGTGAGCCGTAAACTCAACAAGGCAGAGAGGAACTACTGTGTTAATCGGAGAGAACTTCTGGCGGGAGTTGTTTACCTCAGGAAGTTTAGACAGTACCTGTATAGTCAGAAGGTGCTACTTCGAACCGAACATGCTGCTCTTAGGTGGTTTCTTAATTTTAATGACCCCGATGATCAGCTTGCCAGGTGGTTGGAAGTAATCAGCGAGTACGATTTGACGATTCAACACAGACCTGGGCGGAAGCATGGAAATGCTGATGGGTTGTCCAAGAAGGCCTGCAAACAGTGTGGTCGTGCTGACGCTGATGAAGCGCCAGAGACAGTTGGGGCTTCGAATAAGGCCAAGGTGACAACGACCAGTGAGGTTGACGATGGTCGCCATGAGGTTGACTCTGACGTGCCGATCCCAGAGGCAAGGGTGAGGGGCATTTTTGCTCAACCACACTTGCCTAAGGATGCAGTCAAAGAGGGTCATCTTGGTGACGGAAGTATTGGTTGGATGATTAGGTCAAAGGAGTCGGGCAGTCGGCCCAGTTTAGAGACTGTGTCAGCCTTTGGTCCTCTTGTGATCAGTTGGAGGTGCTTGGGAGTCCGACAATGGGAAGTCGGTGAGGTTGCGACTAGTACTTCCTGAGAAATTTAGAGAGGTCGTACTTAAGGAGCTGCATGGTAGCCGGACGAGTGACAATACAAAGCATAGAAATTCAGCTTCCACTGGCATTCCTAAAAAATACCAAAATTCATAACGAGTAACAGATCATAATATAATATACACTGCATCCAATGCCAGAGCTGCAACCGAGCCACTCACAAGTCACTAACAAATCACTCACAAATCACTTCGTCAAAGTTCATCAACAGCTCGCGAGTCGACCAAAAATGAATGATGCGTGACCGACTTGCAGCGACCCGCGACCACAACACTACAAAGAGACGATAAACACGACATGTATAACAAATTAATGATAAACCAGTTATTAAACAATCCTAAGATATGCATCAGCAATTACCTCTTGACACACGTATTGAAAAGGTGGATGGCATTTTGAACAAATTAATTTCTAGTGCGACAGAGTGAAGTGGGTGGAACACAAAGGCGGATGCCAGATCTGTTGAATTTAAAATGATTATTCAATGGGTGTGAGGAGTCATGCATGATTTTGTTAACTTTCAACAGAACACGATGCTCATACAAGGAAACAATAGAAGGAAGATTCGAATTAATCATACGTTGGGCAATCTTCCTGCGTCTTTCTAACTTCTTGATGATTTCTTTTGACAATTACCAAAGTTACAAACAAGACAACAAGAAGAAAGAATACTCTGAATCAAGGACTGATAAAAGAGAATTAAAAACCTAATGTCAACACGAAATTCCTTCAATTTCCTCAGGAAATATAATCTTTGATTTGCTTTTCCTGCCACACTCTTACAGTTGTTCGTCCATGCTAGTTTACTATCAATCACAGTACCCAAATACTTGTACTCAGACAATTGCTGAATAGGTTGATCATGAATAACTAAAGGCTCATGAACTACTGCTGACCGACGGAAATCAAAATAAAACATTAATTAGATGTTGCGAGCTGTGTGGGAAGAGGAAATCTCCTGCGAAGAGGAGAGTTTCCCCGATCCAACAGTATTTGGAGAGAGTGGCTGTGGCCTGCTGGGGTCACTCCCCCGGAGTGACAGTGGCAACGTCTGGATCATGATAGTTGGTGACTACTGCTCCAAATGGATGGAGGCATACGCTCTGCCTGATGCTAAGGCAGAGACGGTAGCGAACAAGTTTGTCAGTGAGTTTGTCTGTCGGTTTGGCATTCCCTTGGAATTGCATTCCGATCAGGAGACAAACTTTGAGTCGGCGGTGTTTGGCGGGATGTGTAAGGTCCTGGGAACCATTGGCATGGTTGCTGTGATGATTGAACCGAGGAGGAGACAGCGCGACTGGGACGAGTGTTTACCGTACGCATGTTTTGCTTATCGGTGCACCCCCAAGAGTCCACTGGTGAGTCTCCAAACATGATGATGTTTGTAAGGGAGGCGAGGCTTCAAATTGATTTGCTGGTTTAGGGTCCTACAGTAGAGGACGCACCGGCGACAGATATTGCCCAGAGGTTACGGCAGGGCCAAAGAGTGCCTAAAGCAGAGTGCCAAAAACCAGATCGAAATTACGATCACAGGGTACATGGCGAAGGCCTAAAGAAAGGCCAGTTTGCCTGGCTGTACAAGCACGAGGGCGAAGAAGAAGGGAAGAAGGCTAGAACTTCGATGGGTAGGACCATACTTGGTGGTCAACAGACTCTCTGATGTGACCTACCGGATTCAGCTGAAGCCTGGGAGTAGGGTGGTTGTAGTTCACGGCAACCGACTGAAGCCATATACCGGCGAGAAATTTGAGACGTGGGGGTACCAGCCCAATATAGTGGAGGAACCCTTGACCGAAGAACAAGGTGAAGTTCCTGAGACCATGCCTAGTAACCTAATTGTAGAGTTCGGTGTATGATTAGAGGTTGGGCAAGGATAACGCCATGGCCACGAACAAGTTGGATTATACCCCCTCCCTTCACATCCTTAATACAAATCGGTATGTAGGTCTAAATGCATACATTAGCATATACCGAGATACGCTTAGGATACACTACTATTATGACATACTGGTGACCATTTTTGTATAAATAATGCTAAAAACCAAATATGACTTACTTTGATCACATCAGATATATGTTGAACTGCTTCCTTGTCATGGCAAATGTAGGGTTTGGCTCCAAAATCAGCTTTGCACGGCATTCAGAGCCAGAGTTATGGCATAATGAAGATGTATATAGCGGCCATTTTGAAATCCAAGATTGCCGCCCTCTGCCAAAACTTCAAAATTGCCAACATGATTTTTTGTGCTCTCTAGTACCTAAATAACATGACTAGGTGGGTGGGATCTTCTAATCATTAATTTCCTACGGATCACCATAAGCTCCCGGACTATTAGAACAAATGGACATTTTGGAATATTTAAGGCAGCACCGTCCAGATACAAAATGGACCGTGGTGTCGCTGACCAATGTTGCCGTCTATGGGCCTTTTTGAATCCCTGGCTTCGTCTTCGTCTTTGGCTTAAGGCAATTTTTGACTCCCAACTGCAAGATCTCCAGCCACATTCTGACACCAGTTGTGCTTCAGAAACATTCACTCGATTGATGTGTACCCCAAAGTTAGACTATTTCAATTTTCTTCCATTTCTATTTGCTTCTCAGGAATTCAGAATTCGGAGGCAAAGCCAAAGACGAAGCAAAGGTTTCGAAAATGCCCTATGTCAAGATGGAACAGTTTTTTATAGGTGCTCCTCATCGCGACTTGCCCGACTTCATCAGAAACAACAGGGGTATAGACAGCCTGACACACAACGCGCACAGTGGGCAGAGGTATACCGACAACCTCTGCTTTTTCAGAGGCCTAGCGCGTCACCGTGGGGCAACGATGGAGGCGCTTGAGAGACCAACCCGACATCTGGTGGAAACTTTTCAGCGGGCTACTGGAAAGCAAGTCTCCAAAGGAGTCACGCTCGAGGACTTGACAATAACCGAGCAAGTTTTCGTGCATGACACGGCACGACGACGGTGGTGATGGATTACCGCGAACAAAAGTCCAGCTCATCCGTCGTTCTCCCCGGCGATTCCCAACCACCCTCTACCTCAATCTCTTCGAGGACCATTTTCCCTATATTTCGGACTTGAAAGAATATAGTCAGAACTACGAGTGCACAAAATGCAGAATGGCATTCAACAGATCCTTCAACCTCCAACGCCACGAACCGACGTGCAGCGTTAACGTAAAACACAAGTTCCCCGGTGGTGTGTACAATCTTCCACAGACAATTTTTGACAAGCTAGAGGAAGTTAAGATTGACGTCGACGAGGAGTTAAGATATTTTCCCTATCGCGCCACATATGACTATGAGTGCTATTTTGACCAAGTGCTGGAACCAAATCCCGGACAGGGGAGAAAACTGAAGTGGTGCAGTCGCCACGAGCTGCTCAGTGTGAGTGTCGCGAGCAATGTGCCGAACTTTGAATCTCCAAGGTGTTTTGTGTCAAACGGTGATCCCAGTGAAATTGTTGAACATATGGTGCATTATCTTCACCAGATTAGTGAGGCCGCATTTGACAGCATGGTTGAGATGTTCGACGATATTTTCAATCACATCCAAGAGTTAATAGATGAACAGAAACCACAAGACAGGCAATAGCAGCAGGAACACCGTGAAACTCCTGCCAAGAAAGTACAAGGGGAGAAGTTGAACGAGGAATTGGAGCAGTAGGCCTACTTGAAGGAACTACCTGTGATCGGTTTTAATTCAAGTAAGTACGATATCAACGTCATCAAAAAGTACTTATACAAGAAGTTACAGGAGGCTGGTGACCCGGTGGAGATGGTGATAAAGAGAACTGGTTCCTACATGGCCCTCAAAACCCAAAAGTTGAAGTTTCTGGACATCACCAATTATCTAGCTCCCGGGTACAGCTACGCTAAATTCTTAAAGGCGTACGACTGTCCGAGCGCCAAGAGTTTTTTCCCGTACGAGTATATGACAGACCTGGACAAGCTGGACGAAACAGAACTACCAATCCACGCTGGTTTCTACAGTGCGCTAAAAAAGAAAAATTTTCTGAGGAAGACTACGACTACTGTCAACAAATTTGGCGGGACAATAGAATGACGACGATCCGTGACTTCTTACAGTGGTATAATAATCTAGACGTTCTCCCATTTCTAGATGCTATTCAGCAAATATTTGCATTTTACCAACAGCGACACATGGACATGTTTAAGTCTGCAATTTCTGTCCCGGGCTTGTCTCTACAGTATCTGTTCCCCACCCTTCCTCATCAAGACGTCCACTTCAGCCTCATCGATGAAACGAACAAAGACGCACACTACAAAATCAAGAAGAACATCGTGGGTGGGCCTTCCATCGTTTTCCATCGCTATCATGGGAAGGGCAAGACGGCAATTCGTGGAGGTAAACTATGTCAGAATATCGTGGGCTTTGACGCCAACGCCCTTTATCTGTGGTCATTGATGCTTGATATGCCAGCTGGGACCTTTGTCACCAGAAAAGCAGACCAAAACTTCAAGCCGGTTCATAGTCAAAAGTAGGGGGTCATGGCTGCCGAGTGGATGGACTGGGTGGCCCATTCAGATGGCGTCTATATTCAACATAAACTTAATGCAAAAGAAAAACAAGTCGGCGACAGACGACTGCCCGTGGATGGTTTCTGTAAAGAAACAAACACCGTGTACCAGTTTCAAGGCTGTTTCTGGCACGGCCACCAGTGCCATCTCAACAAGGCCGAGTACAATCATGTCAGAAAAACGAGCATGGAGGAGCTAAGGCAGCAGACGGAACAGACTTCTACCTACATTCGTCAGCAGGAATATCATCTGAAAGAAATGTGGGAGTGCGAGTGGCGACGTATCCAGGCTAACACTCTCGATGCGAGACAGTTCGTCGAATCACGCAGACTACCACACCACCACCTTAAGACGATGACGCAGCAGGATATCATCAATGCAGTATCAGATGGGTCTATGTTTGGTTTGATCGAATGCGACATAGAGGTGCCAGAAGGTTTGAGGGATCACTTTGTCGAAATGCCACCAATTTTCAAGAATGTGGATATCAACAGGGACGACATCGGTGATCATATGCGGAGTTACGCTGAGAGGGAGGGGCTCATGAAGACACCAAGGCGGAGTCTGATCGGCAGCATGTTCGGTAAGCGAATCCTATTGGCTACGCCACTCCTTCAGTGGTACCTCAATCACGGTCTCGAAGTCCTCCGCATATACGAAGTTATCCAATATAAAGCATCACCCTGTTTCAAGTCTTTTGGAGATGCCGTAAGCAATGCAAGAAGAGATGGTGATTCTGATCCGACTAAAGCCATCATCACCGACACGATGAAACTACTAGGGAATTCAGTTTACGGGAAAACTGTAACGAACCAAGAAAAGCATCTTCAGGTGAAAGTATACGGCAGCAATGAGGCAGCCACCCGCCTCGTTAACCTTCCCAACTTCCGATCCTTGCATACTCTCGATGATGAACTCTACGAAGTTGAACTAAACAAAAAAGCAACCCGTCTTGGTCTACCTCTACAGATCGGCTTTTTTGTAAATCAATATGTAAAAATGCGTATGTTGCAGTTTTATTTTGACTTTCTACTAAAGTTTTTAGATCCGTCCGATTTCCAACTGTGTTAGATGGACACAAATTTAGCCTACTTAGCTATCTCCGGGGAGAGTCTGGGCACCATCGTCAAGCCGGATCTTCAAGCCGAGTACCAGCGAGAGAGGTCATCCTGGTTCCCTCGTGACGACACAGCAGCTCACCGTGCCTTCGACAAGCGGACACCTGGCCTATTCAAGGTTGAGTGGGAGGGGGGCGGCATCGTGTCCTTGTGTAGTAAGACCTATTACTGCTTCGGCAAAAAAGACAAGGTTAGTTGTAAGGGGCTAAACAAACGATCAAACGTGATCACCAAGAGGACATACCTTGATACACTGGAGACTCAGCAATCTGGTGGGGGCATAAACCGTGGCTTCAGAATGCGGCAGGACGCGATGTATACATATCAGCAGGAGAAGACCGCCTTCAGCTATCTCTACCCAAAAAGGAAGGTGGCAGAAGACGGGGTGTCGACCACGTACCTAGACTTATAAGCGACGTTGTAGAGCCGTAAATTAGCACCAAACAGCTTAAATCAAAAGTAAAATGGTGGTGGGTAATTTGTATTTTTATTTATTTGTTTGCTATTTGTATGATGTATAGGGATTTATTTGCCAAATAAAAACTATTTAAATTTTCTAATTTGGACATACTTAAATTTTATTTTTTATTATTATTATTTATTGTATTTAAAACAAATTTAAAAAACAAACAGTTTATATATTTAATTGTGAAATGAAAGAAACAAAAGAGCATGAACAATAATAATAAAAATAACAAACCAAAAAAAGAAAACCCACAAAACCAGTCTCTGTCACAATTTATGTATTAAATAATAAAAGGTTTTACTATTTTCAATAGTTGGGGATAAAGAGTGATGTCCTTAACCTTTAAAAAACAAGTGTATTACAAACATAGGTTCATTTAGTCAAATGGATGCGAGACTGAAACAATCTTTTACCAGCGTAATCGCCGGTCCGACCGGGAGCGGGAAAACTCAGTTTGTAAAGCGCTTTATTCTCGCTGAGGGAAATACACTTATTGAACCGGCTATTGGTAATATCGATTGGTGTTACGGGGATTACCAAGATGCTTACGACCATCTGGCTAGTCTGGTGCCTCAGATACGATTTGTAGAGGGCTACCCCGATGACTTACTTAACTCCCTGGACCGAAGTCAAAGAAACCTGGTTATGACAGATGATCTCATGTCTGAAAGCGGCAATAATATAAAGGTCACCGAACTTTTCACTAAAGGTAGTCATCACAGAAACCTGTCGGTTATTCTCATACTTCAAAATTTATGAAATTAGAACAATCAGTTTGAACGCCCATTACATGACCCTCTTAAAAAAATCCGCAAGACGCTTCGCAAATTACCCACTTAGCGAGGCAGATGTACCCCACCAAGTCCAGATATATGATGGAGGCCTACCGCGATGCGACATCCGCCCCCTACGGCTACCTCTTCGTCGATTTAAAACCCGATACCCCCGAAAATATGCGACTCAGAACCAACATATTTCCCGATTAATACCCTATCGTTTACATTTCAAGGGTATAAATGACGGTGTTTGAAATAGACCACAATCATTTGAAGATGTCGAGGCGTGTGCATCACAACGCTCCCTACCTACACGTGCTTGCGAAGGGAAGCGACAAACAACGCCAGGGTGTAATCCAAGGAGCGAACAAGGAACTGATACATTGTTTATGCGAGTGCGCCCTCAACGTCCTTAATGGTAATATACAGCTGAAACCCTCTGAAAGGAAAAGATTGGTGAGATATAAACGACAAATGCGAGTTCGTAGTAGTAAGAAAGCTGGTGTTCAAAAGAAAAAGAAAGTGTTACTTCAAAAAGGAGGATTCCTCGGTGCTTTACTCACTCCAATATTGGGGGCCCTCGGTGGATTGCTGTTTAAGTAAACATGGATCACACCACGAAAATGGTACTGATACCTCGAGAAACTCTATCCAAGCTACAATCGACCAAACGATTGAAACAAACACCAACCACGCGTGTTGTAAACAGTTTGGATGCCGAGATGAGAGAGCTCCTGGAACGACAACATCTTTCAGACGAAGATAAAATCAAGCTATACCACCAGACTCTGCAACGCTACATTAACCTGAATAGACAGAGAATGACACCGTTGACCATGACTTTGGAAACCAAGAAAGAGGACGAACAACCGCACAAATTAGGATCGGTGACACCTA
This sequence comes from Crossaster papposus, assembly GCA_037893245.1. NCBI lineage: Eukaryota > Metazoa > Echinodermata > Asteroidea > Velatida > Solasteridae > Crossaster > Crossaster papposus. Next base: position 952,604 of record JBAIAA010000774.1, on the reverse strand, counting down.
GTCCTCCAAAATTGAAGAAAGAACTGGGCTTTGGTGAGTCCTCCAAAGTAAAATTACACTTTGAGGGAGAAACGGAGGAGGAGAAGGAAGAGGGATACCTACCTCTATTATTTGCTGAAGCGTCTCATCTGAGCAAAACAAAGAAAAAGAAAACGGTTTCAAGTAAAAAAGCACTAGGATCCAAGTCCAAACGGACGCCTTATTAATACACACACACTACCCTCTACTCACTCATTTGAGACTTAGCCATCATGGAGTGTTGTCGACCGAAACCGGGTTGTGGCTTTAAACAACTTATCAGGAAAATTCGGTGTTGGTGCATTTGTTGTCACTGTAGCGTCGTAATTCAAAACACAGATTTCAGCGATGGCACAGAACGAGGCGTACCTGAAACGAGTGTACTACGACCCCCAACATCCAGCCGGTCTTGGTGGTGTGGAGGCTGTCTACCGTGCTGCCCCAAAAGACGGCCTGAACATCAACCGGAAACAGATTAAAACCTGGTTGAGTCAACAACACACTTACACGCTACACAAACCAGTCCGCAGACATTTCCAACGGAATAGGGTCATAGTGGGTGGGATCGACCATCAATGGCTGGCGGATCTTGTGGACATGACCTCGCTCAGTCGGTTTAATAAAAACTACAAGTATCTGTTGACGTGTATCGACATATTGTCAAAATATGCCTGGGCAATTCCACTTAAGAATAAGACGGGTACTTCGATCGTTGACAGTTTTAGAAAAATCTTGGAAAGTGGGCGGAAACCCAACATGCTACAGACCGATAAAGGCACCGAGTTTACCAATCGTAAATTCCAATCATTTCTAAAGAAAAACAACATCGGTTTCTTCACTACACAAAATGAAACAAAGGCCAGCGTGGTAGAGAGATTCAACATGACACTCAAGACGAAGATGTACAAATACTTCACGGCCACCAACAGACACGTATACATCAAGACCTTACCGAAATTGATGACAGCGTATAATCACGCATACCACAGAAGCATCAAGGCAACCCCAGCGTCTGTAAACAGCGACAATGCCGAACAGATCTGGATAAACCTGTACGGTGGTACCGATAACGCGGTCAAACTTGTTTCTTTCCAATTCAACGTTGGAGACACGGTACGCATTAGCATGGCGGACAGACCGTTTAGGAAAGGTTATCTTCCAAGCTGGACCCACCGAACTGTTCACGGTCAGCGCTTTAATCCCGCGCTATCCTCCCGTGTACAAGTTGGACGGTACGTTCTACGAACACAAACTTCAACGAGTGTGTAAATTGGACAATCTGTACCAGGTAGAGAAAGTACTACGGACGCGGAAAAACCGAGGAAAAACGGAGTATTTTGTCAAGTGGTTAGGTTATCCAGACAAGTTTAATAGTTGGGTAGCACAACTTCGCAAGTTATAAAAACCCATCGACACACTTATTTGTCCACACAGTACACCTAACCTTAATCATGGCGGACTCATTTTACGTGACACTATCTAGCAACAGTTCCATGGATACGCATCCCAACAATACACTAAGTCATTTCTTTGTGAATTTACCAACACCCCTGTCATTCGACGAAGACTGGGAAGTGGCCCTGGCTGAAGTTACTTACCCCCACCGCTGGTTGAACGTGACTGAATGAAACAACATAATAGCCTGCATGACCGAACCAGATTCGGGGTTCCATCTCCACCACATACCGATGGGATACTACTCGACACCCAAAGAATTATTGAATAATTTTGTACCTCCCATCGATCACAACAACCTCGTCCGATTCACTTACAACAAATATATTCAAAAAGTCATAATAAAGACGGAAGACGGGGTGGAGCTGAAATTGATGGGTCGTCTGGCTAACCTGCTCGGTTTTGACAAGGACATTATCATGACGGGGATAAAGAAAAGCACCAGAGTAGTGGATCTGCAGCCATTTTATGCGTTATTTATCTACTCCAATATTGTCGAGTACCACACCGTGGGAGACACGCGTGCGCCCTTATTACGCATCGTGAATGTGGACGGCGAGTATGGAAAAACCGTTACAAAAATCTACGACAGTCCGCATTACATGCCCCTACAGCATAAGTTATTGGACATGATCGAGATAGATATAAGGGATGGCACGGGTCAGCTCATTCCATTCGTGAGCGGGAGAGTCATTGCGAAGCTTCACTTCAGAAAAAAACGCTCTTACTACTTCAACTAAGTATCATCATCATCATGAGGAACCATTTTCTGCCCAGTAGTAAACACTACGAAGATTATTACGTTGGACAAGTGGGGCGTGGTGACCCGGTGTTCACTGGACCAAGAAGTCAGAAGGGTTACGGACTTGGAGGAATTTTAGGCGGACTTTTTCGGTCGGCCATGCCCCTTCTCAAACAAGGATTAAAAACCGTGGGTCGTGGGGCTCTACGTACGGGTGTAGGCATCGCGCAAGATGCGCTGGAGGAAAAAAAAACATCAAATCGGCCGCCAATGAAAGACTTTGGAACGTTGGACACACGGTTCTTCGCGGTATAAATACCCGACTTTCACAACCCAAACGACGTGGTATAAAAAGAAAAGCAACGAGCAGACGCGCCACTTCCTCACCCCGCCGGAGAGCGAAAAGATCAACAGATATATTTGATTAAGCGCTAACCCCACAACCGTCATCATGTCGCTATTACACAATAACTCGTGCGAATGCACTAAATCTGAACTTGATATTTTCTCCATCCCACCTACCCAAACGAGCATTAAAAGGGGGCAGTGGGAAGAATTTAACCCCATCTCTACCATTTCTGATGGAGGACCCATAGAGTTTTTCGTACCGGAGACGAATACATGGACTTTAACCAAACGCAGCTGTACGTCAGAGCAAAGATCACCAAGGGAGATGGCTCCAACGTGACGGATGCAGATCACGTGGGCCCCGTCAATTTATTTCTACAATCCCTATTCAGTCAGATTGACGTGAGTTTGAACGAGCGATTGATTTCCCCCTCCACACCTACCTACCCTTATCACGCAATACTCGAGACGTTACTCAGCTATGGCAGCGATGATAGGAAATCCCAGCTGACGACCGCTTTGTTTTACAAAGACACCGCCGGTAAGATGGACAGTGCGGACCCACTGGAGGCGGACGATGTGATCCATCGGGGTCTAAATAAGAGAACCGAGTTTACAAAGAACAGTAAAGTGGCGGATATGATCGGACCGATACACAGCGACATTTTCTTCCAAGACAAACACATGTTGAACGGCGTGGATTTGAAACTGAAACTGATACGCAGCAGTAGTGCGTTCTGTCTCATGTCGGCCGGTGCTAACCCCACCTATAAAGTGGTCATCCTAGACGCGTCCGTGTTTGTCAGAAAAGTCAAAGTCAGTTCGGCCGTCATGCTGGGACACATTAAGGCTTTGGAGAAAGGTACCGCCAAATACCCCGTCAAGCGCAATCTATGCAAGATGGTATCCGTACCCCGTGGTAACCTGACTCTCACCCAGGACCACGTGTTTCTAGGACAGCTGCCGAACCGAATCGTGGTGAGGTGCGTGACCAACGAAGCGTTTAACGGTCGGTATACAAAGAACCCCTTCAATTTCCAACACATGGATATCAACCTTTTGACGGTGCATGTTGACGGGGAACAAATACCATATTCCCCACTGAAACCTAAGTTTGTCGACCCCGCCAAAAATTACATCAGAGCCTACCAGACCCTCTTCTCCGGTACTGATAAAATGTTTCAAGACGAAGGCAACGGCATTAGTCGTGAAGACTACGGTGCATGGTACATACTGTTTGCGTTTGATCTGAGTCCGGACTTGTCGTAAAGCGTGGTAACCTACGACTGGACGTGCATTTTGCTCAGCCACTGGACAAAACCATCAACGTCATCATCTACGCCGAGTTCAACAACATTATCGAAATTGACCAGGCTCGAAACGTCATATTTGACTACGCCAGTTAAATCACGAGTTAGGACCATGGATAGTTATGAAATCAGTCACATTTTGCAAAATGACTGTGTCACCAAGCATTACTTCAGAGGAGTATTTGCCTGTAACCAGCTACCCAAGAGCCACGTCCCTCGACCGAGTGCTCTCATTTTCAACACGGACCCGTCCTCCAAACCTGGACAACACTGGGTGGCTATTTACATCACGCAAGATGGAGAGGGCGAATATTTTGACTCCTACGGACAACCAGTCACGATACCCCATGTCAAGAAATTCCTGAAGAAAAACGTGACGTGTACCCGCCACAACCGCCAACCCCTGCAGGGACCCTTGTCAGCGGTGTGTGGACAATATTCCATCTTTTTCCTGTTACACCGTTGCCGAGGATTAAATATGTACAAAATCACCCATTTGTTATCGTCAGATAAGAGAGACAATGATATTCTCGTTAATGATTTTATACGAAAACATTTTCCCAATATTAAAACGTCGGTGTATGACAAACCATTTCTTGTACAGCAGATTGCAAGAGCTTTGTTAGAGACCGTAAACTAATACGTTTTCACTTGTGGGGAGCGATGATGGTGAATGATCACTTACCCACACTAAAGTGTTCACACGACTCACGAGGCAAAGACTGAGGTGATGGTTCACCGGGAGTTCTGCTGGAATTCACTAATCAGGACATGTTAGTACTGGCATGATGTGGTCCTTTAGAAGTCCGTTAGCTTTTGTAATGTTCACAATGTTGGTTACGAATATGAGGACAAAGTAACTATAATGACGATGACGAAAGACGAAAACTCAATGAAAAAGATCGGTACAAAAGTTCACGTGCGTAGTTGTAGGTACGGTGGCAACACGTGGATCCAAAACACAAAGTTCCACGCTATTTTTGAAGTGGTAAAAACCCATTACTCGGACACTCTCGATAGAAGTGACATTTAATTGATTGTACACGAACCATCGGTACCGATGGTTCGTGTACAAATCAGAATGGGCCAATACAGAAGCAGCGCCCATAGTTTGTGCGCTGACAGATATAGCCAATAAGAAACCAGTGGTCGTCGTCCTCACAGTGACCACGGTGAAAAAGGGGTGCGAGAAAACAAAAGAGGGGTGCGAGCGCAAATGGGCAGTATATTTTGACTTTACTGTTGGCACTCGGATAAAAAGGGGTGCGATAAAGCAAAAGAGGGGTGCGGGGGCAAATGTGCAGTATGTTTTGACTTCACTGTTGGCAAGAGCAAAAGGGGGTGCAAGAAAGCAAAAGAGGGGTGCGAGCGCAAACGTGCAGTATGTTTTGACTTCACTGTTGGCACGACTCCAGTTGAGGCTGCAGCGCCTTGTAAAGTAGTCACTGAGGTAGTTCCAACAACAGGTGACACAGCGACCTCTACGATTTTGTCGGCCAGCTCCGCAAGTTGTTCGATGGAGACAGTTGGTGTTGTTGAAGCAAGGATCAATTGTACGTTCGTCGGCAAACGTTGCAGGAACAACTGTTTGAGTATGTTGTCTTCCAATGTGTTGTCCCCGAGAAGTTGTTTCATCCGTCTCAGTAGTTGCGAAGGTTTACGGTCACCTAGCTCTTCCGAGATCAAAAGCTGGTGGAGTCGCTTCTGTTCTGAAGCAGCTTTTGTAATGTTCACAATGTTGGTTACGAATATGAGGACAAAGTAACTATAACGACGATGACGAAAGACGAAAACTCAATGAAAAAGATCGGTACAAAAGTTCACGTGCGTAGTTGTAGGTACGGTGGCAACACGTGGATCCAAAACACAAAGTTCCACGCTATTTTTGAAGTGGTAAAAACCCATTACTCGGACACTCTCGATAGAAGTGACATTTAATTGATTGTACACGAACCATCGGTACCGATGGTTCGTGTACAAATCAGAATGGGCCAATACAGAAGCAGCGCCCATAGTTTGTGCGCTGACAGATATAGCCAATAAGAAACCAGTGGTCGTCGTCCTCACAGTGACCACGATTACCTAGATTTGCATAACGTTACGATACGATGAAACACGATCGAGGTCAAATACGCACAATATATCGCTATGCACGTCCAGTACTGTGTTCATGCATACTTTGTGTTACTACATGTACCTACACGTAATACGATAGGGTGTGATACTTGTGGGTTGTATCATGGAGGAATAGGCCGTATTTTTGAACTTTGAGGGCGCTGTGCAAACTGTATTGGGGGTATAATTAAAAGTGATTAGAAGATGATTCACGTCAGTTTACATATTCTTACAGCTCCCCAAGTTTACATTTTTCAATATTCCATTTTTAGATAAAAGTAATGTTACTAAACTACTTAATTAAACGTGATTTTACCTGTGTTGGGTACCCGGAAAATCACAGCGCCCTCATGCGACCAGAAATACGGCGCATTAGCCTACTGGCCTCATGTTACGGCATGTATAGGGATTTTACACTATACCGGGGCCTATATCACCATGTTTTAAACTTCGCTATAAAATACTTGTATGTTCTCATCGCAGACGCAGTTAGTCAGGATATTTTGACACTTGGCCGACCGATGATTAAACCATGGAGAAATACAAAGGTTCCCCCATAAATAAACAAATGAGACATCAATCCTTGTCGCATCTAATTCAACAGAATGCCATGCACAAATAGACCTTGTTTAATACCTAACATATATCCCCTTGGATAACTGAGGAAACAATCCTAAGATCCAGGGAATACAATAACCAGGCAATATAAACAACACAGCATTTTCAACCAATAAAAAAATGTTTGTTATTATACTTGACAAAAACAAATGTTACTATAGTTGTTAAATTTATAAAAATCTTCATGACAATATATGCAGTAGCCTTAAAGTCCATCGATAGTACTTGTATCCAGCTGTAAGGTATTGCAGTCCAACTGCTTCCCTAGTTAACGATCTAGGGCAGCAAAGCTCTCTGGAGACTATTCGTCTCGAAAACCATTCTGTGCGTTTAGCCCAAAGATGAGTCTCTTTTTTTTCCGCCAAGCCTCTTCCAGTTGTTTCCCAATGGTTCTCCTATGTAGAGCGTCGCTGCTCGATGTCTCTTCAACTCACTCCTCCTTGCTTTCTTTGGCGGCAGGTTGAGTACTCCGAATACGTTTTCGCCAAACGGAATTTATAGCCAACACTGCCTGTTTTGGGGGTTTCTAAGATTCGGGAAATCCTTTTGGATTGAATAATTTTTCTTTCACCAATGCGCCGGATATTATGCCCAGATGCTTCACACTCTCAATTTTCTTGAATTGTTAGTGTATCGATAACATGGAATATTTTACTTTCATCTGTTTCCAGAAAATTGCCATATGCAGTCGCCCATAGATATCTGTGTCACCTCATTTAATTTGGTGTGATCCGTGAGTTCAAAGTTAGCATTGTGCGAATTGGGTAAATGTGATTTGCGTTGTTCTTTAAAGGGTGCGTTACGGCCTTTCCGAAAACGATCATGTTTTCCCTGTTTTTTTATAATTTTGGGTACACGTTAATTTACCAGAAACAGTTCGACGTTATAAGGCAACAGATCTCTCGTTGACATTGACACTCATCCTTGCCACTGGTAAGGGTAGTCGCTTGTATATTTTGCTCGAAAAAATCATTAATTTTGGACAGTTGCTTTGACGAACTTGCCATTTTCACAGAAGACAAACTCATCGTCTTTCACAATATAACAACATATAATAAGCAAAAGATGGTTCGGGTGCAAATTTGCAGTATGTTATGACTTCACTGTTGGCAAGAGCAAAAAGGGGTGCGAGCGCAAATGTGCAGTATGTTTTGACTTCACTGTTGGCACTCGGATAAAAAGGGGTGCGAGAAAGCAAAAGAGGGGTGTGGGCGCAAATAGTTACGACTTCAATGTTGGCACTCGGAGAAAAAGGGGTGCGAGAAAACAAAAGAGGGGTGCGAGCGCAAATGTGCAGTATGTATTGACTTCACTGTTGGCACTCGGATAAAAAGGAGGTGCGAGAAAGCAAAAGAGGGTTGCGGGCGCAAATAGTTTTGACTTCACTGTTGGCACCGGAGAAAAAGGGGGTGCGAGAAAACAAAAGAGGGGTGCGATCGCAAATGTGCAGTATGTTTTGACTTCACTGTTGGCACTCGGATAAAAATGGTTGCGAGAAAGGAGAAAGCAAAAGAGGGGTGCGGGCGCAAATAGTTTTGACCTAACGGTTGGCACTCGGAGAAAAAGGGGTGCGAGAAAGCAACAAAGGGGTGCGGGCGCAAATTTGCAGTATGTTTTGACTTCACTGTTGGCACTCGGTGAAAAAGGGGTGCGAGAAAACAAAAGAGGGGTGCGAGCGCAAATGGGCAGTATATTTTGACTTTACTGTTGGCACTCGGATAAAAAGGGGTGCGATAAAGCAAAAGAGGGGTGCGGGGGCAAATGTGCAGTATGTTTTGACTTCACTGTTGGCAAGAGCAAAAGGGGGTGCAAGAAAGCAAAAGAGGGGTGCGAGCGCAAACGTGCAGTATGTTTTGACTTCACTGTTGGCACGACTCCAGTTGAGGCTGCAGCGCCTTGTAAAGTAGTCACTGAGGTAGTTCCAACAACAGGTGACACAGCGACCTCTACGATTTTGTCGGCCAGCTCCGCAAGTTGTTCGATGGAGACAGTTGGTGTTGTTGAAGCAAGGATCAATTGTACGTTCGTCGGCAAACGTTGCAGGAACAACTGTTTGAGTATGTTGTCTTCCAATGTGTTGTCCCCGAGAAGTTGTTTCATCCGTCTCAGTAGTTGCGAAGGTTTACGGTCACCTAGCTCTTCCGAGATCAAAAGCTGGTGGAGTCGCTTCTGTTCTGAAGCAGTTGTACGACGGATGAGGGCAGTCTTTAGGGTGTCATAGGCATCATACTGGGGTGGAGCAATGAGGATGTCTCTCACTTCTGTTGCGAATTCGGGTTGCAAGGAACCCACCACGTATGCGAACTTGGTCTGTTGTTGGGTGATATTTCGGGTGAGGAACTGCGCTTCCACTTGTGCAAACTAAAGCGCCGGGTCATTGGGCCAAAATGGAGGCAACTTCAAAGTCACTCCAGCAAGGGGTGTAGATAAATCAACACCTTTGGATGTGTCCGGTTTTGGTTCAGGCTCTGCTTCCATGGTCTAATCACGTCGAGGTCACCAATGTGGGAAGAGATGATGGTGAATGATCACTTACCCACACTAAAGTGTTCACACGACTCACGAGGCAAAGACTGAGGTGATGGTTCACCGGGAGTTCTGCTGGAATTCACTAATCAGGACATGTTAGTACTGGCATGATGTGGTCCTGTAGAAGTCCGTTAGCTTTTGTAATGTTCACAATGTTGGTTACGAATATGAGGACAAAGTAACTATAATGACGATGACGAAAGACGAAAACTCAATGAAAAAGATCGGTACAAAAGTTCATGTGCGTAGTTGTAGGTACGGTGGCAACACGTGGATCCAAAACACAAAGTTCCACGCTATTTTTGAAGTGGTAAAAACCCTTATTACTTGATAAGAATACCTCTCCGATATCGCGTAAATTTACTACAGAATGTTACTGCTTTGCCGTGATGGTAGGAACAAATAAGGACGCTAATTACTTTGATGGAAAAACGATAATGGTTGCAGTTGTACGTGTGGAAAAACTCTCTGAACTATCGAGTAAAACGTGCAGTCAAGGAATGACCAAAAACGCTATGTACTGTACATTATATACAGTGTGGCTGGTACTGGTGCTGTTACCAGCTGTTGACCTCTGACACGAAGTGTATGGCGCGCCAAGCGAGGCAAAATTGACAATACACAAAAATCACAGTAGACTGTTTGCGTGTCACCACACACTTGTACCTAATTTTTTAGGTAGTTGGGAGACATTGGAATTAGGGAGACATTTTAGTGTCTCCCTAATTCCCCAGCTACCTTAAAAAACGATATTTTTGGGTTTTTTATATTTTTGATTGATAGAGTAGGGTCCAAAATGCATAAATATGAAATTTAGTTGAAAAAGCTCTAGGTAAAAACGGGTTAGGTTACAATAAAGAATGAAAAATGTTGTGCACGTCTCTATGGAGATGTCTCCCAAATACCTCATTTTCGGTTATTATTATTATTATTATTATTATTATTATTTTGTTTATTTAATTTGTTTTTGGTAACCCTTTGTTTGTAGTATTTAGCGTTGATTTATGGTTAAATAAAATACTAAAAATTGTATATTGCCCGTTGACCACTTAAGGAATGTTCTGGTGAGTTCCGGTTGGTTTTAGGCACCCCTTGTCGACTTTTATTTGTATAGTTGCGTGTGTGTGTTTGTATAGCCCTTATACATACCATAACTTAATAAATACATTAATACAAAATAATACAAATAAAGAGAATGACAAAATAAATACAAACGAGACGCATACTGTTCTGTTGTTACTGTGACATAATGATACTCTTTTATTGAAGCAAAATTCAACCACCACCACCTAATACAAACAATATTTAACTTCTTCAACTGAGCACTGATTAAAACGAAACAAAACAAGTTAAGACAACATTTACTCGATGTTATCCGCTGTGTTTTGAATGAGTTCAGTAGTGTTATCAAAAAATGACGAATAAAAGGACATGCCGATATCATCTAAATCATCCTTCCAGTCGTTCAAAGTGTATTCGATCATAGAGTTCAACTGTGTTTCCAAGTCGACCCCCTCACCGATGAATAGACTAGTTCCAACTAGACTAGCAACTGTCTGAAATACTGGTCGTACTCTACGGGTATCCAACAACTGCAGGGCCTCATCAAAGTACTCAACCACGAAGTCATCGATGCGATTTACAGGATTCACACCGAAGAACGTGCATGTGTGTTCCCACTGGCTCGGCCAGTCCTGCTGACATCCCTCGCAGCCCAGTAGTTCTTGCGCGTGATACCAGCTTAAGTATGTCGTCCGTGATGAATTTAATCAAGATTCGTTTGGTGAGTGTTCTCGCCCTTGATCGTCGTTGTATGATATCATGATTGGAGTCTGAGGACGAGTTCAAAATAAATAGAAAAAAAAACCGTAGACGTAAGTTTCTTGGAGGTCTAGACGATGTCTAGGGCCTCGGAAATGGTCTTTCTGTGATCGACCAACAAATACCATTCCGCGGCGGTCAAATTCAACCCCTTCTTTCCCGCCAGTAGTTTGGTTTCGTCTTTGTTCAAGTAGTACTCTCTGAGGTTAGCATAAGTGTGACCCTTGAAACGTTTGACGTGGGCATAGCGCTCACCTCCAATGTGAAATCTGACGGAGTTCCTCTCGTTCTCCGCCTGGTCGGGATCTCGGCTGAACTTTCTCTTCTTGTCACTTTTTCCCTTGACGGATGGAGGCTCGGAGAGTTCCATGGATGGTTTACTGACCAGCTCTGCCGTGGCAGCCGCAAGTAGGTCCGTTGTAGGTCCGGGGTCGGCTTCACTCTCCTCATGGTAGGTGATGATGATCGGTATATACCACACGCTTTCTCGGGTGAAGATATTGTAGTAATATGGTCTCTTCTCACTCGTGCTGAATCCATGGCGCCATCCTCTTTTCACTTGGACATGAGTCAACTTGTTAACGCAGTCAAATGGACCCCATTGCACTGTACCGGTTGGGGAAGATATCTATGTAACATAAAACAGTATGTATCATTTAATTATGTAAATTCTATCAGTCAACTCATTACATGTGGGGTACCTCAGGGTTCCGTGTTGGGTCCGTTGCTTTTCCTTATTTATATTAATGATATATGCAATACCTCGGATAGAATTACGTTTTGTTTATTTGCCGACTATACAAGTCTGTTGTACACTGACAATAATGTAAATGAAGCTATTCAAAACATCAATGTGAAACTTGAACAAATCAGTACATGGCTGTTAGCAAACAAATTATGTATTAATGTTCTTAAATCAAATTACATGATTGTTTGTGCCAGTCAATACAAGTATACACAATCTGTTCCTTTGATTTTAAATAATGTAAGGCTTAGTCAAGTTAAGAAAACTAAATTCCTTGGTGTAATTATTGATTAAAATCTTACATGGAAAAGTCATATTGATGAGATAGCAAGAAAAATATCCACGAATATTAGAATAATGAATCGGTTAAAATATTACCTCCCCAGCAGGATTTTATTAACATTGTATAATTCATTTGTTTTACCATATTTAAATTATTCAATCTTGACTTGGGCCAGTTCATCATCTAAATGTAACAAATTACTAATTTTACAAAAACGAGCAGTTCGTGTAATTGTGAATGCTGGTTACCGTGATCATTCTGCTCCATTGTTTGCTAAATTAAATTTATAATAATAATAATAATAATAATTTATATTGCGCAAATTCCATAAAAGAAATTATGTTCAAATGCGCATAACAATGCAGTGTACTTACATTACAGCTAAAGAATTGGTTAAACAATAAAAAGATACAAATTATTAATTAACACATAAAAAGTACGATAACATAGATCGATCGAATACCCTATAGATCAATAATTTATACATATACACTAAGGAACAAGTGTGTTTTTAACTTACGCTTAAAATCTACAAGGGTCGGAGCTGAGCGGACATTTTGGGGCATTACAATGTAATGATTTATACCACCTTAATTTAAGGAAATTCCTGTATAAATGTATGCATAATGCCCTCCCTGCCTGTTTTAATTGTTGTTTTACTTTAACATCTAACGTCCATGTACATAATACTCGAAGTAGTGCCAGGGGAATTTTATTCGTTCATTTCAACAGAACTACAATGGCCAAACATAGTGTCCCTCATCGAGGCACCTCATACTGGAATAGTTTAGATATTTCGCTTAAATCATCACCTTCTCTGTCTGTCTTTGTTAAGAATTTAAAATCTCGATTCCTTGATTTGTACTTATAACTGTGGTCTTATTTGTGAACTGATAATTCTGCCTTGTCTCACACTAGTCTGTCTTTTCGTTGTATTTTGTTGTCCTTTGTGTGGATTTCCTGTTTGTATATTTGTATGTCCATAGGTTAGGGCACAACAGCGTTATACGCTTAACCTTATACCTAAATGTTGTCACTTAATTTTAATATCGCTTCTATATTTAACTTAGTGTGTATACATAGTTTCTTTCAACTTCTTGAATAATTTTTTGTAATTGATATAAGATGGTACATATATATTGTAATGGCAACGTTGAAATAAATGTTACAACAACGGCAACAACGGCAACAACGGCCTCGCCTCCTACTATAGGCGGTTCATCGTGAACTTTGCCGAAATCGCCCGCCCCCTTTATGCCCCGACCACAAAGAACCAGATAGCGTCCTGTTGATTGGGTGCTTGCCAGTCAGCGTTCGAACATCTTAAGGACGCGTTGACCACAGCGCCGGTGCTGCGTTACCCGGAAACAGAGCACTGGATACGGACGCCACCATCGGAGCAGTGCTAACACAGTTCCGACGGAATGGTGGAGCGGTTTAACCGCACCGTCAAGACGATGTTGAGCCTGTTCGTGCAGGAGAACCAGGATGAACACTTCCCATACGTCATGATGGCGTACCGTGCCTCTCAGTACGACAGCACCAAGTTCACGCCGAACATGCTCATGCTCGGCAGGGAGGTGCGACTTCCGTTAGACTTGGTGATGGGCCAGCCGGAGGAGCCCACAGCAAGGGCGACGGAACAGAAGTATGTGGACGAGTTGGAGCGAAGATGGAGCGCGCAAACGAATTCGCTCGGCAACACCTGAAGGAAGGCAGGACGCACCAGCAACAGTACGATCGTCGGGCGGAGGATGCCGGCTACGAGCCTAGACGCGCTGTGTGGCTCTACACCCCCTCTGAAAAGTTGGGTCGCACGCCCAAGCTGCAGTGCTGGTGGGAAGGACCCTTTGTGGTGCTGAAGAAGACCGACGACGTCACCTTTCGGATTCAAAAGTCGCCTCGCGCCAAGACCAAGGTGGATCAAAATTGAACCCGACTGAAACCGTACTAGGGTGACGCCCAGGTGGACTGGTGGAGCCGCGCTGCACGGGACCAACCGGTGGAGCCCAACCGAGTTACAGAGGAAGGACAGCCGCCTCCAGACCTGCAGGCATTACCAGCATCCAGCCCAGCGCCGGGGGTTCCTTCTGCGGGGCCGCCGGGGGCATGAGTGACCAGGCGGATGGGCAGGAACTACCACCGGAAGATACGGAGGCGAATGTCGCCTTCGACTGGCAGGAGAAGACGGGCGCAGATCTGGGGCTGGGTGAGCCCAAGGTGGGTGCGATCGGCCACCCTTTCCACCGACGGAACTGGACACCGGGCGGTATACTCGCGCCGGCCGGAAGATAGTCCGGCCTAGCCGATCTTATCCGTGCAGTCAGTGTTGGCGATCGGGCGAGATCAGCCACGAATGCTATACCAAGGGGCCCCTGCTGGGAGCAGTTTGGGAAGCTGACCGTGGGAAGACTACCACTGTGGAGGGACTCTTGGCTGCTTAGGATCCCGAGGAGCTGAAACAGGAACAGTGCGACAACACGGAGTTGGGCCTGATTGCCCAGTGGCTAGATGATGGGGCTCCAAGAACCCGGCTGGTCGGGATCGTCGACCCTGGACGAGGGCACAAAGTTCTGGTGGGCCAATAGTTAGGGCATTATATAATTTTTTTGAAAAATCTGTGAAAAAATTGCTTACCAATAGTTTTTTTTCACAATGTGTTCAGGTAGGTGTCTACAAACACCTCTCAATTTATTCATTTCCAAATCCTTGGGGAAAAGTCATAATTCAAAATGGCGTCCAAAATGGTCGCCAAAATTTGATTATTTTTTTAAAATCATATATTGACCAAAAATAACCATTGATATGGGGATAAATCCACAATATATTGTCTAGGGCCATTGTAAACTCTTTCCAAGCATATTTTCTTGCTTCAAATCCAAGATGGCGGCCAAAATGGCCGTCAAAATGAAAAAAAAATGTTGAAAAAGTCAGTTTGGCAAGAAATGTAATAATTAATATGGCGAAGAAACCACAAAAACATTGTTCTTGCTTTATATCCAAGATGGTGGCCAAAATGCCACCAAAATGGAAAAAGAATTGTTGATAAAGTCATAGTTTGGCCAGAAATTGTATAATTAATATGAAGAAAAAACCCATAAAAACACTGTTCTAGGGCCCTGCTAAATAATTGTGTATTATTATCTTGCTTAAAATCTAGTAACATCTCTGAATTTGTTCCATCCCAAATCCTTGTGAAACATTATAACAGCCAATCAAAGTTGGGTACCCGGATGGCTTGGGCGAAACAATGAAACAATGACAATTTGCATATAATAGCTTGTGAAATGTTTAACTAGGTTCTTTGGGGGGTGTTCATTCGATTCCATCCATTAGTTTTGAGTACAAATGACTCCCTGACCATAACAAATATATTAAATAGAAGTGTACCTCAATTGAAACCTTGGGTAGTCAGTTATCTAGTTATCTAGTTATCTCTACTCATTCTACTCCCCGGCATCTCCCTCACTCATCTCGTCATCTGACTGGTTGATGTTCTGGCAAGAGTTACCATGGCCGGCAGTTGCCGCAAGCAGAAATACACTCGACTCCTTGCTTTTTACAGCAGCACCTGAGTGTGCTACATCCCCCCTCACAGTTGCAGCAGACAGACTTTAGAAGATAGTCCAGTGCGATAGGGTATGTTGTAGGGACCAGCGCATAACCTTGGTCACCGAGCTTCTATCCATAGTCCAGGACACCCAATAATGGAGTTTGCAGCAGCAGTCAATCTCTAGTCTGGAGATAAGCCCGGAGAGAGTGTTGTGCTGCATGCTTCTGTTGTCGGGGGCATTTTCTCAGGATTGATGCTTCCAGCAGCGGCCCGCTTGCTGAAGATGTCAAATCTCAAGTCCCCCAAGTCTTCGGATGGTTTCCCTGTGGGAATTACCAAGTTCGTGCTGAGAGATGTTTTGTTCAGCGAGCAAG
This sequence comes from Crossaster papposus, assembly GCA_037893245.1. Lineage (NCBI taxonomy): Eukaryota > Metazoa > Echinodermata > Asteroidea > Velatida > Solasteridae > Crossaster > Crossaster papposus. The sequence continues at coordinate 936,693 of JBAIAA010000774.1, read as the reverse complement.
AGTTCAAAGACATGGAGGACTTCATCAAGAATGCAACAAATGAGAAAACAGGTAATTGCAATCTCCCCGATCTGTAAATCTCAAATTATTTCCTAAATACTCAAATTGCCGTGCCAAATGATATCTGTTCATATTATATAATTAATATCAATTTCAAACTTTTAATGTTCAACAGGTACAACGTAGGCCTACGCAGCAAAGATAGTCAATGTGTTAAAGATCAGAAACGGAGAGGTGAGGTTGAAGATCTTGGCTGAGGGAGGAAAGACACCTGCACTCTGGGTCTGGTACCACGGCAGAATCAACCTTTTTAAGGTGTTCATCAGGTGTGAACGTATCCCGGATCACACAGGTCAACTCAGCTGCATCATTGCAATGCTGAACAACTTCGCAGCAGCGGGTCACCATCAGTACGTGAGGGGAGCAAGGCTGTACGTACAGCTGATACAGCAGCAACAGGACAGTCCGGTGTTCCAGGAATCTTTAATTAAATTCACCGTGTACGGTAATTATGCAATCAAGCTCTAAGACCATGAGTGGTCAGGCACATGGACCGACATCACGATAGAAACCACAACCATAATATGTGATGCCAAATCCTCTGGCGGTCTAAACAGAGGACGCTTCCGAAATGAATCTGCTTATAAGTCTTCGATTCAGACGCTAAACCACTTCTCGTTCATTCACCAGGAGCTGGAAGGAGGTATGAAAAAACGTGGAGTACCTGTTCACATAGACGTCACAAGAGCCCAGATGAAAAAAGACGATGATGCTGTCAACGCCATTGTTAGATGGTTGGAGGAGGTGAACCTCTTTGATGCAACACGGGACTCGAAGACCCTGGTATCCTTCTCCACGGGGTTTAGTAGTACTCCCGAGGACCCAGTCAACGCTGATCATGCAGAGGAGGTTGGCAGAGCTATGCAGACCAAGATGGATGCAAAAACTGTTTTGGATACAATGGAAACTAAGGTCAAATCATTACAGAGCCTCAGAGGTAGACCCAAAGTGAATGGCAAGAAGCTGGTTATTGACTCACTCAAGTTCTTGAACCGCCTGATTGTCATCAGTGAGCGTGAAGTCAAGACCAATCACGCCCTGCGATTTAAGTTGACGCCAACACCGATGTCTCTATTTGACAAAGACCAAAGGTTGCGAAAGCCAGACAAGGCTGTCCTAGCAAGGGTCCTAAAAGCATTTGTGGAACTCGTTGAACAACACCCATGCACGAGCCTTGCGATTGATGGTGGGTGGCTCCTGCACGTCAGATGGGAGGCTAACCTTACATAGAAGGACATCGCCGAGAGCTACCTGCAGCTTGTAAGTCCATGGGGAGACAGTGCCTCAGGATCACTGTGGTCTTTGACGGATACGGCAGCTCCCCATAGATCACCAGAGACGAACAAAGAACGCATGCTGTGACATTCTGATTCGCCCAGACATCAAAAGCCTCGTTCCAAGAGAAAAGTTCCTCGACAACAAGAGCAACAAGACCCAGTTAATTTGGCTACTTGCTGAGACATTCGGTAGAAATTGGATCAGTGTATAGAAATGCCCCGATGATGCGGACACCTCTATCGTTCGGGCAGCTCTAGATGATGCAAGATATTCCCCTGTTGAGGTGAAGGGTGAGGACACCGACATCACGGTTTTGCTGATTTGTCATGCTGCAGACCACCCGATCTTCCTCACAACAGCCAAAGAAACATCTTACGATGTCGGCAAGATACGGAAGGCCCTCCCATAGAGATACCGGAAGTATCTGATCTTCTTGCACACCTTTTCCGGCTTCGATACAGTGTCTGCGATTTCTGGGTTTAGCAAATCAACTTTGCTAACCAAGCTCTGCAAGACTGACAAAGCGGAGAGGGCCATGGACGTGTTTCTGGACATCTGAGCCGAGAAAGATGACATCATCAAAGCCAGCTGTAAACTACTCAAGCTCATGTTCCGCGAGAAACATCCAAAGACTTGAGATTTGACATCTTCAGCAAGCGGGCCGCTGCTGGAAGCATCAAACTTGAGAAACTGCCCCCGACAACAGAAGTATGCAGCACAGCACTCTCTCCGGGCTTATCTCCAGACTAGAGATTGACTGCTGCTGCAAACTCCATTATTGGGTGTCCTGGACTATGGATGGAAGCTCGGTGACCAAGGTTATGCGCTGGTCCCTACAACATACCCTATCGCACCGGACTATCTTCTAAAGTCTGTCTGCTGTAACTGTGATGGGGGATGTAGCACACTCAGGTGCTGCTGTAAAAAGCAAGGAGTCAAGTGTATTTCTGCTTGCGGCAACTGTCATGGTAACTCTTGCCAGAACATCAACCAGCCAGATGACCAGATGACCAGAGGAGTGGGGAAGATGTCGGGGAGTAGAATGAGTAGAGTGAACAAGAGATCTGACTACCCAAGTTTTCAATTGAGATACATTTCTATTTAATATATTTGTTATGGCCAAAGAGTCATTTGTACTCAAAACTAATGGTTGGAATCGAATGAACACCCCCCAAAAGGACCTAGTTAGACATTCCACAAGCTAATATTTGCAAATTGTTATTTTTCCATTGTTTCGCCCAAGCCGTCCGGGTACCCAACTTTGATTGGCTGCTATAACGTTTCACGAGGATTTGGGATGAAACAAATTCAGAGGTGTTAGTAGACAGTTGGATTTTAAGCAAGATAATTATACAAATATACTTAGCAGGGCCCTCGAACAATGTTTTTGAGGTTTCTTCCCTATATTTATTATACAATTCCTGGCCAAACTATGACTTTATCAACAATTGTTTCGGCGGCATTTTGGACGGCATTTTAGCCACCATCTTAGATATAAAGCAAGATAATAAAACATATATGCTTAGCAAGAGTTCACAATTGTCCAAGAACAATGTTTTTGTGGTTTCTTCCCCATATTAATTATTACATTTCTGGCCAAACTGACTTTTTCCACATTTTTTTCCATTTTGACGGCCATTTTGGCCGCCATCTTGGATTTGAAGCAAGAAAATATGCTTGGAAAGAGTTTACAATGGCCTTAGACAATATATTGTGGATTTATCCCCATATCGATGGTTATTTTTGGTCAATATATGATTTAAAAAAAATAATCCAATTTTGGCGACCATTTTGGACGCCATTTTGAATTATGACTTTTCCTCAAAGATTTGGAAATGAATAAATTGAGAGGTGTTTGTAGACACCTACCTGAACACATTGTGAAGAAAGCTATTGGTAAGCAATTTTTTCACAGATTTTTCAAAAAAATTATATAAGACCCGCACTACGCCGTTCCAACCTCATTCCGACGGAATGGTGCAGTGGTTTAACCGCACCGTCAAGACTAAGTTTGGCCTGTTCGTGCAGGAGAACCAGTATGACTGGGACGAACACCTCCCATACGTCATGATGGCGTACCGTTCCTCCCAGCACGACATCACCAAGTTCCCGCCGAACATGCTCATGCTTGGCAGGGGCGACAGAACGGGATTACGTGGACGAATTGGAGAGAAGATGTAGGGCGCTCACGAATTCGCTCGGCAACACCTGGAGGAAGGCAAGAAGCACCAGAAGCAACAGTACGATCGTCGGGCGCCGTGTGACTCTACCTACCCCCCCCCCCCCCCCCCCCCCCTCCCTCACCTCCCACCTCCGATAAGGTGGGTCGCACGACCAAGCTGCAGTGCTGGTGGGACGGGACCTTCGTGGTGCTGAAGAGGACCGACAACGTCACCTACCGGATCCAGAAGTCGACTCGCGCCAATGCCAAGGTGGTTCATTTTAACCGGCTGTAACCGTACTTGGGTGACGCCCAGGTGGACTAGTGGAGCCGCGCTGCAAGGCACTAACCGGTGGATCCCAACCAAGTTACGGAAGAAGGACAGCCGCTTCCAGACTGACAGGCATTACTAGTATCCAGCCCAGCGCCGGGGTTCCTTCTGCGGGGCCGTCGGGGACATCATTGTGGAGGCGGATGTCGCCTTTGACGGGTAGGAGAACAAGGGCGCAGATCCGGGCTGGGTGACCCCGAGGTGGGGTACGATCGGACACCCTCTGCACCGACGGAACCGGACACCGGGAGGTATACTCGCGCCGGCCAGAAGGTAGTCCGCCCTAGCCGATATTGTCTGGTGTTAACCGAACTTCCCTCTTCTGCACCTCCCACCCCCCCCCCCCCCCCCCCCCCCCCCCGCTCCAGAATGGCTTCCGTGATGTGAACCCATTACCCGCAGCAGCAACCGCCGTAGGCACATGCGCACCGAGTGCGAGCAACTCCAACAGGAGCGCAAGTACGCGTGCAAAAGAGGCTGCGGGCTGCGGTTCTACCGCATCAGTTCTGCCGGGAAGGTTTCGTTGCCGGGGTAATGGCAGAGATAGATGCGCTGAAGATCCATCCCAGCGGCGACGAGATGGAGCTCGTCAATCGCGCTGGCCGAGGACCTTCTCCGCGTCGCCTTTCCCGACAGGGGAGCCTCGACCTCCCCCACGGCGGACGGGACCACCCCGCAGCGGCCAGACCTTTGACGCAGCCCCCGTCCAAGAGACGACGGGGCCCAGTTTTGGCGGGGGAGCCGTGGGACCACCTTCACTCGGAACAGTCCTCTCGGCCTCCTTGTTCGGGGAGGGACGAGTCGGCCAGTCAGCCAAACCAGGGCCAGAAAAAGCGGCCTAGATCATACCCGCCCCGTCAGTCGGAGCGCCGGGGACACGGCCACAGACGCCGCTCCAGCCACCCGAGGGGAAGCAGCTCCGCCAAACCCTCCCCGCAAGCCCAGGTGGAAGGTGGAACTTAGACGCAGCCCCAATGCCCCTCCGATGCCGCTTCAATGGCGTGGACAGCCCCGAGTCTTGCCGGCCGGGTCCCGGGTAGATCTGCCGGACGGGACCTGGATGCGTTTGGAGGTGGACGGCGCCGTCCAGCGGCCCCACTGCACGAGGGAGGCGGCCACGCACATGCCGGTTTCCTTATGTGGGCACCTGCGGGATGAGTGGCGTCTAGAGACAACGCCAATCGGGCTCGACGGGGACGACCATCGACTGCTGCGGACGCGCGTGGTCCACTCAAACGAGTTAACGGGGCGACTCCTGCAGACGTACGAGGGGCAGCAGCACAGCCAGTACTTTGTGAACGCGCCTGTGGCAGGCCAGCCCTTCCTGTGAGGACTGCTTTCCCCTGAAGCGCCCCCACCCTCGCGCTACCCTGACGACGTCCCACTTGAGTTCCGGGAGCAGCTGTTTAGGCAGACCGAGTTCCAGCGCCGGCCACCGGCCACCTCCCATCTCCTACACGAACTTTGACTAATTGTTGTTGTTGTTGTTGTTGTGTTGTTGTGGGCGTCTCGCATCTTCTGTCCGGGTATTACGAGTGTGCGGCGGTAGATGCCTGCCGTCCTGTTTTGAGACAAACGAGGTCCTCGAAGGGGGATGTGTAGCGTCTGTGCCGGTTGGCCAATAGAGGGCACCAGAGCGGTTCCACGGTGGAACTGCTCAGTGGAGCCCTGCCAGTACGCCTAGGCAACCTGTTCCGGATGGCGCATGCGCTGGAGCAGTTTTAGTGCCGCGTTTTAACGGTAAACTTTATGTCAGTGTTCTACCACAGAAGTAGTTGGAATATACGGCCTATAAACCAGAGTTGTAGTCGAGTCACCTGTGTCGAGTCCGAGTCTGAGTCTCAAGTCACTTGGGTCGAATCCGAGTCCGAGTCACGAGTCACTTGGTTTGAGTCCGAGTCCGAGTCCGAGTCACGAGTCACAAATAGTTAGAATACTTCAACCAGTTCACTTAGTTGACTGGATCACTATTGATTGCAAACCAAATGTCGTAAAATAAGAATTGAAAAGAACAAAACAAAACACATTTAATTTAAAAAAAGTTCTGTATCTGCAGTTTTATGTTAGGTCCTAACAATACAAAGAGGTAGCGATATAGCCGCAGCCAGCCAAAGCCGTCATTCGGATTCCGGAGACAAATTCCAATTCCCCTGGTAATATGCATCAAGCACAAGCAGTGGCTATAGTGTTAATGTTGACCGAATACCAGCGTTAATGTTGGTGCCGTGCACAATAATGCTTTTAAAGAAATTAGTGTTATTATGCGTATTGAACATACATGCGCTGTACATGGCCATAGCTACACAATAATCAGGAACACACATACTTGCAACACCACAGTGTACTTATTTCGTGTGCTAAACGTTAATATCCCTCCATGTCCATGACGATCAGATCATCGGAATTGTTGTTGATATTAAAACAAAACGGTATTGTAGCGAAATGCAATGCATAGGTGCTCCGTAATTGTGATGCTTTGGCGCGCCATAGTTAGTCTGTGCTATTTTTAGAAGCGGGTATAAAAGCGAGTGTTGCGCACAGTGGAACGAGTCGAGCCGGGGAGTACGCGTCGATCGTGTTTGATGTGCACGTGCTGACGTTATATTGAGAAGCTACAGTGTTGCGTTCTCACGGAGCGACGCGGGCCAGGACCGGAGATCAGCAGTGAATTGTGGACGTCGGCATCGCTTACTGTACTTGATCGTGAGTGTTGAGATGTATTTTCAGTAGTTGGGTATTATCTAGTTTACTTAAAGCTAATCGTGGGACTTGAAGAGATTTGCGGAGCACAAACAGTTCACTTCGTTGCACACCCTACCTCTCTGTTGTTCCTGGTGGTAGCTCAGGCATATTTGATATTCGGGGTTGTCATGCTTATGTCTAGCTAAATAACTCGATAATAAAACTTATCCCCGTGTGTAGAAATTCCCCCACTTTAATTTCCTAGCCCCACGAGCAGATGTTCTTAATGAAACACCAGTTTAGGCCGTATAGTGGATTCTAGAAGGATTACCTGTTAGTTCCCTTCACCGAAGTAGTTGCCTTACGGAATCCCCTTACCTTAAGGAATCCCCTCACCTTAAGGAATCCCCTCAACTTAAGGAATCCCCTTACCTTAAGGAATCCCCTCAACTTAAGGAATCTCATTTCCTGAAGTAATGGTTGACGGCTGCCTCGCGGGAGACGAAGGATCGAGCTCAATTGGAGGATCGACATCTACCTTCGGAAGACTCACGAGGGTTACCTCGCTTTCAGGAACTGGGCCCCTGTCTCAATGAAACCCCCTTCCCTCTAAGTAGTTCTTTCCCCTTAAGGAATCTCTTTCCCTAAAGCACTGGTTGACGGCTGCCTCGCGGGACACGGAGGATCGAGCTCAATTGGACGATCGATATCTGCCTTCGGGAGATCTCACGAGGGTCAACTAGCTTAAAGGAACCCCTTCCTTAAAGAAATCCCTTCCCTGAAGTAATTATATTTCCTTGTCCCCTCAAACAACTCTTTAAGGAAACCACTTCCCTTTAATAATTAGTCTCACATTGATTATCACAATAAAGAGGAACCTACAGTGATTGTATTTGAATTAAAGAGGCAGTTGAAGTTAGTTGTGATGGTACTTGTGTCCAGTTATTTTGACGTCTGGTCAGTTGTCTGTGTGGGGAAGTCCGGGTTCGCGTTGCCTTGTTGCTAAATTTCGCGCCTATGTATAGGTTCCGGGAAGATTGTGTTACGTGCGGCGACAGACACTTACCAAACGAATAATCACCCAAGGACTATCTGGACTGCCGCTCGTCTGGAGAGTTCTTGAGACTGTCAAGGAAAGTAGGTTCGCCACATTGGTGTCAGAAGTGGGATAAGGCGTATCACATTCTTCTCATTAATTTTATTTAAGCAATCCTAGCGATAAATGTATTGACGGACACTAGGGACGCAGAACACTGACTATGGACACTCGAGACGTGAAACTACTAGAGGAGGAGATAGCTGTCCTTCGGATTGAGGCGGACAGAGGAGAGACAATGTTACGGAAGCTACTTGATGATAGGAGAAATCTCGGGGAGGAGCTTACCAGGATGCGGTCTCTGTTGCAGGACGGAGAGAGCCAACAGAACCCTGAAGGGATGAGCTCCATGGGGTTGTTTATGAATACACCAAGCCCAGCAGTCTCCAGTACATTCAGGACGACTCCACAGACAGGATTTTGAACTCCGGTCAACACAGCTGCAACGACGACAGAAGGAGAGAGGGACGGTTCAACCACAATAGATCAACCAGCAGTGGAGATAGACGAGGCCAAGTTGGCAGCACTGGCCACAGAAACAGCGGCATCGAAAGATGGTGGGTTGAAGAGGCCAAACATATGCCCTGACAGGTTTACTGGGAAAGTCCAATGGAAGGAATACAAGGAGCATTTTAAGGCCTGTTGTAAGGCAAATGGCTGGGAGGACAAACAGGCAGCCGTATTTCTGGCGGCAAGCCTTCAGGGCCCTGCCTTAAAGGTACTCGGGCGCCAGTCGGGTGACAGGGAGCCTTCACTCAAGGAGCTTTTCCATCGACTGGACCAGAGATTTGGACCGGGCCAGCAGGCAGACTTTCATTTGATGGAACTCCGTCATCGCAAGCAAGGGGAAACAGAAAGCCTGCAGAAGCTGGGGCTGAGTGTACGAGAGTTATCAGCGCTGGCGTACCCGGAATATTTAGATGAAAGTAGGGAGCGCCTTGCCAAGGGACACTATATGGATGCGATCACCGACCAAGCTATCAGAGAGGGAATATTTAGGTCACATTTAGGATATCAGAGGACGAAAGGCCCATTTGTTAATTGATACGGGTGCAACTGATACTGTCGTGTCGACAGCCTTATATAACAGTATGGAACCCCAGGCACAGCCGGTACTCACAACAAGTGGAGGGAAACTGTACAGCGTTGACGGGAGCCCAGTTAACGCTATTGGAAGTGCCTGGTTGGACATTCGAGTAGGCAGGACGACTTGTCCTGTACGTGCAGTATTTGCTGATGTTGCAGTGGAAGGGATACTAGGAATGGATTTTCTTAGACCCACTAACGGAAAATTGGATTTTGGAGACTCCGTGCTGGATCTTAACGGGGAAAGGATCCAGTGTATGAACAAGGAAGCGGCAAATCTGTGTGCTAGAGTCGTTGTCCAGGAAACAATCACGGTGCCTGCAGGACACGAAGCCCTAGTAACTGGGAGAGTTGCAGCAGGATTTTCTGGGCTAGGACTGATGGAACCTGCCGAAGGGAGTGAAATTGCGGCCAAGGGACTCATAGTAGCTAGACTCTTGGTAAAGCCTCAATATAACGGGTTACCAATTCGAGTGTTTAACCCAGGACGACGCACATGTGTTGTAAAGGAAGGGAGTGTTGCTGGATACCTAGCTTCGGTGAGAGAGGAGGACGTAGAGGAAGGTCAACACACAGAAGCTGCGAGGCCTCTTGAACCGGTACCAGAACATGTTGAGGATCTATACCAAAGAGCCATTGACGGGGTACCTCTGGGGTACCATGGGGAGAACCATGGGGAGATTGCACGCCTATTGTGCAAAATTGAGGGAATATTCTCTAAGGGGGCTGGAGATATCGGAAGAACGGAGATGGTCACGCATAGAATCGATACAGGAGATGCGAGGCCCCTACGTGAGAGACCGAGGAGATACCCAGCTGTTAAACAGGAGGAAATTGGCAGACAGGTACAAGAGTTACCCAAAGGAGGCAAAATTGAACATTCAAACAGCCCCTGGGCTGCAAACGTGGTCTTGGTTGGAAAAAGGGATGGCACAAATAGGCTTTGTATAGATTATCGGAGGCTAAATAAACTAACTATCAAAGACGCGTATCCCATCCCCAAGATTGATGATTCCTTGATGCCCTTTCTGGTGCACAGTGGTTTTCAACCTTAGACTTGGCCTCTGGATACTGGCAGGTGGCCCTGGATCCTGATGCTCAAGAAAAATCTGCCTTCGTTGTTAGGGGAGGACTATACAAGTGGCGTGTCATGCCCTTTGGTCTGTGCAATGCCCCCTCCACGTTTGAGAGGCTCATGGAGCGCGTGCTGAATGGCCTTCAGTGGGAAACTCTTTTGGTTTATTTAGACGATGTGATAGTCTTTAGAAGGTCCATTCCAGAAGCGATTAGCCGCCCGGAGGCAGTGTTTCAGCGTCTTTTGGACGCAGGATTGAAGTTAAAACCAAATAAGTGTGACCTCTTTAAGCGGAAGGTTCGGTACCTAGTTCATATTGTATCGCAAGAGGGGATCGGAACGGACCAGGAAAATATTCGAGTTGTAAAGGAGTGGCCGGTACCCCAATCGGTGAAGGAGGTTCGTAGCTTCCTAGGGTTAGCGTCATATTATAGGAGATTCGTTGAAGGTTTTGCTACAGTCGCAAAGCCACTGCATGGGTTGATTGAAAAGTGCAGGGAGTTTAACTGGACTGCCGAATGTCAGGAATCCTTTGATGAGCTAAAGGAACGACTAACCAGGGCTCCCATCCGTACATACATGCAGCCAGATAGTGACCCTATTCTTGACACGGACGCGAGTGCCACCGGGATAGGTGGAGTTTTGTCACAACGACTGGATGACAAGGAGCATGTTATTGCCTACGCCAGTAAGGTCCTTAAGAAGCCAGAACAGAATTACTGTGTAACTAGACGAGAACTTCTGGCAGTGGTCACCTTTGTGAAGAAGTTCCGGCCATACATATATGGTCAACGGATTACGATAAGGACGGACCATGGAGCCTTGAGGTAGCTCACAAATTTTAAGGATCTTTCAGGGCAGGTAGCGAGATGGTTAGAGGTCTTAGGAGAGTACGACTTTGAAATTCTACATCGTGCGGGCAGGTCCCACCAAAATGCAGATAGTTTGTCTCTGAGACCTTGCTCACAGTGTGGACGGGACAGCCATAGCAGGGATCAGGACCTAGAGGACCAAAGTCAGGAAATGAAGGGACAGGAAGCATATGTGCGCGTCGTGAGAGTATTACCGGAGACAACACTGAATGACTGGAGAGATGCTCAACTCAAGGATGAGTCCATAGGTTGGGTCATAAAGCACAGGGAGAAGGGTATACACCGTCCAGAGTGGGAGGTAGTATCAGCAGGATCAGGAATAAGGAAGGATTATTGGTTTAATTGGGATCAATTCAAAATACAAGAAGGAGTTCTTGTGCGCCGTTGGGAGTCAGATAGTGGACATGAAGTGCGGTGGCAGACAGTTGTCCCACCTGACCTACGTGAAAGGATTCTGCGGGAACTACACTCAGGAAAAACCAGTGGACACCTTGGCTCCAAACGGACAATTGCTAAGGTGCGGGTGAAGTGCTTTTGGCCAGGACTGGAGGCAGATACAAGATCATTCGTCAGGCAATGCGATCTTTGTGCGCGCAGGAAGTCTCCGAGTAAGAAAAGCAGGGCACCCCTTCAACAACATCTTGTGGAGATACCTATGGAACGTGTAGCCATGGACATTGTGGCACCATTTCCGGTAACAGAGGATGGAAACCGATACATACTTGTAGTCGGGGACTACTTTACTAAGTGGTTTGAGGCATATGTGCTGCCCAATGACAAAGCTGAACCCGTCGCCAAAAGGTTCGTAGAAGATTTAGTATGCAGGTTCGGGGTCCCGCAAACATTGCATACCGACCAAGGGAGGAATTTTGAATCAAGGCTGATCGCTGAGTTATGCGAGATCTTGGGAATCAACAAGACACGAACAACACTATATAATCCGAAGTCGGACGGGTTAGTGGAACGCTTTAATCGCACATTGGTCAACATCGTCGCCACACAGATGAAGGAAATTGGAGACTCGCGGAACTGGGATCGTGAACTGCCTTTTGCCACCATGGCGTATAGGACTACCCCGCAGGAGTCAACTGGATAAAGTCTAAACATGATGATGTTTGGCAGGGAGATACACTTGCCCATAGACCTGACTACAGAACAACCTTCACTTGGGGAGGAGAGCAATCAAGCAAACCTAGACTACCCAATTGAAATGAGACGAAGGATACAAGCATCCCATGACAGGGCCCGAAAGCAGCTCGAAAAAAGCGCTAGGAGACAGAAGCTAAATTACAACAGGAGGACGACCATGGAGGCTTATTTACCGGGTCAGTTTGTCTGGAAATATAACCCTGCGAGGAAGAAGGGCATCTCGCCCAAACTAGAGTGTCGATGGGAAGGCCCATATTTAATTAGAGACAAACTTTCAGATGTAACATTCAGGATTCAAAAGCGGCGTGAGGGAAAAACTGAAGTCCTACACTGTGATAGATTGAAACCATACAAGGGAAAACCACTAGAGCCATGGATACGTGTACAGCCTGAAGGGGCTAAGTCACAGGACGAGCCTGAAGGCCAAGCTGAGTCGCAGGACGAGCCTGAAGGGGCTAAGTCGCAGGACGAGCCTGGATGGGCCATGTCGCTGGACGAGCCTGGAGGGGCCATGTCGCTGGACGAGCCTGTAGAGGCCATGTCGCTGGACGAGCCTGGAGGGGCCATGTCGCTGGACGAGCCTGGAGGGGCCATGTCGCTGGACGAGCCTGGAGGGGCCATGTCGCCCGACGAGCCTGGAGGGGCCATGTCGCCCGACGAGCCTCAGGCTGAGCAGCCAACAGTGGAAGGGTCAGGAAATATTGCACAGTCAATGGAAAGGGAGTTTGATGTAGTCCCTGAGGGAATGAGTTTAATAGGAAGGAGGAATCCAAGGAGGGAACACAGGTGCCCCAAACGATACTTAGAGTAAAGGCGGGCTTGGAAGGGTGCATGCACTGTTTTGTTGTTGTGCTAAGTATACGTGTAATTTTACTGTTTTATCTTAACAGGGCCTTGAGATGGACAAGCGGGGAAACTTTGTAAGGCCAAAGGACTGGGACGAGGTCAAGGTCCTATGATGCAACTTCTGCGAGGAATCGTTTGTCTATAAAAAGAGCCTTGAGAAACATCTACACACCCATGGGACTAAGGTTTTGTACTTCTGTAATCTGTGTGATAGGCACTACACTCGGAAGGACAACTTAAGGGTGCATTATAGAGAGCACCACCCCTATGCGATTGGTGAGGAAGCCCGCATTCCAGCAGAGACGACATCAGAAAGGCGTTATAGGCTGACAAAACCGGGGACAGGAGAGGCTCGGAGATCGATTGAGGGAAGGCAAGCCCCGCACACTGAAACGAAACCCCCCAGAGAAGCTGGCTCCAAGCGGAGTTCACTAGAGCAGCAGGAACCTCCGGAGCCCAAGCGACAGCGGCCACTGCACAAAATGCACCCGGGAAGAAGACACCTTTGAGTACCCCTAAAGGTTCACCAAGGAAGGCAGCAAGTAGTATTAACCAGGATATGAATACCCTGGAACAGTTGATTTCCCTTTCACCAGCATCCAACTCCCTAATATATCAGTGTCAGGGTGACAAGGCCGATGCTGCCCCGTGCACACCTCTTCCGTCCATACCTGCCAAGGGAAAACCAAGAGGTATGCTTCGCATGCTGGCAAAGGAGTTTGAGACGAGCAGCGATAGCGAGGACAGCCTTGACATAGGGGGTACCAGTAAGTTCAAGGGCCAGGAAAACACTGGAAGCCCGTCGCCGGAGCCTGGGGCTTGCCAGCTGGATGTAAGTCAAGTATTGAAAGGGAGCAGGCTGAGTCTGATCAGAAGTACTGAGCGCACTGGACGCGGGCTCACAGCAATACCACACGCACTCGTTCCCAAGCCAGCGAAGGTGTATAGATGGTGCCACCGATCCCGAAGCCACAAAACCCGCCTGTTCGGCCGACTTGGAGAAGATGATGGTCGGTAAAGTACAACGACTCCGAGAGGTCTCGACATGCAGCATCTACCATGGAGGGGTGAAAATCTTAGAAGACACCACCGAGAGGATCTACGATGTTACCTTCGAAGCCGGTTTCATTCTAGACTAAGGGTTTTCCTTCTGTTCTGTATTTAAGCTTTTTACTAACAGGCATATTTATCTAAACTGGTTGAAACCGTTGCAATTGTACCTTATTTATTTGTTTACTTAAGTGAAGTAACTTAAGGAAGTTAACACTGTTTGTACTAAAGGGAGTCTATTTTTTGGGGTATCAAAAGTAACCTGCGTTAAGGAGAACAAGCCTATTTTATTTAAGCGGTGCATAATTACCTGATGTGATAATGACCATATTACACTGATATAACAATTTTATTGTATAAGCGCTTTACATTGTGTACTTGTGTATTATGCAAATATACATTGATGTTATCTCAAGAAGAGACGCCTTTAATATTTTTGTATCCTTAGGAACAGGAAGTTAATATTGAAGATTTACTTTTAGGACTATGTTGTTATCATTTATATTTAGTGCCTTAAGTGGGCACCCTTAAGGAGACCCTAAGTCAAGGTGCCTTGTATGAAGCTAGAAGATGATTTGTCAATGTATATTGTGAGCACCTTATATTTTATTTCGTTTTAAAGTTGTATCAGTTTAACAGACCGAGACGGTCTAAACTTGAGAGGGGGGCTGTGTAGCGAAATGCAATGCATAGGTGCTCCGTAATTTTGATGCTTTGGCGCGCCATAGTTAGTCTGTGCTGTTTTTAGAAGCGGGTATAAAAGCGAGTGTTGCGCACAGTGGAACGAGTCGAGCCGGGGAGTACGCGTCGATCGTGTTTGATGTGCACGTGCTGACGTTATATTGAGAAGCTACAGTATTGCGTTCTCACGGAGCGACTCGGGCCAGGACCGGAGATCAGCAGTGAATTGTGGACGTCGGCATCGCTTATTGTACTTGATCGTGAGTGTTGAGATGTATTTTCAGTAGTTGGGTATTATCTAGTTTACTTAAAGCTAATCGTGGGACTTGAAGAGATTTGCGGGGCACAAACAGTTCACTTCGTTGCACACCCTACCTCTCTGTTGTTCCTGGTGGTAGCTCAGGCATATGTTATATTCGGGGTCGTCATGGTTATGTCTAGCTAAATAACTTGATAATAAAACGTATCCCCGTGTGTAGAAATTCCCCCACTTCAATTTCCTAGCCCTACGAGCAGATCTTCTTAATAAAACACTAGATTAGGCCCTATAGTGGATTCTAGAAGGATTACCTGTTAGTTCCCTTCACCGAAGTAGTTGCCTTACCTTAAAGAATCCCCTTACCTCAAGGAATCCCCTCACCTTAAGGAATCCCCTCAACTTAAGGAATCCCTTTACCTTAAGGAATCCCCTCAACTTAAGGAATCTCATTTCCTGAAGTACTGGTTGACGGCTGCCTCGCGGGAGACGGAGGATCGAGCTCAATTGGAGGATCGATATCTGCCTTCGGGAGATCTCACAAGGGTCAACTCGCTTAAAGGAACCCCTTCCTTAAAGAAATCCCTTCCCTGAAGTTATTATATTTCCTTGTCCCCTCGAACAACTCTTTAAGGAAACCCCTTCCCTTTAATCATTAGTCTCACATTGATTATCACAATAAAGAGGGACCTACAGTGATTGTATTGGAATTAAAGAGGCAGTTGAAGTTAGTTGTGATGGTACTTGTGTCCAGTTATTTTGACGTCTGGTCAGTTGTCTGTGTAGGGAAGTCCGTGTTCGCGTTGCCTTGTTGCTAGATTTCGCTCCTATATATAGGTTCCGGGAAGATTGTGTTACGTGCGGCGACAGACAGTTACCAAACGAATAATCGCCCTAGGACTATCTGGACTGCCGCTCGTCTGGAGAGTTCTTGAGACTGTCAAGGAAAGTAGGTTCGCCACAGTATTGTTGGTGAAAATACGTTACTCTCGAGTCACGAGTCCTCGGGGGCAAGTCCGAGTCATGATAGTCGAGTCCGAGTCCGAGTCCTTTGCCGACGTGACTCTAGTCAAGTCCGAGTCAGCGAAATTGTGACTCGAGTCCTGGACTCGAGTCATACAACTCTGCTATAAACCACCGAAACCAGAGTCTCCTTCCTGTGTGTATCGACCCCAGAAAACGGTCTACGTTACAATAGTGTAGAGCCCCTCTGGAAAGGTCTAGAAAATACCACCCCCCTAAAAAAAGTAATATTTCCTGTTGGCACATCCGATATGCCTACCCCTAGCCTGTACAACTAGTCAGCTGGACAGTGACCCAGTTGCCATGGTCACTCTCCTCTGATTGGTTTAGGCACACAGAAACTTCCACACCACATGGTCCAGTGTGCGTCTCAAGCCATTCTTGGATGAGAAGCACAACCGAATAAACTAATTTTACTAGCAGCTCTGCAAAACAACTAATGATGCATCTGTAATTTCATCCTTTCTAACAGGTATGTTAATTTCATTTCTTTTCCACATTTCAAACCCAATTGTATTGATTTATAAATTTGTAATTATTTGTATTTCCTGTAAAATCTTTAAGCTAAAAGTGAAGAATTATGAGTACTTTAAGAAAGGATACCACTGATGATAGAGAGGATAGAGAAGTTTAGCCGTTCTTTAGAAGTGATACAAGTTGGTTTTATAACTAAATTAGGAAGAATGTAAAAGAGCGAGTACTGCTAGAGATTGGAGATGCCTTTCGTGGATAATTGTTGACAAGGAATTCCTTGATCTTTTATTATATCTCTAGTCTTGCAAAGATCCAAGAACTTCGGATTATATTGTTAATGTGATTTCATTATATTTTTACTTTTCTATTTACTTTTGTAGACATTTTATACTTTTCTGCCCAAGTGTGTCATTCCCATAGACGCTACACTTTAGATAAATTATTTAGAATACATGTATAGTGCAAGTCTGTAACCTTTGATAATTCAATACAACGTTGTGGTTATGCGATACGTGTGCTTTTACATAGGACCAGATAGTGACCCCTAGTACGTGGCAGTGGTTTATCTTGAGAAAACCTTGGTTCCTTTAGACTTGCTCCAGTTGAGCCATTGAGATTTAATCGGTTACCCCTGTGGGTAGTTTTATTAATAGCTCTCTCACCATTAAGTAGTTAGACCTAGTGGGACTGGGACAAGTTTACAGTTGGCCACAGTACTGACAAGGGAGTGGAAGGTGGAGCCAGTTGGCTCTGACCTCAAGGATAATTGCCAATGGTCGATTGATTGATTACCAGTACTGGACTTACTTTAAGTGATTTTATGGAGACCACATGTTACTTTGTTTTGTGGTGCTTATAGTAGAAACCTATGGGAACAAGAACACCCTTTTTTCCTTGTGAATAATTATTAAGGAGGCCCCAGACTGATGCTTTGGTATTTACATTTTAAAGAGATTTGATTATCCAACTTTTCAATTTAGACTATTTTATTAGATCCGAAGTTTGTTTATAACATTGTTTTATTCTAAATAACTCTTGTATAATTGATTGACCATTCTTGGATGAGAAGCACAACCGAATAAACTAATTTTACTAGCAGCTCTGCAAAACAACTAATGATGCATCTGTAATTTCATCCTTTCTAACAGAATTGAAACCCACCCCGAGCCGGGCGGGCCTACATTTGGCGACCTTGCCAGGACGGGTGTGTCTGGTGGCCAAGAAAAACATGACCTACTAGACGATGTGCGCCCGTCTTGCGACCCAGAACCTGTAATGTACCGCAACCTTTCTGAGATGTGCGGTATACCAAGCCCCAGAAGTAACAAGCAGTAACCAGTAGTGATGTCCAGACGAGCTCTCTTCTGGTGACCAGACCCTGATTGACCAGTGTCCCCCCCCCCCTCTTTCATGATGGCGCAGCTAGATGAGTTGCATAGTGTGGTCAACGCCCTGCTTCAGACGGCTGTCAGAGATCAGCTGCTGAGCGTGTGCGCTGAGCTTGGCATTGATGGCGAGGGGAAAACAACGTCAGCCCTTCTTCGTCACGTGCGGCGTCACCTCTGCAGTGAGGAGATGGAAGAGAGTGAAGATGGCGGACTAGAAGTTCTGCAGGAAGTGCAGAAAATGCTAGCAGCAGAGACTAGCCCGTCATCATCGAGTCAGTCTCAACCGACAACAAAACCGGGGCAGCTGCCCACTGCATCCATCTTCAGGAGGGAGTTCAAGATTTTTGGACAAATTGGTGACCTTGGTCAGAAGGACAAAATCACATTTTTGTCCCTGATGCACCAAATAGAAGCTGGGCTGGCCAAAGGCTACAAGGAGCAAGAGGTGGTAGAAGCAGTCATTCGGGCCATAAACCCGGCGTCCAGGCTGAGAAGCTACCTAGAGGGGAAATCCTCCCTCAGTCTGGCAGATCTTCGTCGTGTCCTCCGGTCCCATTATCGGGAGAGTGATGCGACCGAGTTATATTACCAGCTGTCGAGGGCTCACCAGGAGGCCAAGGAGACCCCCCAGGAGTTTCTGATCCGAGCTATGGATCTCCAACAGAAGGTCCGTTTCGTCTCCAGAAGTAACAGCGGGTCCAAAATACGAAGGGGAGCAGGTTAGGGCGATGTTCCTACACACGCTACAGACGAGCTTTCGCAGTGAGGGTGTCCGCATGGAGCTGCGCCCGTACCTGCAAGACCCATCTATCACAGACGAAGAGCTGCTGGAAAAACTCAATATTTCGGCAAGTCGGGAGGAAGAGCGACGGCAGAAGATGAACCCGTCCAAAGTCCTGACCGTCAATACAGTGTCCCAAAACACGACAAGCCCTGGCCCAGCAGAACCACCCATACCGAACCCCCCAAAGCCAAACCCCTTGGTGGCCGATGTTAAAGAGTTGAAAACGCAGGTGGCTGCCCTCGTCCAGGCTCTCCAACTCAACAACCAAGTCCCATCCCGCCATCAAGGATTAGCGACCCCCCGACCAGTACACCCTCGGCCTCAGACAAGGAGATGGGGATGCCAAGGCTGCGTGAGAGCAGGTATGGGCGACCAGTGCCGCCATTGCTTCCGCTGCGGTGCATCAGACCACTTTATACGAGACTGCCTCCACCAGGCGGGAAACGAGCAAGGGTTACCGCCGAGGGGCGAGCAGTAACCACCCCAGCAACAAAGTCCCAGCAGAGAGAAACCACAACGAGAGAAAGGAGGACCGGAACGATGGCACAGGTATGTGCACACCTCACCCCAAGGAAACACCAGAGAGTTAGTCGACTAATAGGCAGTAGATGTATGGTGCACTGCTGCATTGGTGGGCAGCAGACAGAGGCCCTTTGGGACACGGGGTCACAGATATCTCTTCTCCCTCGTTCGTGGTTTCAGCAACATCTCCCACATGTCCCCTTACGACCGCTTCACCAACTACTGAGTGAGACCACATTGGACGTGAGGGCAGCGAATGCAACTCCCATCCCATTTGACGGCTGGATTGAAGCTGCATTCTCACTGAGCAAGGACGGAGGTAACCCATCGATGAAATTGCTGGTACCTATGCTGGTAACGTCAGACGTAGGAGAGCCCATCATCGGGTACAACGTCATTGAGCAAATGACAAAGGCTCATGAAGGTGACACCAGGAGTATTCTACGCTCAGGATTCCCTACGATGAGATCTGCATCTATCAAGGCACTCGTTAGTCTCCTTCAGGACACCAGTGCCGATAGCCTGTGCACAGTTTGAGTGGGGAGGAAAGACGTGCGAATACCCAAGGGGACGACCAAGGCTGTAATTTGCAAAATAGTGACAGGACCTGTCCAAGAAGACACCCCTGTGCTGTTCGAGCCAACCATCAGCACACCGTGGCCAGAAGAAGCTGAGATAGAAGAGTGTTGCTTGACCATGAAGGCAGGATCTTCGTCACGCATTCATGTGCCAGTAACCAACCGTTCTGGGCATGATGTCTTTCTTCGAGGCCACACTGTCCTGGGCGAACTGCAACAGGTCAGGTCCGTCTTCCCCTGCTTCGATGGATGTGCCCGCACTGAGAAAACCCCACCAGATAACTCGGCCAGAATAAATAAGGTGACAGCTGGACACCCCTCTAATTCATCTAATTGGACTCCACCCGTGGACCTGAGTCATCTGTCAGAGGAGCAGAGATGGGCTGCTGAGAAGATGCTCAAGGAGGAAGCTGGAGCCTTCTCCAAAGATGACCAGGACATGGGATGCATCACTAACCTTCGGATGAAGATCCAACTGAAAGATGACAAGCCGGTCCAGAAGACCTACCTTTCGGTGCCCCGCCCCCTATACAGCGAGGTTAAGGAGTACCTTCAAGATCTCATTAATCGGGGGTGGATTGCGAAGTCTACATCACCGTATTCTTCTCCCATAGTCTGTGTTAGAAAAAAGGATGGCAGTCTTCGTCTCTGCATTGACTATCGGGAGTTGAACAGCAAGACGATCCACGACAGGCAGCCAATTCCCCGGATCCAGGATGTCCTTGATGGCCTAGGTGGAAACTCCTGGTTTTCTACACTGGACCAGGGTAAAGCCTACCATCAAGGATTCATGGCTGAAGAAAGCAGACCATTGACAGCATTCGTGACGCCGTGGGGACTGTACGAGTGGCTGCGGATTCCTTTTGGCCTTACCAATGCCCCAGCGGTATTCCAACGGTGTATGGAGAATTCACTAGAGGGACTGACTGGAGAAATAGCCGAAATTTATCTGGACGACATCCTCGTTTATGGTGCAGCATTCGAAGACCATGTGGAGAATCTCCGGAGGGTGCTCCGTCGGCTTCAGCAACACGGCATTAAGCTAAAGCCTAGTAAGTGCCACGTGTTTCAGAGAGAGGTTCGCTACCTAGGCCGGGTCGTTTCAGAAGCGGGCCACAAAATGGACCCGGCAGACACCACGGCTATCCAGGCACTAAAAGAGAAGAAGCCAAGAACAGTTGGAGAACTGAGAAAACTTCTGGGTTTTCTTGGTTATTATAGAAGATACATCCAGGATTTCTCTCGAATAGCCAAGCCCCTGTATGACCTTCTTGCCATAAGCCCTAAGGACCGAGAACAACAGAAAACTCGCAGAGGCAAACTAAAACAAGCCAAACGGGGTGCCGGACAGGTCCCTTCCAAACAACCCATCACCTGGACCAGTGAGCACCAGCACATCCTCGACTCCCTTCTAGATTGTCTGACAACTCCACCTGTGATGGCCTTCCCAGATTACCTTCTACCTTTTGTCCTTCACACTGACGCATCCAATGAGGGTCTCGGAGCTATCCTGTACCAACGACAGGAGGGGAAACTGAGAGTCATCGGGTACGGCTCCAGAACACTTACACCGGCAGAGAAGAACTACAACCTGCACTCGGGCAAGTTGGAATTCCTAGCCATGAAATGGGCGATTTGCGAAAAGTTTCGCGAATACTTGTACTACGCGAAGTCCTTCACAGTTTACACGGACAACAATCCGCTCACCTACGTGCTCACTACCGCTCGTCTGAATGCTGCGGGTTATCGCTGGGTAGCAGAGCTGTCAGATTTTAACTTTGACATCAAGTACAAGCCGGGAAAGGCCAACGTCGACGCTGATACCCTGTCACGATTGCCATTTGACTTTGAGAAGTACATGACGGAGTGCACCACTGAGACCACACCGGCATTTATTGAGGCCACTGTCAAGGTGATCAAGGCACAGCAATCAGGTCTTGCATGGATATCAGCCATCCTCTCACCCCTCACACCCACCACCTCTCCGCAGAGTTCCGAACGACACCATGAGGTAACCGAACAGGAAATGGTTGCTGATCAACGAGCTGACCCTGACATTGGACCAGTCCTCGAGTACGTCACCCGCAACCAACGACCCAACCGGCGAGAACGGAGAAAGGAGACCCATGAAACGACCGTTCTCCTTCATGAATGGGACAAACTGGAGCTCAAACAGGGAGTGCTCTACAGGAAGCGAGGATCCCAGCATCAACTTGTTCTACCTCAAAAACATCTGTGACCAGCCAGACTTTCGTGCGCTGCCTGGCACTTAATTTGCATGTAACTAGCGCTGACCTTTGCGCCCTCTATACTCGTCATTGTGTGTGCTCCACAATGAAACTGCATTCTAAGCGGGTTCTTGACATTCCAGTGTTGCTTTCCTGGTCCGCTGGCCAGTGTTTTTATGTCACTTGATATCTGAGCCTTGCAGCGAAGACACATTTAACTAGTGTACGTACATCATACATGTATGCAGTTTGTATCCAGCCTTCGCACTATCGTGCAATACATTTGTTTTAATGATGTTAGCCCTTCTAGCGGGTAGTGCGTGGATGGGCACAGGCATGTGAGTTGGGACTGCGACAGTCGGTGAGTGCCCTGATTTTGTATTTATTTGATAGTGTATTTAGTGAAATTATTTTGTCTTATTGCACTAGGGCCAACGCCCTTTGGTGCTGACGGTAATGGGAAATGTTTTGAGTATCATAAATATCAATCATTATTTTATGTTTATGTGTATAATCCAGAACTGGACCGTCAATACAATAATAGTGGTTCGTGATGATTTAATATTAACAAGTTGAAATGGTTACAATAATAATTAAATTGTTATACTTTCAGGTACTTGCATGTAGCGTTAATGCATTCCGCTTCAATCTTTTATTATTGTAGTTTGGCTAAAATGCAGATAGCTTCCTACATGTAAACATCAACTCATTTGGCTGTAGCAGACAAGTCTACATTAGGTATGGTTTATAATGGATTGATTTCTTTTAAATCATTGTATTTTGTGTGCACAAGGAATGTATTTATGTGACATCGAGTACTGGGGATAGTGTTCCATGAGTTACACAATGAAATGGGCCACTTAGGTGCAGAGAGAGTGCTTAGCCTGGCCCGGGACCGGTTTTACTGGCCACATATGCAGAAGGACATTGAGCATTATGTCATCCGCAAATGCCCGTGTCTGAAACAACGACGACCCACCAAGCCAACCCGTGCCACGATGCAAAGTATCGCTACAACAGAGCCGTTTGAGTTGGTATCTATCGATTATGTCCACTTGGAGCGCAGCAAGGGCGGCCACGAGTACATATTGGTTGTGATGGACCATTTCACTCGGTTCGCCCAAGCTTATGCAACGACTAACAAGTCTGGCAAAACAGCAGCGGAGAAAATCTTCAACGATTTCGTGCTAAAGTTTGGTTTTCCCCGAAGGCTCCACCATGACCAGGGCCGAGAGTTCGAGAACCAGATGTTTCATCGACTCCAGCAACTGTGTGGCATCGAGCGTTCCCGAACAACACCTTACCATCCTCAGGGGAATGGGCAGGTGGAACGGTTTAACCGTACCCTGCTGTCAATGCTCCGAACCTTACCAGAGGAACAGAAGGCAGACTGGAAGGCATCCCTCGGCAAGGTTGTGCATGCGTACAACTGTACCCGCAGCGACGCAACTGGGTACTCCCCCTTCTTCCTCTTGTATGGCAGGACACCCCGACTCCCCATAGACATCTCCTTCAATCTCCCTATCGGCAACGAAAAGGCAGCAACAAGCCACAACGACTATGTCTCCAAATGGAAAGACCAGATGGAGCAAGCATATGCCCTGGCTTCCAGACATAGTCACAAGGTGGCAGACCGTAACAAGGAGCAGTACAACAAGAGGGTGCATGGCATCAGCCTCCAGCCAGGGGACCGAGTACTGGTCCGGAACTTGAATGAGACTGGGGGTCCCGGGAAGCTGAGATCCTACTGGGAGGAGAAAATCCATGTGATAATCAGACAGATGCACGACGATGCACCAGTTTACGAGTTGAGGCCCGAGAGTGGTGTCGGCAGGACAAGAGTCCTCCACAGGAACCTCCTCCTCCCCTGTGATCACCTCCCTACAATGGAGACACAACCCCAGGTTGTGCCGTCTGGACAAACCACAAAAGCGAGACGTACCAGAGCTTCACGCCAAATCGAACCTAGTTCATCTCAACACGACAGTAGCTCGGATGATGAGGTCTATCTTCAAACCACTCTATCCTCTCCTTGTGAACAGCCCACACTCGAGGCAGATGATGTCCGATCTGAGTTTGAGACTGGCGAAAACGAGACAGCCCTTTCCCTAGATCCGCTCCCGCCAGAACTGCACCAGGACGACCCTGAGGCGGTGGCCACACCAGAGACAGTGGCCATACCAGAGGCAGTGGCCATACCAGAGGAGACAAGGCAGATTGACCAGCTCCAGCCTGAGGACAGCGAGGACCCATTCGCACCTACAGAGGGTCGGTACCCAAGCCGAAACAGACAGCCACCGGACATCCTAACTTATGATCAACTTGGTGCCCCTCGTCAATATGTGGATGCGGTGTTCGCTGCACCAGTAATGGAACCATATGCAGTGCCTCTAGAACCAGCAAACGGCGAAGGTGTACCCTTCTCACACAATGGCTCTGCCCCTATTCACACCTATGTTCCCACTCAGCAGATGGGTTCTGCTCAGGTCTCTTACCAATACCCGTTACTCTATGGAAATGGTACAATCCCACCACCCTACCCTCCTACGTATGCAGCCCCACCCATGGGATACCACCACACACTGCCGCAGTATCCACCCCAGCAGCATGTACCGGGATGGCATCCAATGATGTCTCCATCATACTTCTATCAGCCCATATTGCGCTGAACTGACAGCATAGTTAGCAATTTGAATGATTTAATTGATGCTTTAGCCCAATAGAACGAAATTGCAATGACTTGCAGCAAAGTGCGATTCATTTTGTTTCTCGACTTGATCTTGGTTGAGTAGATTTTTGGAATTGAAATTGGCTGATCACCTTGAACGATTCCTTTTATCGCCCTATGCCCGTAAACTGAAGGAGAGATGTTTTCGGCACATAGTTGGAGAGGTTCTCCAGGTTTCGCACTTTTCGCTCCATATTCATTCTATAGGCGATAAGCAATCATTCGTAATTCTTATGTTATTCTCTTTTAGATACAGTTGTAGATAGGTTTTCTGTATTGCAGTTAAATTTTAAATGTTGGGACAACATTTAATTTTTCGGGGGAGTATGTAGAGCCCCTCTGGAAAGGTCTAGAAAATACCACCCCCCTAAAAAAAGTAATATTTCCTGTTGGCACATCCGATATGCCTACCCCTAGCCTGTACAACTAGTCAGCTGGACAGTGACCCAGTTGCCATGGTCACTCTCTTCTGATTGGTTTAGGCACACAGAAACTTCCACACCACATGGTCCAGTGTGCGTCTCAAGCCATTCTTGGATGAGAAGCACAACCGAATAAACTAATTTTACTAGCAGCTCTGCAAAACAACTAATGATGCATCTGTAATTTCATCCTTTCTAACAGGTATGTTAATTTCATTTCTTTTCCACATTTCAAACCCAATTGTATTGATTTATAAATTTGTAATTATTTGTATTTCCTGTAAAATCTTTAAGCTAAAAGTGAAGAATTATGAGTACTTTAAGAAAGGATACCACTGATGATAGAGAGGATAGAGAAGTTTAGCCGTTCTTTAGAAGTGATACAAGTTGGTTTTATAACTAAATTAGGAAGAATGTAAAAGAGTGAGTACTGCTAGAGATTGGAGATGCCTTTCGTGGATAATTGTTGACAAGGAATTCCTTGATCTTTTATTATATCTCTAGTCTTGCAAAGATCCAAGAACTTCGGATTATATTGTTAATGTGATTTCATTATATTTTTACTTTTCTATTTACTTTTGTAGACATTTTATACTTTTCTGCCCAAGTGTGTCATTCCCATAGACGCTACACTTTAGATAAATTATTTAGAATACATGTATAGTGCAAGTCTGTAACCTTTGATAATTCAATACAACGTTGTGGTTATGCGATACGTGTGCTTTTACATAGGACCAGATAGTGACCCCTAGTACGTGGCAGTGGTTTATCTTGAGAAAACCTTGGTTCCTTTAGACTTGCTCCAGTTGAGCCATTGAGATTTAATTGGTTACCCCTGTGGGTAGTTTTATTAATAGCTCTCTCACCATTAAGTAGTTAGACCTAGTGGGACTGGGACAAATTTACAGTTGGCCACAGTACTGACAAGGGAGTGGAAGGTGGAGCCAGTTGGCTCTGACCTCAAGGATAATTGCCAATGGTCGATTGATTGATTACCAGTACTGGACTTACTTTAAGTGATTTTATGGAGACCACATGTTACTTTGTTTTGTGGTGCTTATAGTAGAAACCTATGGGAACAAGAACACCCTTTTTTCCTTGTGAATAATTATTAAGGAGGCCCCAGACTGATGCTTGGGTATTTACATTTTAAAGAGATTTGATTATCCAACTTTTCAATTTAGACTATTTTATTAGATCCGAAGTTTGTTTATAACATTGTTTTATTCTAAATAACTCTTGTATAATTGATTGACCATTCTTGGATGAGAAGCACAACCGAATAAACTAATTTTACTAGCAGCTCTGCAAAACAACTAATGATGCATCTGTAATTTCATCCTTTCTAACAGAATTGAAACCCACCCCGAGCCGGGCGGGCCTACAATAGGGTATGGTGATTTTTGAATGGGTCAAATGGCTTTATGAACAGCAGTAAATCTGAGACATGAGGCCCATAATGTGTGCATTGGAATCTACAAAGGCGTGGCGATGTGGAAGGTAAATATGATAAAGGGAAAAAACGTAAAGCTAATTATAGTGATAAACAAACTGTATTTAGAGCGGAAAGGTTCGATATATTGAAATACGTTCTTGAGAGTAAGCATAATGTCAACACCAATCGCAAGATAAAAATGATCCGCTTTTTTTGGATGTGAAGTCCTTAAAGTTAGGGTACACCACTTACAGATATCGAACAATTTTACTACGGAAATATAAAAAAATATCTTACTTACTTAAAAGTTAAAAGTAAATAATGATTCTTGGCACCCAGCAAAATGACTGCGCTAGATATCCCGTAATTGTTCAAAAAAATTGAATTACAAATGGTGTATCCTACCTTTAAATTGATTGTTGATGAATACTGCTTTAGAAACGAAAAGTTCATATACAACAAAATGAGAGGGAATCGGGTTGGTCTAGTCGTTCTTTACTCGCCTTTCACCGCTGTGACCCGGGTTCAAATCCGGCCTAGGCCAATATATGGATTGGGTTTTCAGTTCCTGCCTGATTCCGTGGGTTTTCCCTCCCACCTTTAAAACTGTACCTTCTTCTCATTGTGTTCTCTCTACAGGTTTCTTCAGGCTTGCGAGCTACAGAGCCAAGGGCGCTTTTGAGGATTTCTTGGTTTCATTACCAGAATGAAGTAATAATAGTAATACACTACGTTCCTGATCCTGATGGAGATTGTTTACAATTGCTCACAAACAGGTCAAGGATTCGAGGAAATACCACATGTGAAATCATAGGCAGCTACGCATGTAGAGCACCGAACGACGATCAGACTGACAGGGTAATTCGTTTTGAATGTATTCATCAGCGACTTCAACGATTGATAAACAACGCGATTTTAATAGGCAGCTACGCATGTAGAACACTGAACGACGACACGTCACTCTTTACGGAGAACAACGGGACAAGGCTGCTCCGCACACAAGGCAATAGGGCGGAGCCATCATAGCTTCTCCTCGTGGGAGTCAACGGGGCGGGAGTCAACTGCACTGCCCCGCACGGGAGTCAACGGAGCGGAGCTGCTCCACACACAAGCCAATGGAGCGGAGCTGTCGGCACTGCTCCGCGCAGGAGTCAATGAAGCGGAGCTGTCCGCGCACAAAACAATAAAGCGGAGCCGTCGGGGCTGCTCCGCACGGGAGTCAACAGAGCGGAGATGATCCGCACACAAACCAATGGAGCTGAGCCGGTAGCACTGCTCCGCACACAAGTCAACGAGGAGGAGCCGTTGGGGCTGCTCCGCACGGGAGCCAACGGGGCGGGGCTGCTCTGCACACGAGCCAATGGAGCAGAGCCGTCGGCACTGCTCCGCACCGGGGCCAACGCGACGGGGTTGTTCTGCATGCAAGCCGACATAGTGGGGCTGCTCCACACACATGCCAATGGAGCGGAGCCGTCGGCACAACGTTGACAATGGAGTGGAGCTGCTCCACACGCAAGTTAACAGGGCGGAGCCGTCGGGGCTGCTCCGCACAGGAGTCAACAGAGCGGAGCTGCTCCGCACATAAACCAATGGAGCTGAGCCGGTAGCGCTGCTCCGCACACAAGTCAGCGAGGAGGAGCCGTTGGGGCTGCTCCACATGGGTGCCAACGGGAAAGGCCGGAGCCAAAGACGTGATGTCGGTAGGACAGATTCCTTCAGTTCCTGCTGTATAGCCTGGATCGGTCCTTCAAGTGGGAAACAAGCCCAACGCGCGGGCTCAGGTGAAGTGCTCCAGGTGCCGCGAGTTTGGCCACTTCAGAAGAGACTGCCACCGCCGGGGGGATAGAATTACCTAGGTAAAAGTGTCCCCCTAGAGCCGTTAATTCCGTCCCCCTCCAGTTTATTCTGTCCCCTCTCTAGGTAATTTTGTCCCCCAATGTTCCACACATAAGTGGTTATTTTGATGTTATTTCAATGAAAAGCCCACATGGTATTTATTATTTGGACTTCTGTTCCCTTCATCGATTTATCAAAATAAAAATAAAAATATAAATAACTGTGTTAATTAAATCAACCGATCTACGTTTCTGCGCGAAAGGGAAATTAGCGGTAATCAGTACTTTCAGACTTCTTACACGCGTACAAATTCTGTATACCCAGCACGAATGTGGCAGCACTTTTGACCACCTGTAATTTGTAGTACGCTACACATCCTACAGTCTGCCACAAATGATGCACCATGAAGGTGTGAACCTGTACTACACTGGTTGTTGCGTCTAGTGGGTGCTAGACTTGTGACGTTGCACGGAACATTTTTACCAGGGGGACACGTTTAACGTTGGGCAGGGAGACAGAATTACCTGGAGGGGGACAGAAATACCTAGGTAAATGTGTTCCCCCGGACAGATTTACCGGGTCACGGCCTGGTAAGTCTGTCCGGGGGGACACATTTACCAGGGGGGACAGAATTACCTTTCACACCGGCCCCCTGCCGCCCCGGTCTGGGGCCGAAGGAGTGCCGAGACCGCCGGTTCCTGGACCGACGGGTCAAGCCAAGCCAAGGGATAATGGCCGGGAGGCCAGTGCGTTGCCTCCTCGACACCGGGGCAACGTTAAGCCTGATCGCATAACGTTTTCATAATGCATGGCTCAGCGCCCCAGGCCTGAGGATAAGAGACGGCAGTCCTATGCCTACGTGGGGAAGGGGAAACCTCGAGCTACGAGTGGGCGACCTCCGCGTGAACCAAGCCTTTACCGTGGCCGAGATCGAGCCAGACCTGATTCTGGGGATCGACTTAATGTCGAAGAACCACTGCAAGTGGCATTGGGACGGACCACACGGTCACCCTTGACGGTTTCCCTAGGGGGGTATCGTTGACAAGTCTTTCGTGGTGAGTGTGCAGGTAGCGGGTACAATGGTAGTCCGGGCCGGACACAAAGCGATCCTCGCCGGCGAGATAAGGAGCGAGTCGCAGGCGGGAGTCGGGATGGTGTACCCTAACTCGGGGGCTACGGACAACTGCCGGGTTGCGGTCGCCAAGTACCCTATTGCCTGGATCGATGACAACCTCGACGCGTTGAGCGGGGCGAAGTGGTTCAGCACCCTCGACCTTGCCAGCGGCTACTGGCAGGTCGGGATGGAGAGGGGGGACCGGGAGAACAGAACGAGCTGTATCAGTTCATCAGTTTCATGAGTTTGGACGCGCCGTGTGGCTATACACCCCCTCCGACGACACCGTCACCTACGGGATCCAGAAGTTGCCACGCGCCAAGGCCAAGGTGGTTCATTTCAACCGACTGAAACCGTACTTGGGTGACGCCCAGGTGAACTGGTCTCCCCGCGCTGCACGGGACCAACCGGCGGAGCCCAACCGAGTCACGGAGGAAGAACAGCCGCCTCCAGATGGAAAGACATCACCAGCATCCAGCTCAGCGCCGGGGGTTTCTTCTGCGGTGCCGCCGGGGGACACGAGTGACCAGACGGATGGGGAGGAACTACCACCGTCTCCTACAGACGTACGAGGGGCAGCAGTACGGCCAGTACTTCGTGGGTGCGTCCGTGACAGGCCAGCTCTCCCTTGGAGAACTGCTGCCCCCTGGTACGCCCCCACCCCATGCTACCCTGACAACGTCCCACAGGAGTTCTGGGGGCAGCTGTTTAGGCAGACCGAGTTCTAGCGCCGGCCACCTCCCACATCCTAGACGATCTTTGACTAAATGTTGTTGTCGTTGTTGTTGGCGTCTCGCGTCTTCTGTCCGGCTATTCCAGGTGTGCGGCGGTAGATGCCCGCCGTCCTGTTTTGAGACAAACAAGGTCCTCGAGGGGGCTGTGTAGCGTCTATGCTGGTTGGTAGATAGAGCGCACCAGAGCGGTTCCACGGCGGAACTGATTAATGGAGCCCTGCCAGTACGCCTAGGCAACCTGTTCCGGATGGAGCAGTTTTAGTGCCGCGTTTTAACGGTAAACTTCAAGTCAGTGTTATACCACAGAAGTAGTTATATACGGCCTATAAACAACCGAAACCAGAGAATACCTGTCTTGAGTTTCCTTCCTGTGTGTGTATCGACCCCAGAAAACGGTCTACGTTACAATAGGGTATGGTGATTTTTGAATGGGTCAAATGGCTTTATGAACAGCAGTAAATCTAAGACATGAGGCCTATAATGTGTGCATTGAAATCTACAAAAGCGTGGCGATGTGGAAGGTAAACATGGTACAGGAAAAAAACGTAAAGCTAATTATAGTGATAAACAAACATTTACAATTGGGGGAAATGGACGGAGCTAATGCTAGAAGCGGGTAACGTAACAGCCAATGAGCATTCCCTGGTAATTACAGTTTCTAGCCAAATAAAAAAAAACACCGTCTTGAAAACTAACAAAAATACCGCCTTGAAACTGAACAATGAATAGCATCTCGTCTGTAATTAGTCGCAAATTGTTATGAAACAGCGCGGCACCGCGTACAAACGAACTCGGCCTCTAGTAACAAACACAGACTCCTCAGTAGCAATCAAGGTAGGTCTAGGCAATTACACAAACGTGTAAACAGCATTTTTTTTGAAAAACAAAGCGTACCCAGAGGGTCCAAATGATTACAGATGATGCAATGAAGGCAACAAGTCAGATGGCGTGCAAGAAAATAATCTATGCCTCTCAAAATCATGAGATCCCCACGGTGTAGTCAGAAGAATTCGTTGTACCCAACATTATACCCTACGTCGTGCACTTGAGGGGGAATTACTCAACCTGTATAGGTTTTTGTCGGGATATTTGTTCATCTGATTTGTGTAATGCAGATTTAGAACTGCGCAATTCTGATGATCTTGATCATTTTGCCACTTCATATAATAGCATTCTTAGTTCTGTTGTCCATCACCATGCACCGGTTGGAAAACAAACTATCACTGCTCGGCCTTGTGTTCCATGGTTCAACGGCCAAAAAGTTGCGTAGGAAATGCGAACGTAGATGGAGAACAACTGGGCTTCAGCACGATTTAGACTTGTTTAAGTTGAATACAAATAATGTCATCTTGTTGATGAATAGGGCACGTCGGGTTTATTATTCTAACCTGATTAGCGAAAATAGTCATGATCAGCAGAAATTTATTAGCAAATTCTTTGTTAATAAAATAGCAAATATTAGGTTAAGATTGCGTAATGAGATCTGCTCATCTCAGATAACTTTTCCCATACTTTCCCATTCCAGCATGCTGGAAATCAGCAGTGGCTTTACCTTTGTTAACAAAACCTGGTCTTGGCTTACATTTTAAAATTGTTAGGCCTGTCAGTAATCTGCAATTTATCTCTAAACTGGTGGAGAAAGCTGTGTCACTTCAACTACAGTCACATTTATCCTTGAACGGTTTATATCCTATTGCACGATCGGCTTATCGTAAGTGTCACAGTACCGAGACTGCTCTATTAAAGGTTAAAAATGATCTGTTAATGGCTATGAATAAACAACATGTTACATTATTACTTGATTTAAGTTCAGGTTTTGATACTTTGAATCATCAAACTTTATTGAACACACTCCATTCTAAGTTTGGCATTGATGGGACTGCTCTTCTCTGGTTTAAATCGTATTTGTCTAATAGATCTCAACAGGTCTCTATTCGTGGTAAATTGTCTCAGAAATTTGACCTCGACGGTGGTGTACCACAGGGTTCATGTTTAGGCCCCTTGTTGTTCATTTTATACACTAGTAGTTTGTTCGAAGTAGTTGAAACTCAACTCCCAAATGTTCATTGCTATACTGATGACACGCAACTTTATCTTTCGTTTTGCCCAAATGTTGCATCAAGCCAGGCGTCGTCACTTTCTGCAATGGAGGGCTGTATACATGTCGTACGCATATGGATGCTTGGCAATGGGCTGATGCTAAATGACAGTAACTGAATTCATTATCTTAAGTACTCATCAACAACTAGCTAAGGTTAGTATTGATGGTATCAATGTCGGAGCATCCAGGGTTTCCACTACCCCAATTGTAAGGAATCTCGGTGCCTGGTTTGATGCTAACATGACAATGGCTACTCATATAACCAAAACTTGTGCTACTGCTTTGTATTACTTACATAATATTATACGTATCAGGAAGTACCTATCTAGGCAATGCACCGAAAATTTTATTCATTCATTCATTTCCAGCCGATTAGATGATTGTAATAGTCTCCTTTATGGATTGCCTGATATTCAAATCAACCAGCTGCAACGTGTTAAAATTATTGTGCTAGATTGGTTTGTAATGCTTTAAAGTACTGTCACATTACACCCTTGTTTATCGATTTACACTGGCTTCCGGTTAGGTTCAGGATCGATTTTAAAATTGTGTTAATAACCTATACAATTTTAAATGGTCTTGCTCCCGCATACTTATGCCAACTTATCAAAAAAAGGGCATCTTCTTATTACAAGCCTAGAAGTTCGATGGATGATATGCTCCTTAGTTACCCGGTGTGTCGGACTAAAATCACGCTCGGTGATAGGGCTTTTGAGTATGCTTCACCCAAATTATGGAATGCTCTACCATTAAATATTCGGAAGTCGACAAATCTTGCTGTTTTAAAAAAATCACTTAAAACACATATTTTTAGTATGGCATTTTATTGATACTGTCCTTTTAGATGAGTTGGACTATCATGCTAGGTGTTATGGCATCTTAGTTTGCTGCAAATTATGGAGTAAAATGATGTGTTTAATGTTTTTTTTGTTTTTTTGTCATGTTAATGTGTAATTTTTTAATTTATAATGCGCATTTGGACATCTTTTTAAGGAATTTGCGCAATATAAGTTAATAATAATAATAATAATTACAACATGGGCGGAGCTAACGATAGAAGCGAGCAACGTAACAGCCAATGAGCATTGCCTAGTAATTACAGTTTGTAGCTAAAACAAAACACCGTCTTGAAACTAACGAATATATCACATTGAAACTGAACAATGAATACCATCTTGTTTGTACGCGGCACCGCGTACAAACGGACACGGCTTCTAGTAAACAAACACATACTCCTCAGTAGCAATCAAGGTTGGTCTAGGCAATTACACAAACGTGTAAACAGCATTTTTTTAGAAAACGAAACGAAAACGAAACGCGGAGTGCAAGAAAATAATATATTCCTCTCAAATTAATGAGATCCCCACGCTGTAGTAAGAAGAATTCGTTGTACCCAAGATTATACCCTACGTCGAGCACTTGAGGGAAAAATACCCAACCTGTTGGCCTATAGGTTTGCCCGGCTATTTTGAAACACTTTTTATTGAATTTCATCATATATAATATCATCTATACATTGTTCTGTCCTATCTTATTTAGAGTCAGGAAACCAGACTACAAAAACATGATCGGGTTTTCTGAACTTTTCAGCGTCAACGCGAACCCAAAGCGTCAAAAAAATCAGTGTCATTTTGATTCAACACGCTAACCCCCCCAAAAAAAAATATATAAAAAAAATAGAAAATACATCCATTTCTAAAATATTACAGCAAAACAATTGTTGTAAATTACCGTCAAGGTTATGCACCATTGGATATTACAATTGCAATTGTCCTCCAAAAGGGACGGTATATACACGTAGGCCTACGACACGTATACACTCGCTAACTCAACTACGTCATGTACACGCAGCCGTACCCGTGTTGCAAAACGGCAGACGTTTTATAGAGCATAAAGAACAAATTGTTCGAGGTTGGTTTAACAAAAGGCGGGTAGGCCAAGAGTTTTAGTTATAACCTGGAAATAGCTCATAACAAGCTGAATTTTTTCAGGATCGGTCCAGGAGTGTGTGTAGATTAACATATTAAAAGTCCCCCCAAAAAAACCTGGAGCTCTTTCCAAAATCCAAGATGGCGTCCAAAATGGCCGCCATTTGCCATTCTCATCATAACTTTACCACCAAACATGGTAGAAATAAAAATTAAGTGTCTAAATATATGTTTTAAAGCACAAGGAATCAAATAAAATCATTATTTGGGGAGTTTAAAACTCATAAGTATCCGAAACTAAGATGGCGTCCAAAATGGCTGCCATTTTTCATGTTTACATGCAACCAGACAATACATATTAAGTGTCTAAACATAACAGTTAGCCAGAACCAAGATGGCTTAAACCATTTCTACCCTAATATGCTATCATAATAACATGCTCTCTCGTCTTTAATTTCACCCTTATCCTCTAGTGTAGCATCTCCATTATAGGGTGCAGTATATCTTCAAAACTGATGTTAGCACAATTTCGGTGCAGTGTTGTTGCAAGTTTGACTGCTGCATTTACTGCACATTGAGGTGCAGAAGAGTCTAAGTTACTTGCAACTATACAGGTCTTGTTGTACCATCAGATTTTCACCCACATGATATCATATTGAGCAAAGTCGTAACGGAGAATCAGGGCTTGATTCCGGAAACGGCTACCAAGGAAGGCAGCAGACGCGCAAATTACCTACTCCCGACATGGCGAGGTAGTGATGAAAAATAGCAATACAGGACTCTTTTGAGGCCTATAATTGGAATAAGTACACTTTAAATCCTTTAACGAGGATTTATTGGAGGGCAACTTAAGTCTGGTGCCAGCAGCTGCGGTAAATCCAGCTCTAATAGCGTATTAAAATTGCTGCAGTTGTAAATCTCATAGTTGGATCTCAGGCTCAGACTGGTGGCGGTCCGCCGCAAGGCGCGCCACTTCCCGTCTGGCCTTTCTTTCAGTTTCCGCCCGGTTCTCTTGACTGAGTGTCGAGCGCGGCCGAAACGTTTACTTTGTAAAAATTGAGTATTCAAAGCAGGCTGGCTGCCTTAACAGCAGAGCATTCACCAAATGATGAAAAGGGGCCTCGGTTAATAATCAATCGAGGTAATGATTAAGAGGGATTTCATGACGGTGGAATTCGTACTGCGGTGTGAGAGGTAACATTCTTGGATCGCCGCAAAAACTGCAAAAGCATTCGCCAAGAATGTTTTCATTAATCAAGAAGGACATTTAAAGGTTCGAAGGCGATCAGATACCGCCCAAGATCTTACCATAAATAATGCCAACTGGCGATTCGCCGGCGTTACTGCAATGAAGCGCGGGCTGAAACTTAAAGGAATTGACGGAAGGGCACCACCAGGAGTGGAGCCTGTGGCTTAATTCGACTCAAAACAGGGAAACTCATACGGCCCGGACACAGTGAGGATTGGCATATTAAGAGGACTTTCTTGATTCTGTGGGTTGTGGTGCATTGCCGTTCTTAGTTGGTGGAGCGATTTGTCTGGGTAATTCCGATAACGAACGAGACTCTGGCTTGCTAAATAGTCGCGCCGGCCGCAGCGCTGTGCGCAGACTTCTTAGAGAGACAAGTGGCGTTCAGCCAAGCGAGATTAAGCAATAACAGGTCTATGATGCCCTTAATAGATGTCCGGGGCCGCACGCGTGCTACACAGAAGGAGTCAGCAGGTTCCGTCCCTTGACCGGTACCTCGCTCGTGCGCCCGGAAGACGATCGAACTTGATCATTTAGAGGGCGTAAAAGTCGCAACAAGGTTATCGGAGGTGAACCTACAGAAAGATCATTGCCGAGTGAGGCCCTCGGGGGGGGGGGGGGGGGGGGGGGGGGCTGGACGCCTAGACGCAAGTCCCGGGTCGGCCCCCGCTCCGGTAGGGCAGGCCACCGTGTTGTCTTTTGGGTGTAGGTGGGAGTGACCCAACACCAGGGTCCTGAGGAGGCCCAACCACAGTCAGTCTGTGCCAGTGCCCTGCAGGGAGACGGAACGGCCGCGGCGGGTACCGACAGTACGGACGACCGGGCCTTTTCTTTTACTGATATCCACGCGGTCATATTAAGATGGTCGACAGAAAAAAACCACATAGTGACAATTCTTGGCAGTGGATCACTCGGCCTGAGGGTCGTGAGATAAATCGCCATGGCGGAGAGGCCCAACACCGGTCCGTGACGCGAGAGCGCCGGTCGTCAGCCGCGGGGCGGGCCCTACAAAGACACTGGCTGCAGGAGGCACCTGGGGAGTGCAAATAGAGGTGCCAGGGGGAAAGCGAAATATTTTAACCCGTGGGCAGATCGAGGCCTGGCCGGTCTACGCTTAGTATCCGCCCCACCCACGGTGGCTTGTTGTCCCCCGTTTCGAGAAAGGGAAGCGATTTACGGGCCAAGGGCCGCTGGCGGCCATACCCCGCGACAATACAATATAGTATGAGACAAGACGGTTTGTTTTGACCCAGCGGTAACAGGCGACAGGCCCCCTGACGGGGCGCGAAGTGGTGCGTGTGGTGCGGACGGGCACACGTGGGTGTGAGAAAGACACATCCAGAAAGCGAGAGATACAAACAGAAATAAGACAAAACATCGACATCGGGTGAGGCAAGAGGACCCGCTGGATTGAAGCATATAACTGAGCAGGATTCCCCCAGTACTAATACAAATTGAAAAATGGCGGTCATTTTGAACACCTTGATTATGGATATCTATGAGTTTTGGACATTTTAAATAATTATTTTATTGGATTGTTTGCGTAGACTCTTTTGGTAGCAAACATTATGATAACAATTTACAATTGGCGGCCATTTTCGAGACCATCTCGGACACCATCTTGGTTTTAAATACTTATACATGTAGGTTTTGAATCCTTTGGATAATGATTTTATTGGATTCCTTGTGCTTTAAAACATATGTTTGGACACTTAATTTGTATTTCTAACTCGTTTGGTTGCAAAATTATGCTAAAAATGGAAAATGGCGCCCATTTTGGACGCCGTCTTGTATTTTGGAGAGAGCTCCAGGGGATTTCCGGGGACTTATATTCCTGGATATTCCTGGACGTATCCTGAAAAATGCAGCTTGTTATGAGGTATTTCCAGGTTTTGGCCTATTATGATCTAATGCTCTTGGCCTATGGTGTAAAGCCAACGTAACGTTTCACTCAAGCATGCGCAAAATCGCCCTGACGTCATTTAAAAAAAAGATAACTAAACCTTTTCGCCTGATAGCAATATACCCAGCACGATATAAGGTAGAGGGAACCCCCCCCCCCCCCTCCATACCTAAACACTCTCTAGACTATTGTTAATCCCCCCCCCCTCCCCCTCCCCCCCCCCCCCTCCCCCCCCCCCCCCCTTCCCTAAGAACCTAAAAAGCATTCCTGAGAAACCACAACATAATTCCGCAAGCACAATGACCACCACATAGGAGGGGGGTTCCCTCCGTCCCATTTCTTGCTTCATATGGATAGCAACGTACGTCTTATACACGCGTGGGTCAATTTTTAGCTTGGGTTTCTTCATACTCAGTGTTAATCAGCAATTGCTTGATATAATTGATAGGTAAATAAAATATTAACATTCAAACGTTCAAAATCCTTAACAAAAAAAGGTTTTTCTGGTAAATCAGTCTGCCCTTGCCAGATACACCGACGGCTGAAATATAAGCCAAATTTTGAGGGAAAATAAGTTATTGTTACCTTTCCTTATTTTCCATCATTTTCTGATCTGTTACAAGACGTCCAAATCATTCGTAAATGTAGGAAGTTTATTCACCTTCGTATCCGCCGCTTTTAGTATAAATCCTCATCGGAGTAAAAATCTTCATTGAATATGTCCGAAAATACTGGTTCGAATCACCATCGAAATAAATTGGCGGGTTAGTTCTTTAGGGTCACACAACATTATCTCCAACGTATGTTTACTCAAAATTGTGTAGGGAACATCATCACTCGAAGAGACACTTTAACGACATTAGCAGAAACACCCAACGCGCAAGAACGCATGGCAGCAAATGACTTCGATGTCCAACGTACTGGGCATTAAAAACGCCCTTATTTAAACCCAACCTTTATTCCATTGTTTGGTTACGCAACAATGAGACCGGACAGTACAAAGCTTTCACATACCCAAATCAGTAGCTCGTACCACTGTATATGAGGACTCAATTCATCTCAAACCTTAAAGCATTAGTAAGAATCGATACTTGTTGTTCCTTTGAAATCTTGACAATGGGTGTAAAAGAAACGTAGTATAAATCAATCAAGCAGCGACAATGAGGGCCCAAATATTGCGGTTCAGATTCACTTGGAGTCTTTTTTATTTCGTTTTAGTTGGAAACGTGTCACACTGACTAGGGAAAAAGTGTCAGCTTAACCCAGAAAGGAACAAACATTGCACTACTTCCATTCACTTCCGAAGTGAATATTCTCAACCCGGTGCTTCAAAAGGGTGACCAAACGTTGAAATTGAATGATAAATGACTAAACTAGTTTGGTATTAAAAGCGTGCGAAATCTTTTCTCGAACAAACTTGAACGTGTGAGTTGGTGAATTTGAATGAATTGTATTTCAATACCCTATTATGTTTTAGCGTGGTCGTTTATACCTATACCTATACCTATACATTTACTTGTTGGTGGCGTTCTTGTGATATAGTCTGTGAGCCAGCTCCTGGAATCTGTCGTTTCGTTTCGGGGAAAGGCTTTGGCACTTGTATATGGAAGAGAGGTGTCTCTGGAGTATTTTAAAACCAGGTGTAAGCATCCAAGGTGGCAGCAAGATACTTAAATTCACCAATCTCTCAAGGTACCCCCGCCTTGCTACTCACATCACCCAAATTTCTATTTTGTAGAAACAAAGTGTAGGCTGAGTGAAAATAACGATTACATCATTGTCAATTGTGGGTCTAAATATTGCGATTGTGTAAGCTCCTGATTATTGTTTCCTCCACTCATTTCTATTCAAAATCCCATTTTGAAACAAATGATTAATCATTACACAGCAACACGACACTCGACCTATTTTCTGTTATTTGCGTGCATTTTAATATACATACACTTAATCACAGAAATTTCAAAGGGAACAAAGAAATTGGCAAGGCGGGACTCGAACCTGTGACCTCCGAAATACCGGACCGGCGTTCTACCAACTGATCTGCTTTGCCCTATTTTTGGCGGTTTTCCAAAATGTTAGTATCTTTGTTCGAAGGCGCTAGTCAGAAATCATAAACAACAGAATACCGTGTGTCCAGGGATCACGCCCAATTTTAAGATACAACCTAGGAAGCGACATTGTGGGGATCACTCAATGAGGATATACATGGTAAACCAAATAGGTAAATTTGCATACATTTCAAAGTGAACAAATATACTGACCCACCTTGTTTTAACATAAGTTTGAAATTGATTGATATCTAGACGAATTTGATCTGTGAATGCTGCCTTTCGGCAACAGCCTAAACGAATTTAACATTATTAAAACAAACATACGCTTTTA
Source organism: Crossaster papposus (assembly GCA_037893245.1). Classification (NCBI taxonomy): domain Eukaryota; kingdom Metazoa; phylum Echinodermata; class Asteroidea; order Velatida; family Solasteridae; genus Crossaster; species Crossaster papposus. The sequence continues at coordinate 897,241 of JBAIAA010000774.1, read as the reverse complement.
CTAAACCAATTTAGTCATTTATGGTTCAATCTTAACCCTGAGGGACCCCGCGTGACATCTATGTCACATTTTTTGTGTGTGACATAGATGTCACGCGGGGTCCCTCAGGGTTAACGTTTGCTCACCCTTTGACAAAAATTGTTGAAGCTTTTGACGAAAGGCAGCATTCACAGACCAATTTCAAACTTATGTTAAATAAATTAGTCGGATATGTGCGTGAGTCAAGCACACACCAGACTAATTTTGTTCACATAAGTTTGAAATTGATTGATATTATACGAATTTGACCCCTGAATGTATGTTGCCTTACAGCAACAGCTTAGACTATGGTGACAAATATTGTTTGGTGACAAAATATGTTTAAATAGAGTGACCAACAATTCGTTATTAAATGGCAAATGACCTAATTTGTTTAATAACATCGTGTGATTTCTCCGGACAAAATTGAATGCGAGATTTGGTGATTTTGAATAAAAAATGTTTAAAATAGCAGAGAAAACATATAATGTTCTATTACGAGACTCCACACTGTACAACAAAATAATTGTATGATGATATTGCAGTTTGTATTTTAGTGACGCCAAATACCTTTAAAACGTTTCACTATGGGCCTAAATTCCAGAGACGTGTATGTTAGCCCCCGCTTTTGGATCATTCCCCCAAGTTTCGGTAGTAAGAATGGTAGTGTCCCTCATTCACCTGTATTAAAAACAACACTGTAAATGGTTTAAACGCACCACTGTAGTGTAAGTTACATTATTGCCTTAGATGACGTACCTTTTGTGTCATGAACATGTGTTCCTATGGTGCTATCTGGAGTGCCCCCCCCCCCCCCCCCCCCCCCCCCCCCCCTTCACCTCTTAATTCCCCGATTTTTTGAATTTCCATTGCCGTAAATCCCACCCTCCACTCGCCGGTATAGATTTACGCCACTGGAATGTATACCCAAAAAACTACGGTGAATAAAAAACGATGACATTTTAGCACAATTTTGGTTGATGCGATATTTTGTTTGTTTACATAATATAATATATATTTCAGCCCAGTGCTATTGTTCAGGTCTATTATGCTGGCGGTTCTAAACAAAATTGTCAAATGTCATTTTTCCGTTTTAGTTTGTTTGGAAAATGTTGTTTAGCGCCTACAAACAGCGCTTATAAGCATCAGCAGAACTAATCAAGTCGACATCCAAGCAACTCCAACCGCAAACCAACACCACTACTCCCCCAGGCATTAGGCTTAATGCGCACTACCTTTGCCACTACACTCCCGTCAAACATGTTGGTGACTGGGGTATAGCCATCAGTGGTACCGACGAACTCCTGAAACCAAAACATTTACATTTAGCGGTGTCAATAATCATTCGGCGAAGAGGAGACTTTTAACAATTACAAATTGTTTCCCAGCAACGCATCGCCGCAGCATATGCACAATATTTATCAATTCTGTACGAAGACGTTTAAAAACTGTTTACATTTGTTTCTTCATCAAAACTATAACTCTAGGCCGACATTTTGTCTAAAACGAGAAGATAGTGCAATGGTTTCCAGACGATATATAGATTAACGCACGTGAGATAAGACGACCCTCTGACCGATCTTAAGTTAAGACGAGTTAAGCCGCGTTGCTATGGAAGTTATGACGTGTTTAAAGCGTCTTAACTTTGGTCGCGAGTTTGGAGGAGTTACTATTTTGTCTAAGACCCGTCTTGGTGTTTCGTGAAATTGGCCCAATGTCCAGGAAATACCTACAAAGCCTGTTAAGTTAAGATTAACATGTACCTTGATTTACCTTGAACAAGAAACCGGGAGGGATCTCAACGTCTCGGACAGAATGCCCTGACCTTCGTCAGCAGACTGAGGGATTATAACGGTGAAGCAACATCTGGCGCCCCACCCACCATCGCCTCCCAATCCGATGGGTCCTATGTACTCTAGGACACGTAGTTCTCCATCCTATGGATCTCCTATACCCTTGGCAACTTTCCAGTTCGGTCCCTTCCTTCACACTGACACGCCTTAGTGATCATCCAGCGTCCCGCATGAGTACCCCTCAGTGACATCCTTCTTACGCTTCATCGTTCCCAGGCTCCATATAACCCCGCGTCACCGTTGGAATCCCTTAGTTTCCTGACGACGGGCAGAGCATACTATCCAAAACGTCGAGTTCCCTCCAGTTCTTTTCATAACCACACAACTCACAAAAAAGAAATGCCACATGGTCATGATGCTAGTACTTCAAACTACATGTACTTATCTTAATTACATCTCATATTCAAATATTTATATGTGTAATGCGAGACTGATGACATTATAACACAACAACGCGATTTAATCGATTGCTTAAATGGATTTGAAAATAAAACACAATTATTGAAATTGTATAATAGTGTGCAATAATTGAGCGGCGCATCGGGATTGTGCTAGATTTTGTTTCGAATTAAAAACAAACAGACAAAGAAAAAAGTATACGAAAACAAAGCCGATTCGACGTTGTGGTGACTATTAAACCATTTAGGCGCGTTTTGTGGCATTGTAATGAAGGTACGTATCAGGCGTGGCATTTTACTTTAATGCCAACCTCAGGGTTGCCCATGCGCCGGAGCGCTGGTTGAGGCGTGCCCGGTGTGGATACCAATTACTGTGACTACTGGACGCTGTGATGCGATCATCTTGGATTGTCCCGTCCTCCATGCCGGGAGGATGCGGACTCGAACACTCTGTTGGTAACCAACAAGAAAACAAATCAATGTGTAACTGATGTTGATACAAAAACAATCCTAATTTTGTTAAAGGGCTAATTTAACTTTCAACTTCGTTTTACAGAAAAAAAAGAAAACACGTTACAGCATTTCGTTTTCATCTGATTTTAAAAAGGTAGGATACACCATTGATAATTGCTTGAATTGTCAAAAATGGGTGGATCTGAGGGGTTGAATTTTTTAGTAAATCCCGTTTAAATGGGCTGTCTAGAGTTTTACAATCATGAATGCCGAGAAAAAAAAGAAAACAAAATGGCGTACAGAATATTAAAACAGAATATTTAGCGAAATAATGTTACTGGATGCCTAGAATCATTATGGGTGGAACTGAGGGGTTGAATTGAATAGTAAATCCTGTTTAACTGGCCTGTCCAAGTTTTACAATCATTGATGCCGAGAAAAAAAGCAAGAGCCGCGGCATTTTAAAAAATACAATTACAATTTTCGGAATAAATACAAAATATTTAGCGCAATAATTGTAATGGATGCCTAAACTAATTATTTACTTTCAAATATGTATTTTTTGATATCTGCAAATGGTGTATTCTACCTAAAACAACACACCTCAATGTTGCACTCAAAAAGACCCCTAGAGTTAATGTTGAACATGCCTGGGATGTTTCATGAAGAACCATCAAAGTTGTAACTTTCTTAGTAAATTTGTGGAAAAAAAATGTAAACAAAATGTTGCACTACAAGTATGCATCTAACCTGTACTTTGTACTGCGGGCGTACAGTTGAAGTAAGCCCCAATCTCGTCAGCATCCTCACTCAGAAACAGCTCGTCCAGGTAGTGGGGCTCCCTCTGGCGGTATGACGTAGCAGGGATGCGCATTCCACCCAGACGTACAGCGGTACACGTGCAAGGATCGTTGTACGGTAGGAACCAACGGGGTGGGATACCAGCTTGGGGTTGTACTCCGAGCCGATGAAGCAGACTTGGTGGCACGTGACCATCACTGTAATGTACGTTCGAACGGAAAACATAACGTCACTTAGGCTTTTGTACAGGGTGGTTAAACAAAGCATATAACCCAAGTTAAAGGTGATTGTTACGGTGGCTGATCTCCGCCACGAACACATTGTATTGTAATTCGGCGTTATAATGCCCTTGTACAGCGTTATAACGCCCTACATTTGCGGCGTTATAACGCTCTATTATACAGCGTTATAACAACTTAATGTCTGTTTTTTTTGTTCATCCATTGTACGGCCTTATAACGCCGTATTAGGGCGTTATAACGCTGTAATATAAATGTTCTTGGCAGAGATCAGCCATCGTAGATTGTTCACCCACCCCCTACAAATGCTATACCCAGCAATATATAGAACCGACGGACTCCCCCTTTTCCCCATACCTATACACTATCTAGACTATTGTTACCTAACGCACCCCCACCCCCCCCCCCCCCCCCCCCCCTCCTTTTCCATGATCATGTTAACAAAATAGTGAGTATAGTCCAGGGAAAATTGGGGATGCTGAGGAGGGTTAAACCGTACTTACCACTCAACTCCCTCAAATTACTTGTTAAGGCCTTTGTTCTGCCGCATTTTGACAACTGCTCTCAAATTTGGTCAGAAAGATTGTCTTTACTTACTAGACAAACTCTTTAAGTTACAGAAGTATGCCACCATAATAATTTTAAGTAAGAGGTATGATACACCGTGGAGAGAATTATTTGAAGAATTAAACTGGCTCCCAATATCAAAACGATGTTTGTTATATCTGAGAGCAGTACTCATGTACAAACGTACTCACAATCTTGCTCCAACGTACCTTAAAGAAAATTGTGTAAACGTTGATGATAGACACTGGTATGGTACGAGACAGTCCACATTAGAACACTTGGTTATACCTAAGTACATCACTGACTGCTATAAGCACAGCCCTTTGTAACAGCTATTACAATTTGGAATAATTTAAATTTCCATTAAAAATTCGTGGGTTTTGCGCAGCCATGTTTTTTCAATGCCCTACAAATTCTATACCCAGCAATAATATTAAACCGACGGACTCCCCCTTTTCCCCAAATTGGGGATGTTGAGGAGGGTTAAACCGTACTTACCACTCAACTCCCTTAAATTACTTTTTAATGCATTTGTTCTGCCGCATTTTTGACAACTGCTCTCAAATTTGGTCAGAAAGATGTTGTTTACATACTAGACAAACTCTTTAAATTACAGAAGTATGCCACCATAATAATTTTAAGTAACAGGTATGATACTGTAACAAATACGTCTGTTCACCACCTGGGCTACTTGCTTTACACTCCACTATTTCATTCACTTTTATTCGTTCCTTAAATTCCTTTGATTCTTACATGATGTTTGTTACTTGTAATGCTGCTTTACATTTAATACATGCTTAACGCTTCATTTCAATTATGTTTTATTCTTCCTTAAATTCCTTTCATTCTTATATATGTTTGCCACTTGTAATGCAGCTTTACATTTTTTTGTTCTTTGGATTCCATTTGTTGTTTCTTTGGTCGAGTGCGCTTTGCAGACTATAAGACTGGTTCGCGCAATTGGGGCGTTGGTCATTCCGTTATTTTTGTAGCCACTTTTGCGTTTGGGTATTTTCTGTTGTGTGTTTTCCTCCAGCCTCGTGCCTGCACCGGTCTTATAGTTTGTAAGTGTTATTTTAATTTTATAATACATCTACTTGTATTAATGTGCTCCTTACTTTTGTAAATATTAATTCGATTTGTTTGTGTATTAAAACTAAATCTGGGAGGCGCCCCCGAAGTCTGCCATGTCTGCCGTCATTTTCTTTGGTTATTTATGACACCACGCCTCATTCTGCTTGGCCCGCTACAGAGTAACGTTACAATACACCGTCGAGATAATTATTTTAAGAATTAAACCGGCTCCCATTATTAAAACGATTTTTATATCCGAGAGCAGTACTCATGTACAGACGTACTCACATTCTTTCTCCAACGTACCTTACAGACAATTGTGTAAAAGTTGATGATAGACACGGGTATGGTACGAGACAGTCCACATTAGAACACTTATATTCCTAAGTACAGCACCGACTGCTATAAGCATAGCCCTTTCTAACAGCTATTACAATTTGAAATAATTTAAGTTTAAATGTCGAATGTTCTCCTTCACTTGAGCATTTCAAGAAATCGATGAAACAATGTCTTTCAACATCTTGTTAATACCTCAGCCCGTTTAATGTTCATTTTGTGTTTATAGTAGGCCTACTTGCCATTTGATTTTTTTTTATTTAGATGTTCATACATAGGCTTACATGTAGTTTGAATTGTTTTATTTTTGTTTGTCAGTTACTTTCGAGTTAGTGTTCATATATTTTTAGTTGTACTGTATGTTTGTATAGTATCGTGTTTGTGTTTGCATATCTGTTTGTATGTTTACGTATTATGTATTTTATGTATTACATATATGTATTTCTTATCATTGTTAATTATATTCAGAATGGTTATATTTTAGCTTTTAATCAAATTTGTTTGATCCATCAAGTATTCTTATACTTAGTGTATTTTGGGCTTTTCTTTTTAAATTAATTTTATGTTTGTTTTACTTCTAAATTTAAATACTGTTTTATTGAAATTTTATAATATTATATAGAGCCCCATGGAAGACCACATACTGTTGTGAATGGAAAACCCTGGTTAAATATAAGAAATAAACAAATAAATGTTCTAGTACGCATAGTTGGCCACTTAGAGTGATTTTTTCTTCGCGTCTTTCCATCCATGTCAAGTTGGCCATCATAGGCTATTGTGTAGGTGGCGTGTATTGTGTGCATTAAGTATAGTATTCGCTTCTGGCTTGTCATAGGCGGCTGACAGCGTCTTTTATCAGTTTATTAGCCCATTGTGGTGTGTGCCATCGACCGCTTTGTGACCAAAGCAGTAGTAGTGTGCCATTTTTGCAGCGGATGTGGAATTTACAGTCGCTCCCATGATGGTCCGTCGCTACCGTTTTGGCCTCTGAAGCATTTATTACCCCACCGATTTTTAAAAAGTGTTGATTTTTGTAAATCTAATTTGTTGACCAAAACAGATTTTGACATGTCAAGCCTGACAAAAGTCCTAGAAAAATATGTTTCTATAACTTCCATTAACAATTATCTTGTGAGCCATGTTTGTTTTCAATGAAAATGCATTGAAAAACCATGGCCGCTCAAACCCACGAATTTGTAATGTTCCTATAAGTTCCATTAACAATTCGTGGGTTTTGAGCGGCCATGTCTTTTCAATGCATTTTCAATAAAAAAAAACACGGCTGACAAGAGAATTGTTAATGGAAGTTACAGAAACAGATTTTTGATGAATGCTCCAGAGGCCAAAACGATAGCGACAAACTTTTCTGACAGCGACTATACATTCTACATTCGCTGCAAAAATGGCACAGTAATACTGCATCGGCCACAAAGCGATCGATGGCACACACCACAATGGGCTAATAAACTGATAAAACACGCTGTCAGCCTCCTGACAAGACTGAAGCGAATACTATACCTAATGAACACAATACACGCCACCAACACAATAGCCTATGATGACCAACTTGACAAGGATGGACAGACGCAAAGAAAATTGGCGATCCAAGTTGCCAATCGTGCGTACTAGAACGTCACGAATACATAATTGCATAAGTGTAATATATCTACTTATAAAGGTCAGTATAATTTTGAATAGGTATTTCTGTGCGTACTTCTTGATCATGTTAATCGCAGACATTTTAAATTACCAAGTTGATGGCGTAGAAGTTTTCGACCAATCAAGAGCAAGTATTGTCTCGTAATGGCATTCCTGTTTAGAAAACAAAATCTTATACTTACAAAAAGGTCAGTATAATTTTGAATAGGTATTTCTGTGCGTATTTCTTGATCATGTTAATCGCAGACATTTTAAATTACCATGTTGATGGCGTAGAAGTTTTCGACCAATCAAGAGCAAGCATTGTCTCGTAATGGCATTCCTGTTTAGAAAACAAAATCGCAAACGGGGCAGAGACGAGCCCTCCAAAACTTTGTTAGGACGAGACCGAGACCAAAGCCGAGACCTCAACAAAGATCTCGAGACGGCCTTGAGACCGAGACCAGGGCCAATATTTATAAAGCCTGCTAACATAGCAGCCAACTAAGCCTTAGCAGCCCGCTAAATCCGTAGTTGTCTGCTCCGTGATTACCAAATACTTTTCTAATCATAAAACCTTGCTAGGAATATTGCCAGCTAGTTGGAAGCTAGCTATTTTAAGCACTCAGCTAGGACAATAGGCAGTTCTTTAAACAAACAAAAAACGTAAAATGAGAATTTGCATGTCAATAGGGTAAGGTGATGTTTTGGATGGGTCAAATGACGTTAAGGGACAGCAGTAAATCTGACACATGAGGCCTATATGTATGTATTGAACAAGCATGACGATTTGGAAGGTAAACATGGCAAAAGGAAGAAACCTATAAAGCTAATTAGAGTGATGAAAAACAACACTTATTTATAGCGGAAAAGTTTGATGAATTGAAAAACGTTGTTGAGAGTAAGCACACATATGTCAACACCAATTGCAAGAAGAAAGATGCTTGGGAAATTGTCCTTACCCAGCATAGGGCTAGATTCCCAACAACCGATATAACATTGGGAGATTAAACAAAATTGTCTCTCAAAACTTAGATTTGAATCCAAGAACCATGTTATCCAATGTAAACATGTTACGTAACAAACGGATTTGGTTGCCAACTAGTAACTTATAGACGATGTGCCCTCTGACGTCACGTGTTTACATCTGCATTCAAATGTGCCTGGCAGTGATGCGCACCCATCGTGTTTTACATAAAATTTGCTTAAAGAGTGACGTCGCAGGTCAGATCGCCTTTGAATTGTGTGACCACTGATGCAATCTCTTAACAAAATTTATGTAAAACATGATGCGTGCGCATATTAACGGGCACATTTGAATACAGATGTAAACAGAGGCACATCGTTTATAGACACCCCAGATCAACTCTAACGTTAGCAGCCAACTTAGCAACCAACTAAGCTTAGCAAAGTGTTATGATTATCACTTAGCTTCCAACTAGGCTTGGCTGTCAACTAGGGGCCATTTTAGCAGCCAACTGGGCTTAAGGCTGGCTCACACTATGACGAATAGGGGGGTACGGCAAGCTACGGTAAGCTGCGAATTTCAATTTTGAATTTGCCGCCACTCATCGTGTGTTGCCGTCAGTTGTCGCTGACAAATCCGCTAGTGACCGCAGACGACCGAAATCATCAGTCGCGTCCGTCGGCAAATTTTCAGCTTGTTGGAAATTTTGTGGCGGCAACAGAATTCGTTGTGATTCTGTTCAGATTTCGTTAGAGACCGCAACCCTCATTTCCTTGACGTTTCCATGCCGTGCGATTCCGTCTCTAGTCGTTTTAAGGTCGTCACAATTTCGTTGGTAGTCGTTGTCAACGACCATTGACGGCAAAACAACGGCAAGTGACGTCACATCTCGAACCCTGACGACACATTGCGGCAAGTAACGACATTGTAACGACCTTGGTCCGACGATGGATTGCGAATTTTGGCCGGAGGGTGACGGGTGATGACTGTTGATGGCGGGTCGTTTGCGAGTACCTGCGGCATTGTAACGGTGGCCTGCGATGGGTTACGATTTTGCAACGATGGTCCACGATTTTAAACTTTTAGTGCGATTTTTTCACGTTTTGTGACGCCAGAACGTTGTGAAGAGTGGGAACGCCAAACTCGACTATTTATACGACCCGCACACACACACACGCATACATGTAGACACTACCACACTGAGGGCATACTTGTCATTCTATCCAATGGAGGACACTTGAGTGTGTGTGAAGGACACGACACTAAAATGCTGGTTGTTTATTGGTTTCATATTGATGTGCATTCTAAAGTCATCATTGCGATTGCAAATTGTAAATAGTCAAGTACTCTGACGCATCCGTACATGTATGTGAACTGACAAAACACCCTGCTTAGCTTTGATGAAGCTTCATTTTGTTCCGACAAAAGTCTTTGATGTTCCTCCAGCTTCGTGTCTGCAGTGCCACAGGACAGGATGTTTCGATGTCTCGTTTGCCAGGAAGCTTCTTCAGCAGAAAGAATTTCTGCAAACCCTTCGTAACGTCTCCCTTCTCCTCGGCAGTCCAGGGACGACGTTTCACTCGTCTCGAGTTGTTCAGAGATGCCAGACTTCCAGATGGAACACTGATAGGAGCCTGTCGAGTACCTAATGTCAAATAGGAAACAAGTCGATATAAAACACAGATATTTAGGCACTTTTAATTCAGACAGCCCGATAGCCAGATGAACAAACAAATGGACAGACAGACAATTGTTTTTTTAAAGACAGCCCGACTTAAAATACAGACACATAAAAGCCTAAACTTACTGTTTTCACTGCTATCATCGCTGTCCTCGTCACTAGTGAAGCCTTCTGCAAGTCACAAAGAGCAGTTTTTGTTAGATTAATGCACACATACCTGACAGTTGGTCAATCTCTGCTGGAGCTGATGTAATGCAGGAGCAATAGCAAAAGAAATGCACAAAAACACGTATACCATTTGTTATCATATATTGTGAACTGATAACAAAATGTTATTTCTTGCATTTCTTTCGCTGTTGCATGAAGATGTATTAGTGAATAGTAATTACTGATCAAGTATTTTTCAACAAAAGCAATCATTAATGTCTTTCTTTTGCTGTTGAGTAAATAATTTAAAACGACTGTGTCCTTACCACCAGTGACATGCAGTTCATCCAGGGATTTGCCCTGCTGGGAAGGCAAGTTTCCCCTCTCCAAGCTGAGAAAAAGTCGAGAAAGTTTGGTGACCCTCTGCACAGTATCTGGCAACTGGTAGTATTCACGATGGACACGCAAATCATGACCCATGAAGTTTGCAAGTGTTTCAAGTTGATGTTCCTTCAAGGCAAGAATTTGCGAAGCGGTTGCCACGTGCTTACGAAGTTTTGTAGACCGGATGCTGGCAGCATTGTCAAGGCCCGCCATGTCTGCGTACACTCTTATACAGTCACATCCTCTTATATGACCTGTACCTCCATAAGAACATCGTGCAAACAAGTAGGTGTTGTCGTGGGCGACTCCAGCTTCATTTATATTTGCAATCAGAGCACTCAACCACGCCACCACCTCATTGCTGAGAAGCACAGGAACAGTTCGACCCCTCTTGCCAACTATTTCGACAACTCTGAACATCTTGCACAGATGCCGTTCAAGATCAGTCAGCAGGCATTCCCCGTTGACACTAGCTGTTGTGTGCTTCTGAAAGTCTTCTAGTTTCATCTTTGATACCTCCCCTTGCCTTCTGCGGTTGAACATAATAAGGTGGCACAGTGCGACTTCATTCAATCTCTTCCAAGCTGGTCCAATTTGTTCGCCCCGAGCATCCTGGACAAGTTCCACTTCCCTGTTGCCAGCTTCATGGAGGAACGCCGACATTTTCACAACATCAGCATTTGTCGGCAGAATTTTAGGTTTGTTGCGCTTTTCTTGGTACAGTGTTCTGTGTGCATGGGTGGATACACGGTCTCGCCAGGTCAGTTCGCACAACTGCAGAAATTCTTCAGCGTGTTGCGCTTTTTGCTTTTGGCCAGACTCTAGAGCATTTCCTTTAGGTATGAGTGCACACTTCTTGATGGAATGTCCAATCTTTAAAGCTAGAGACGGAACATCATACAACTGCTTGTCTTCATTAAAGCCAGCAATACCGTGAACAGCCTTGATGATATCATTCACGTAGTTGGGGTGGACAAATAATTCAAGTGATGCATTTGGCTGGTGTGTATTCTTGCGGAGTTGTATGACAAGACGACCCAATTCCCGTATCTTGTTTCGGATGTAGCCATGTTGATCTACATCGTGCCCGAGTTTCGCTTATTCCCGCTTGGCTACTTCCACAATCAAAGTGTCATTCTTGGCCAGCAGAGTCACCTCATCTCTCTTCATCGGAATAAGAACCTGGTTCAACTGGAAAGACACACCGACAGGTGAAGGCTTTAACAAATCACTCTTGTGAGCAACACGTCTACGCAGAGGAGTTGTGGTAGTGCTACCATGCGAGTGTGCAGGGAGTGCAGGTTTCAGTGGGCACTGGTGACGCCAGAGATCACTTCGCACATAATAGCCATAACAATATATGCACGGTCCGTATGCATGTGGAGCTACCTTATGATTAGGCCTATATCCTACAATAAGTGCACCCCGGCCTTTCCGAAGGACTTGGCAATTGTGCCTATGATTACCAACATTGCGGATTTTCCACAGAAGTATCTTACGGGCACTTGGGTTGGTCTCAGACGCAATCTCTACAACTTCGCTCTCTTCTTTGTGACATGACTGGAGATGACGGGGCAACTTAGATTGAGGTACTTCACAGTAAAAGAAAAAGTGTTTCTTGTCCCATTTCCTGTGCCCACTTTCATTGCTGGTCTCCATGACTGTTATGTGACCGGTTGATGATCTCTGTGACTCGGCACTTGAGGCTTCATATGGAGGAGGACAAACGGCAGGTCCTGTACCAGAATCAGCCTGTGGGCCATCATCCCAACTGGAACTGCTTTGTAGACTGTCTGAACCATTTAAGTGCGGACTAGAGAAAATCGGATGGGCCACCTGGCATAGAAATCAAATCAAAATCACATTTAATTTTAAACAAATAACAATTTCTTTGGGTTATCTCTAAAATATACTATCCATTTTAACACCATCACAAGCAACAACATTCGCCTTTGATGTGCAACTTAAATGACGACATACCGGTATTTATCCTCTTCATAAAAAGATATGTAATTCAAATGAGAATTTGTGTCATGTGCATTCATTATAAGACTTCTAAGACTGAACAGTTCACTAATTAAATACTTAGGGAGGGGGGAGGGGGGAGGGGGGATGGTGCTTGCAAAAAACACTTTATTTACAAATTTGTTTCTGGCTTCTGGGCACCCAGAGTGAATATTTGATAGGGTTCAGAAAACAAGTTCACTAATGAATCAAAATCTTACTACTTTCTATGTTGCCGGATGCAGAAAACGTTTATGATTTAGAACGAGTGAAAAAAAACCCAAACACCACTGTTATTTTCTTTAGGGGTAGACGCATATGCCTAATTGCCTCGGACTAGTTGCCCCTCTGAAGGAGAGGGCGAGGGGAGGGGTGGGTGTGGGGGAGGGGAGGGGTGGGTGTGGGGGGGGGGGGGGGGTGCTTGCAAAAAACACTTGATTTATAAATTTGTTTCTGGCTTCTGGGCACCCAGAGTGAATATTTGATAGGGTTCTGAAAACAAGTTGAGTGTGTGTGAATTACCTCAAATGGAGCAGGACAAACGGCAGGTCCTGTACCAGAATCAGCCTGTGGGCCATCATCCCAACTGGAACTGCTTTGTAGACTGTCTGAACCATTTAAGTGCGGACTAGAGAAAATCGGTTGGGCCACCTGGCATAGAAATCAAATCAAAATCACATTTAATTTTAAACAAATAACAATTTCTTTGGGTTATCTCCTAAAATATACTATCCATTTTAACACCATCACAAGCAACAACATTCGCCCTTGATGTGCAACTTAAATGACGACATACCGGTATTTATCCTCTTCATAAAAAGATATGTAATTCAAATGAGAATTTGTGTCATGTGCATTCATTATAAGACTTCTAAGACTGAACAGTTCACTAATTAAATACTTAGGGAGGGGGGAGGGGGGAGGGGGGATGGTGCTTGCACAAAACACTTTATTTACAAATTTGTTTCTGGCTTCTGGGCACCCAGAGTGAATATTTGATAGGGTTCAGAAAACAAGTTCACTAATGAATCAAAATCTTACTACTTTCTATGTTGCCGGATGCAGAAAACGTTTATGATTTAGAACGAGTGAAAAAAACACCAAACACCACTGTTATTTTCTTTAGGGGTAGACGCATATGCCTAATTGCCTCGGACTAGTTGCCCCTCTGAAGGAGAGGGCGAGGGGAGGGGTGGGTGTGGGGGGTGGGGGGGTGGGTGGGGGGGGGGGGGTGGGTGGGGGGGGGGGGGGGGGGGGGGGTGGGTGTTGGGGGGGGGGGTGAAGGGGGGGGGGGGGTGCTTGCAAAAAAATCTTGATTTATAAATTTGTTTCTGGCTTCTGGGCACCCAGAGTGAATATTTGATAGGGTTCTGAAAACAAGTTGAGTGTGTGTGAATTACCTCATATGGAGCAGGACAAACGGCAGGTCCTGTACCAGAATCAGCCTGTTGGCCATCATCCCAACTGGAACTGCTTTGTAGACTGTCTGAACCATTTAAGTGCGGACTAGAGAAAATCGGATGGGCCACCTGGCATAGAAATCAAATCAAAATCACATTTAATTTTAAACAAATAACAATTTCTTTGGGTTATCTCTAAAATATACTATCCATTTTAACACCATCACAAGCAACAACATTCGCCCTTGATGTGCAACTTAAATGACGACATACCGGTATTTATCCTCTTCATAAAAAGATATGTAATTCAAATGAGAATTTGTGTCATGTGCATTCATTATAAGACTTCTAAGACTGAACAGTTCACTAATTAAATACTTAGGGAGGGGGGAGGGGGGGAGGGTGCTTGCAAAAAACACTTTATTTACAAATTTGTGTCTGGCTTCTGGGCACCCAGAGTGAATATTTAATAGGGTTCAGAAAACAAGTTCACTAATGAATCAAAATCTTACTACTTTCTATGTTGCCGGATGCAGAAAACGTTTATGATTTAGAACGAGTGAAAAAAACACCAAACACCACTGTTATTTTCTTTAGGGGTAGACGCATATGCCTAATTGCCTCGGACTAGTTGCCCCTCTGAAGGAGAGGGCGAGGGGAGGGGTGGGTGTGGGGGAGGGTGGGCGGGGGGTGAAGGGGGGGGGGGGTGGGCGGGGGGTGAAGGGGGGGGGGGGGTGGGCGGGGGGTGAAGGGAGGGGGGTGCTTGCAAAAAACACTTGATTTATAAATTTGTTTCTGGCTTCTGGGCACCCAGAGTGAATATTTGATAGGGTTCTGAAAACAAGTTGAGTGTGTGTGAATTACCTCATATGGAGCAGGACAAACGGCAGGTCCTGTACCAGAATCAGCCTGTTGGCCATCATCCCAACTGGAACTGCTTTGTAGACTGTCTGAACCATTTAAGTGCGGACTAGAGAAAATCGGATGGGCCACCTGGCATAGAAATCAAATCAAAATCACATTTAATTTTAAACAAATAACAATTTCTTTGGGTTATCTCTAAAATATACTATCCATTTTAACACCATCTTTTTTAGGGTAGGTAGACACTTAGGGAGACACTAAAATGTCTCCCTAAGTGCCACTGTCTCCTTATTACCTAAAAACTTACGCTAATTTGTCTCCCCAAGTGCCTATTTGGAAGAATTACGCATTTCATTTGTATTCTTCCTAACCTGTCTGTTGTTAATTAATGCATTCTATGGTAATTTTCTCACCTGGTGCTCAAATAGGCAGCGTGTCACACCATCAGTGTACCGGACGCAGTACTTTCCTGATAAGAAAGCCACAAATTCAACTAATTAAACTTTAAAGGGATTACATGCAATTGGGAGTGGAATGTTGAAAAGTATTTGTTGTTTACAGATCATAGATATTTTTGGTTCTGAAGGGGGGGGGGGGAGGAATCAAGTTTAGGAAAAATGGCATTGTTTATTTACATGTGGTACATGTCATGGGGGGATGTAAGAGGGTATACAGCTGTCTTAATTTATGTGTGACAAATGGGATTCTACATTATGGATTACATTTCTTACCTACGGACCCCGTAATGGGACATATGACAAATAGTAATCACCGTGACGAATAGTAATCACCGTGACAAAATAAATTTAGTTTTGTATTTCTTGCCCACAAAATCATTTCGTGCCCATGAAATCATTTCCCGTGCGCTCGAAAAAAATAATTTCATGAGCTCGAAATAATTTGTGTGCTCCAAATAATTTATTTTTTGTGCGCTTGAAATAATTTCCTGCGCTCGAAATCATTTTGTGCAATTGTTAGAAATCGGTTAAGTAAATATGTTTTACAGCACGGTCTTGACGCAACGTTAACGTGAACCCACAAATTAAGAGGGCATTCCATTTGTTTTCGTCATATGTCCTTTTAGAGGCTCCGCACTTACCTTTGGTGAAGGAGATTATTACGGCAGGATACCATGATGAATCTGGAGGCCACAGTGCGATTACGTTCTCCCCTTCATGATGCTGGTGATTTGTCAAGGTTCCATCAAGACGACTACTTCGTTTCATGTTTGTTATGGTAGTTCTGCCAGCCACACCTAGACTAGCTAGCTAGCTGTAACAAGACAACAATACAACAACAATATACCATTAAACTGATAATACAAGTAAATATTAATAATTGTGGCTACTTATTTGTTTTATTATTTATACAATAACTACAATTAACTATTTCTTGTTCGCACGGTGCTCAACAACTCATGCTTGCGTTGGCAAAATAAAGCAGTTACATTTGGTTATAACTTCTATATTATTCTGAAATTAGGCATATTCACTTCCCACATCATCCTATAGACTAGAGTTAGAGATCGAGGCCATGACTACAAATTACCTTACAACGTAAATTAGCATGTCATATATGTCATAGAGTGAGCTATGCAAGCTTCCAAATACAATTGCTCTACTTACCATTTATTCCAGCTCCATGGTACACCTAGCTAGCTGCAAATGACCACGTCTTCGCATAAACTACAATATGCACTTAGGCCATAACAACGTTATAATAGTTAAGACATGTCTGGACTAGTTTAATTAGAGACATGTAATGTACATGTAATGTACATAACATGTAATGTACATGTATACATGTATTTACGTCGTTGTCACACGCGCAACCAAAGGAGGGCGCTATGCCATTCAGGTTAATACTGTTTGCATACTGCCTCACGTCAGGTCTTATGCGTCAACCGAGGACTCCTCCCAAACGCTTTGATATTTAACCAACAGTCAAAAACGGCCACGAAAGTGCCATTTTTCACAATATTTCATACCGAGGACGCGCTCGGTTTGCAAGGTGTCCTCAGTATGTGAGTGTGTACTTACATAAAAGCCCTCCATTTGCGGTATTGACATGTACACACACAGGCTTTGATATCGACCGCAACCCACCGTCAGCCACCGTTCCTTGCCGCCAGCCAATCCGCTGCTAGCCGTCTGACCTCGTTCCTTGTTGCCGGGCTCCGTCGAGACATCGTCACTCGCCGCCCAGACAACGTCCGAGTTTGGTCGCTAGCCTCCGTTCCCTGCCGCAGCCATTCGTCCCTTGCCGTCGTGTTGTCGCTGGAGGTCGTTCCCAACCGTCAGCGAATCTTGGTTTTCCCCATTTGCCGTCGCTTTGCCGCCAACATTTTTTGATTTTCACGTCCGTCGCCTTTCGTTGGGTCTTTGCCGCTACTATGTGAGCCAGCCTTTAGCAGGCTTTTATAAATATCGGCCCAGCTAGATATTTTAAACACGCAGCTAGGACATTATGCAGTTCGTCATAGAAACACAAAATAGACAATGCGAATTTGCATTTCAATAGGGTATTGTAATTTTTGATTGGGTAAAATTGCTTTATGAACAACAGTAAATCTGATACGTGTGGCCTATTAAGTGTGCATAGAAATCTAAACAAGCATGGTCATGTGGAAGATAAAACATGGTAAAGGGAAGAAACGTGAAGCTAATTATAGTGATGAAAATTGAATTTAATTTAACCCTGCGCCGCACCCGCAAACTGAGCAACACCGTTGCGCCACCTGCTGCTCTTGGGGCAGCTGGTGTGTGTACACCCCTCTAATGTAAACAAACCCTTCTCAATGGATTGAATAGTTGTAAGGAGATTCCCATGAACTCTTCTCGACTATTTGTGGAGCTGGGTCATTTACATTATACTTGGGTAGGGGGAGGGGGGAGTGGGTTGAGTAAACAGGAAATAGGTTTGTGCACAGCCTATGAGACTTTTTCAGAATTAGCATTTTAAGGGCTTGGCCTCGCTTGACCGCAAACCGAGGCTACTCAGTGACTATACTGTCCTTTTTGGAACTTACCAGGGTACGCATTTCTGGAGTATCAATGTCTGGGGGCTTTTTTATAAGAAAAACAAGGGAACCTGCTGACCCAAAGGCAGCACTCGGCTAGACGCAGGGTAAGCAAACATCACGATCGCTAGACGGCGATCGGGACAAAAAAAAAGAAATAACAAGAACTACCCGGCGCTGGGCAAACGCCGTTTTTCTATTTTTGTTTCTTTTTCGGCATCCATGATTGTAAAACTTTGGACAGGTCACTTAAACGATATTTACTATAAAATACAATCCTAAAATCCACGCATTATGATGTATCATATCTTTCAGTGGATTTTTGATGAATATTGCTTTAGAAACGAAAAGTTAACTGACAAAATGAGTAGGATGTATATAACACGTCATTGATCCTGATGGAGGTTGTCTACAATTGCTCACAAACAGGTCGAGAATTCGAGGAAATACCACAGGTGACAGATATTAAATCTTACCTGCCATTCCCGACAGCATCATAACCAAAGCTGCTGCTCCGTCCATTCTCCAAGATTCAGGTGAATTCTGAGCGCCAATCCGCTGGGTGTATTTATCAACGACTCACACGTCAACGTCAATTATACGCACGTATATAACTCGACTACAATCGGGAAGCTTAAAACTAAACAAAATTGGATTTATTCATCAGCGACTTTAACGATCGATACACAACGCAACACAACGCGACTTTAACAGGCAGCTACACATGAAGAGCACTGAACGACGATCAGACGGATAGGAGACTAAATATATCGTAGCTCAAAACCGTATCTTATACAAGAAATGCGCAACACTCTGTTAGCGTTCATCGTATATCGGCAAGTACTCAAACGTACATAGTTTGCTACGTCAGCTAAGCAGTCGCAGACCACAGACTAGGTTGACGTCATAGCCAACCTACAGCCAATCAGAAACGAACTTGAGCTTGCAAGGAGAGTACACACATTTTGGATTGGTGCAAGATTACAGCATGGGCGGGGCTTATTATGGAAGCGGGTAACGCAACAACCAAGGAGCATTCCCCAGGAATTACAGTTTGTAGCTCAAACAAAACACCACCTTGAAATGAACGAAAACGTAATTACTGTCACGAATCGTTACAAAACGGCGCGGCACCAGACTCCTATCCTCAATAGCAATCAAGGTTGGTCCAGGTAATTACACAAACGTGTATACAATTAACCTTTGGAAAACAAAACGGGCCCAAAGGGTCGAAATGATTAAAGATGATACAATGAAGGCAAGATGGCGTGCAACAAATTACTCTATGCCTCTCAAATTCATGAGAACCCCACGGTGTAGTCAGAAGAATGCGTGCACCTGAGTGGAGAATACCCAATCTGTATAGGTTTTCCCGGCTATTTTGAAACATGTTTTATTCAATTTCATCATAGCAACTCTCACATTTAATTTCTTCAGTTTCACAATTAAAAAAGAAAGAAATAACATTAAAACAATTTTTAAAACGGTCCAAGTATACAACATTTGCCAATAATACATGTGTTAAATGCATACAATTCTCACGAAATACTTTACTGAACTGTTAAGGAATGACAGTCTGAAACATCGTGTAAAATCATGGCTCCTGGTGTGCTGACATTTTCAAGTAAATTGGTATTACATTTCTCAACAATTGGCAGTCTTTCGAATCACAGTGTTTCACAGTCTGTCAATCGTGGCCAGCTTGAATTGGGTGTTTTTTTGTTTAGTTAATTATGTATATTCTGTGTAATGCTTGTGTTTTTTGGTTTTTTTAAATACTGCTCCTAATTATTTATAATTCCACATTTTCTTTGCACACCTGTGAAGAGGTACAAGCCACCTAGACTGATTCCCTGACCTTTCAATTCCCCCAACGTCTATACATTGTTATGTTCCATATTATGTCGGGTCAGAGAACCATACTACAAGAAAATGATTGGTTTTCTTTAATTTTCCAGCGTCAACGCGAACCTAAAGCGTCGAACAAGTCAGTGTTATTTGATGCAACACACTTACCCCGCCCCCCCCCCCAAAAAAAAAAAAATCAAAAAAAAAATCACACACAAAATCACACAGTAGTGAACCACATAACGACCGAGGATCGATATTGTGTTTTCCTGTGTTCCTTTACTATACCCAATCCACATTGCTTTGCGCTTGCACCGTCGATCGAGGACCGAATTCGGACAAGCAAACCGTCGATCGTGGATCCTTTGTTCCCTTTGTTCTCTTTTGTGTTTCGATCCTCGATCGTAATACGAGACAAGAACACAAAAACCAACACAGACACAAACAAATAGAAAGAACATCAATTTCTGAAAATTACAGCAAAAGCAATTGTTGTAAATTACCTTCGACGTTGTATATGCACCATTGGATATTACAATTGCAATTGTCCTTCAAATAGGCCGGTATATACACGTACAGCACAGCACGTACATGTACTGTTTAAACATTCGCTAACTCAATTAGTCCTGTCGTACCCGTGTGGCAAAACGGCAGACGTTGAACAGAGCATAAATAACAATTTGTTCCGAGTCTGGTTTGACACGTGATAATGAAACCGTTCAGGGTGTAACAAAAGGCTGGGGTAAAGCCAACGTGATGTTTCGCTCACGCATGCGCAAACTCGTCTTGACGTCATTTTTTTTTGTAAAGGGTAACTAAATATGTTTGCCTGAAAGCAATATACCCAGCACGACATAAGACAGAGGGACTTCCCCATACCCATACACACTCTAGACTATCGTTACCTAACGCCTCTCCCCACAAGAAACTAACAAGAATTCCTGAGAAACCACAACATAATTCCGCAAGCACAATGACCATCACAAAGGAGGGGGGTTATCTCCGTCCAATTTCTTGCTTCATATGCATAGCAACGCACGTCTTGAACACGCGTTGGTCAATTTTTAGCTTGGGTTTATTTATACTCAGTGTTAATCAGCAATTTGTTGATATAATTGATATAATAAAATGACAGTAGAAGGTTTTTCTGGTAAATCAGTCTGCCCTTGCCAGATACACCGACGGCTGAAATATACGCCAACTTTTGAGAGGAAAACAATTCTTGTTACCTTTTCTTATTTTCCATCATTTCCTGATCTGTTACAAGACGTCCAAATCATCCGTGAATGTAGGAAGCTTATTCACCTTCGAATCTGCCGCTTTTAGTATAAATCCTCATCGGAGTAAAAATCTTCATCAGATATGTCAGAAAATACTGGTTTGAATCACCATCGAAATAAATTGGCGGGTCAGTTCTTGAGGGTCACACAACATTATCTCCAACGTATTGGTACTCAAAAATGTGTACGGATAATAATCACTGGAAAAGACACTTTGGCGGAGTTAGCAGAATTACATCCGACGCGCAAGAACGTATGGCAGCAAATGACTTCGATGTCCAACGTACTGGGCATTAGAAACGCCCTTATTTAAACCCAACCTTTAATCCATTGTTTGATTACGCAACACTGAGACCGGACAGTGCAAAGCTTTCACACACCCAAGTCAGTAGCTCGTATACACTGAATAAATAGACTCAATTCATCTCAAACCTTAAAGCATTAGTAAGAATCTTTGAAATCTTGACAATGGATGTAAAAGAAACGTAGTATAAATCAATCAAGCAGCGACAATGAGGGCCCAAATATTGCGGTTCAGATTCACTTGGAGTCTTGCTGTTTGGGTCGTTTCAGTTGGAAACGTGTCACACTGACTAGGGTAAAAGTGTCAGCTTAACCCAGAAAGGAACAAACATTGCACTACTTTCATTCACTTCCGAAGTGAATATTCTCAACCCGGTGCTTAAAAAGGGTGACCAAACGTTGAAATTGAATTAAAAATGACTAAACTAGTTTGGTATTAAAAGCGTGCGAAATTTTCTGGCACAAACTTGAATGCGAGAGTTGGTGAATTTGAATGAATTTTGTTTCAATAACCTATATGTTTTAGCGTTTTATACTTATACCTATACTTTTATTTGTTGGTGGCGTTCTGTTGATATAGTCTGGGAGCCAGCTCCTAAAATATGTCGTTTTGTTTCGAGGAAAGGGTTTGGCACTTGTATATGGAAGGGAGGTGTCTTTGGAGTATTTTAAGACCTGGTGTGGGCATCCATGGTGGCAGTAAGATACTTAAAGTCACCAATCTCTCAAGGTACCCCCGCCTTGCTACTTACACCCCCCACATTTATAGTTTGTAGAAACAAAGTATAGGCTTAGTAAACATAAACGATTACATCAAAGTCAATTTTTAGAAATAGAATAAGTGTGCCCAAAATGTTCGGCTATTCTGAATAGATCATTCACATGTCATTATTGTGGAGCTAAACATTTCGATTGTGTAAACTCCTGGTTATTGTTTCCTCCACTCATTTCTATTCAAAATCCCATTTTGAAACAAATGATTAATCATTACACAGCAACACGACACTCGACCCATATTCTGTTATTTGCGTGCATTTTAAAATACATACACTTAATTGCAGAGAGTTCAAAGTCAACAAAGACATTGGCAAGGCGGGACTCTAACCTGCGACCTCCGAAATACTGACCTATTTTGCCCTATGCTTAGCGGTCTTCTAAATTGTTAGTAACTTTCTTCGAGGGCGCTAGTCAGAAGTCATAAACACCAAAATACCGTGGGACCAGGGATCACGCCCAAGTTTAAGATACAACCTGGGAAGCGACACTGTGGAGATCACTCAATGAGGATACACATGGGAAACCAACTAGTTAATACACTTCAAAGTGAACAAGGAAATTGACCCGCCTTGCCAATTAAAATTCAAACAATATATATATATATCACGCACATAATCACCAGACTAATGTTTTTAACATAAGTTTAAAATTGATTAATATCAAGACGAATTTGATCTGTGAATGCTGCCCTTCGGCAACAGCCTAAACGAATTTGACATTATTAAAACAATCATACGCTTTTACCAAACCAATTTAGTTATTTATGGTTCAATTTCAACGTTTGTTCACCCTTTGATCACATTCATTGAAGCTGTTGCCGAAATGCAGCATTCACAGATAAATTTCAAACTTATGTTAGTCGGATATGTGCTAGCCTTGGTCAAGGCGTTCATCGTTACCCGTCCGTACGTACAGCGCAGCGGTAATCGGAGCTCAAACAACGACCTCACGCGTCCACTATTATATGCAAAGTAACTGAAGATACTTGAACGCCTTGGATCATTGGTTAAGTTGAGGTTTTGGGGGCGGTGCTCATTATGCTAATAGATTAAGCTGACCTTTATAGTCGTTTTCTTATTGGTCGATCGTTGCGTAGAAACTGCATAATTTGAGGTAGCGGTGAAAGGTCATAGCTAGCTCGCAAGTGTTTACGAACACCGCCATCGTTGACATATTTTATCGGAGAAAGTTGAGTGATTTTTACGAAGGCTTGTAGGAATTACACATGAAGATTTGAACTGTCTTGCTTGATTGGTGAGGGTCGCAGTTATTTTCGCTCGTTTTGCTGGGCATTTTCTTGAATGTTGACAATGTTATGGTCAAAACTAGTTGTGTTTAGCTGCTTAGTTTTGAGTTTTCAACCGCGGTGACTGGAGAAGGCCGCGACTCTATTGAAACGTGTCGAACTCAGCCCTACATTATATCGCACGCATCTAATCCAGCTGATCTGAAAACCATGGCTCGGTAAAACGCGGAAGTCTGATAATTAAATGCCTTGCCGGCTGAATTTTGCCAAGAAAATAATCCGAGGAGTTATTGAGGATATAAGACACTTGTCCCTGTTTAAATTACGACATTGCGATCATTTTAAAGGTTGGTTCTGCAGCCGTAAACATTCCCCCCTCCCCACAGCGTTGGACCATGCTTGGCCCATACAATGTGGCGATAACGCACAGACCAGCATGCCTGGGTTAATGCCGATTATACGGCGATAAGAAACTGACCGAACACGCTGAAAACTGACGCTGAGTACCTGGTCGTACGTGCGAGCTCCGAGCAAAATGGGGCTCAGGCTGCCTGAAACAATGACGTATTTCCCATAACCTGTCGGCAAATTCACAAAAACACCTTGACCACGAAGAAAGGATTCTAATGGCCTTTCGCTGGTCGGGTCTAAAATCTTCGAGGGATAATATTTTCGCTGCAAAATTCAAACAACACCACAGATCTTCGGACGACAGACGGCGCTGAATATCTGCCATTTTGTCTTAAATGTTATGCCGCATCAAATTTGATGACGTCGGGATTCAACCGCGTTGTGATTGGACACTTCACATCTTAGCCTCGCCTATACTTATCTGTATTCGCATACGAGGTCATGCGCTGGAAATGTGGCGCAAAATATAGGAAAAACATAAGATTTCAAAATCCCAATGATCCAAGGCGAAAAAGTAGCCTCAGTAGATTTGCATAAATAGTGGCCGTATGAGGTCCCTGTTCGCGCTGTATATTTGCACGGGGCGCAAGCTAGCAGTAGCAGCATAATTTATGCGGGGCGCGCGCACAGTGTATTTCTGGACGGATAACGACGGACGGATAACGACGAACTCGCCTTGACCAAGGCTAGATATGTGCGTGAGTCAAGCACACACTAGACTAATTTATTTCACATAAGTTTGAAATAGACTGATATCATATGAATTCGATCCCTGGATGTATGTTGCCTTACATCAACAGCTTAGACTCTGGTGACGAATATTCGCGAGACAAAGTTGAAATAGAATGACCAACACTTTGCAATTAAATGGCAAATGACTTAATTTGTTTAGTAAAAACGTGCGATTTCTTTGTATTTCTCTGGACAAAATTGAATGCGAGAGTTGGTGATTTTGAACGAAAAGTGTTTAAAATAGCATAGAAAACATATTGGGCCAAATTCATAAACGGTGTTTCCCCCTTGATCATAATTAACTAGGCTAAACTGTGTATACACAGTTGGTGATCGAACGTACAAATCTAGGCCTGAATTCATAAAATCTGATGTGTGCTTGACTAAGGCACATATCAGACTAAATTCATTTAACATAAGTTCTAAATTTGATCAAAGGGTTAGCAAACGTTAAGATTGAACCATACATAACTAAATTGGTTTGGTAAAAGCGTATTATTGTTTAATAATGTCAAATTTATTTCAACTGTTGCCGAAAGGCAGCATTCACAGATTTGGCTTGATATCAATCAATTTCAAACTTATGTTAAATACATTAGTCTGATACTTATGTGCGTGATATATATATTGTTTTAATTTTATTCGGCAAGGCGGGTCAATTTCTTTGTTCACTTTGAAATGTATGCAAATTGACCTAGTTGGTTTTCCATGTGTATCCTCATTAAGTGATCCCCACAATGTCGCTTCCCAGGTTGTATCGTAGAATTAGGCGTGATCCCTGTTCACACGGTATTCTGGTGTTTATGACTTATGACTAGCGCCCTACAACAAAGATACTAACAATTTGGGCTAAATTATACCGCTAAACATAAGGCAAAATAAATCAGTTGGTAGAACGCCGGTCCGGTATTTCGGGGGTCGCAGGTTCGAGTCCCGCCTTGCCAATGTTTGTGTTCACTTTGAACTTTCTGCAATTAAGTGTATGTATAATAAAATGCATGTAAATAACAGAATATGGGTCGATTGTCGTGTTGCTGTGTAATCATTAATCATGTGTTTCAAAATGGGATTTGGAATAGAAATGATTGGATTAAACCATAAACTGGTGCTTACACAATCGCAATGTTCAGCCCCACAGTAATGACATGTGAATGATATATTCTTAAACTCCACCCGTGACGTCAGCCTATTGTCCTAGCGCTACATTATTTTGCACGAATGGAGCGTTGGAGACAATGCACGCCCTTGAAGAAGGTACTAGTTTCTCCAACGCTCCATTCTTGCAAAATAATGGAGCGCTAGGTCAATAAGAAAGTGCAACAACACAAAATACATTAATGTCTCTTAAGCAATTTACATTATTTTATGGCCAGTAGCCTAAAGCATACAGTTCGTGCAAACAATTCTGACAATTTTGAACGTTGCACACAGTCCTTTACCAATTTCGAAAATTGAACTTTTTTTGTTTTTACTGTAACTAAATCGTGGAGGTTTCCTTGCTTAAGCCTAGGTCACACCGGACAAGGACCCAACAAGGACCACCCAGGACCACCCCGGACAACCCCGGACCACAGTTTTATCAGTCCGGGGTGGTCCGGAGCGAAAAAGCGACCGACGACCGTCAAAACTCCTTTACGCCGGACCTAACAAGGAAGCACTACGGACGAACAAGGAGTCAACAAGGATGAGCACGGATCAACAAGGAGGTGACACGGACCAAGCACGGACCGCACACGGTGTCTACACGGATGACCCCGGACCGGCACGGACCAGCACGGAAGAGACACGGACTATGCCGGATCACCCCGGACCGCCCCGGACTCAACAAGGACTGCCACGGATGCTACACGGATGCTACACGGACCGCCCCGGACCACCCCGGACCACAGCATTTTCCCTATAAAAACATGAACCTTGTATGGTCCTTGTTCGTCCGGGGTCATCCGTAGCCTTGCCGTGTCCGAATAAACCATCCCGGATGCCCAAGGATGAACAAGGATGAACAAGGAGGCACTAAGGATGAACACGGAGCCAACAAGGACCCAACAAGGACCGCCCCGGACTACCCCGGACCACCCCGGACGAACAAGGACCCACCAAGGATCGGACCCCGGACTGCCCCGGACCACGTCCGGGGTGGTCCGGGATGGTCCGGGAGTCCGGTGTGACTGGGGCTTATCAGCAAAATATTACTATTCCAACTATACTTATGGAGTACTTTATAATACTTCAATCAAAAATCACATACTGATTACCTGTGGGACACTACGCAAACCAAACGATATTTATAAGTTGAAATTAATAGTCAATGAAACCTGTCTTTTTTTGGTCAGTTTTGACTTTGTTCAGTTTGCACGTGCTACTTGAGCCAGAGGGAATTACTGATTTAGTCCAGGAGCTAGCAGACTTTTATCGGTATTGTTGAGTACGAAAGGTTTGACACCTGAAATGAGTAGGACTATGTGTGGGAACCCCAAAATGTGGAGTCTTAAGTTTGGCACTCTTGCACTGCCCCCTGGGGGCACTTTCAAAATGACCCCCCTAATTTTGTTATCGGTATTGGTGGCGTACGAGGACCATTTTTTTGTTATATGTACTTCAAGGGAGTCTTATTTCAAAAATCCAATTCTTAAGTTTTCAACTAATGTACTAAGCCAATTAAGAATGGCCTAATTAACGCTAATTAGCACTTTTATCGGTATTGTCACGTACGAGGACACATTTTGGCTCAAATGTACTCCAACATATCCTGATTACGAATATCTAATTCTTAAGTTTCAACTCCATGTATTAATCCACTTAAGAATGGGTCAAAGATCGATAATTGACCTAATTACGTTTTCGGGAACGATGGAATAATGTGACCCGCTCCATCGAAATCAGGAATAAGTCTCAAACAAGTTATGGTCTGATGAAGATGACAGGTGTATATTTATTTGCCGAATCCACATTCCGAGAAAAACAACTCTGAAATAAACAAAATTGACCAAAATCATACGGACAGCACAAACAAATACTTGGTCACGATTTTCACCCATGCATTCACTTCAACGGCCGATTGCGTAAAACGGCCTCAGCGACTTATTCCTGATTACGATGGAGCGGGTCACATATGCCATTTCTCCGGAACCACATGGGGTAGAGGATTGCAATAAGGTTTAATGTGAAGGTCTAAACATTGTGGACAAGGACCAGTTGTTAAAGTAGTATTTTGTTGGTGTCTTCATGGCTTAAACATGAAATTAGGCCTAAAGGTGTACCCTT
Source organism: Crossaster papposus (assembly GCA_037893245.1). NCBI lineage: Eukaryota > Metazoa > Echinodermata > Asteroidea > Velatida > Solasteridae > Crossaster > Crossaster papposus. The sequence goes on along the minus strand of JBAIAA010000774.1, from coordinate 869,537 downwards.
TTGACCCACCACGTGTTTATAATTGTATCGGTATGATCGAGTACGTCCACAAAACTTATGTCAACATGTTCATCTGGCAACCCAGAATACGAAAAACTTGTTCTTAAGTGTTCATCTGATGCACAAATCCGCTTAAGAATAAGAAATCGGTCAACTTATGAAAGCATGTTTAAGCTATTATTGAGTTATTCCTCATGAAAAGGAGGCCTTCTTCATAAGTTTAATTTACCAAGAGCTTTTCGGAGTTTTCATGTGTATTTTAAGAATTGCTCGCATCCAATTATTAAGCTGGATAGTACAGTAACCATGTGTCTGTGTCCGAGGACAATAAGACTATATATGCCCTATTGTTCATTGTACCTTATAAAATAAGCACGAGCTCTCGTGACAGATGAGGGCACTGGACAGAAGATATTGATTGAAATAAACTTTAATTAAAAATCAAATCAAAATTACGTGTAACACTTAATATGTATTATAGTCATGTTCTCAGTTTGCGATTTGAGTGGTTACAAATTATGGAATCATTCAATTCCCGGCTAGTGTATTTCCACCTTGTTTCAAATTGAATCACTCAGCTGTTAACTTAGTTCTCTTCGGAAAGTCCTTCCTCTTCATCAGATGGTGCGACCTCTTGCCTTTCCTCACTCCCGTCAGTCTTCATTTCATCTTCTTCTACCAGGGTTTGCGGTAGTTGATGTCCTTCAAGTTCAAACCAGATTGGAGTGTATATCCATACCCTGACCATCATGCTTATTGATGTTTTGCATAGCTAAGAGTAGAACATTTACAAAATCTTCTAAACTACAAGCATCACAACAAATTAAAGGAGACGGAGAGGTATTTCATTGTGGCGGTGTGCCAATAAAATGTAACTTGCAATTATACGGCCAGGCCTACTCACAATGAATATTTACATACCTTTACCGTAAACAATACGGAAACCTTTTACAGGTTATTTCCACACTTTTTTTGATAATCTTTTGCTTAATAAGCTGTGGTTGATGATGAATGTTGCTTACCAAGAATCAGTATTAACCTCCTCATCCTCTACATGACGCTATGAACATATTTGTAGAACAGAAACCTAACTGATCCCTTATCCAAGGGGAGACCCCCCGAACTACATGTAGTTTCTAGATTCTCTATTTTCCAAAGACTGCAGCCAACCACAATTCTTCGTTCGCAGGGCAAATAGTCGGCTTCTGCCAATTCAGTATGATTTTTAAAACGCTAAGTTTCTGGATTATGAATCATGAAGTACACAAAATTGTAGCGATTTATGATACAGGCTATTCCTTACTTTACTAAATCACATTAATCTTGTCCTTATATTGAAGTCATCTATAAAAGTTGCTGTAAATGCAACTTGAGTTTATTCATTTCCATGGTACTTTAGCTACCAGTAGATGTTGACATGATAATAGTCTGCCAGTTAAAATGCATATATATTTTGAAACATTATTATAACTTACACCCGGGAACTTACATCCATGTAAGCAAGGCGCTGCAGCTTTATTCATGGATAACATGTTTGGGAAATGTAAATCACCAAGATTAAGATATAATAATAATAATATACAGTAACTGCAATATTGCACCGTACTTCAAAGAAGTATTTGCATGTTTAGGCATGGGCTGGCTTGTTCGAGATTAATACGTAGATCATTATTGTATCATAGGTCAATATTTGCAATTTGCAATATAGTTCTTGTATTAACATAGATTCATTCTAATTCAAGTGCAGTGCAGTGCAGTGTAATATTGTAATTAATGTGTTTAGTATTGTGACAGTGTTACACGTAATTTTGATTTGATTTTTAATTAAAGTTTATTTCAATCACTATCTTCTGTCAAGTGCCCTCATCTGTCACGAGAGCTCGTGCTTATTTTATAAGGTACAATGAACAATAGGGCATAGTCTTATTGTCCTCGGACACAGACACATGGTTACTGTACTATCCAGCTTAATAATTGGATGCGAGCAATTCTTAAAATACACATGAAAACTCCGAAAAGCTCTTGGTAAATTAAACTTATGAAGAAGGCCTCCTTTTCATGAGGAATAACTCAATAATAGCTTAAACATGCTTTCATAAGTTGACCGAAAGTGGAAATGAATAAACTCAAGTTGCATTTACAGCAACTTTTATAGATGACTTCAATATAAGGACAAGATTAATGTGATTTAGTAAAGTAAGGAATAGCCTGTATCATAAATCGCTACAATTTTGTGTACTTCATGATTCATAATCCAGAAACATAGCGTTTTAAAAATCATACTGAATTGGCAGAAGCCGACTATTTGCCCTGCGAACGAAGAATTGTGGTTGGCTGCAGTCTTTGGAAAATAGAGCATCTAGAAACTACATGTAGTTCGGGGGGTCTCCCCTTGGATAAGGGATCAGTTAGGTTTCTGTTCTACAAATATGTTCATAGCGTCATGGAGAGGATGAGGAGGTTAATACTGATTCTTGGTAAGCAACATTTATCATCAACCACAGCTTATTAAGCAAAAGATTATCAAAAAAAGTGTGGAAATAACCTGTAAAAGTTTTTCGTATTGTTTAAGGTAAAGGTATGTAAATATTCATTGTGAGTAGGCCTGGCCGTATAATTGCGAGTTACATTTTATTGGCACACCGCCACAATGAAATATCTCTCCGTCTCCTTTAATTTGTTGTGATGCTTGTAGTTTAGAAGATTTTGTAAATGTTCTACTCTTAGCTATGCAAAACATCAATAAGCATGATGGTCAGGGTATGGATATACACTCCAATCTGGTTTGAACTTGAAGGACATCAACTACCGCAAACCCTGGTAGAAGAAGATGAAATGAAGACTGACGGGAGTGAGGAAAGGCAAGAGGTCGCACCATCTGATGAAGAGGAAGGACTTTCCGAAGAGAACTAAGTTAACAGCTGAGTGATTCAATTTGAAACAAGGTGGAAATACACCAGCCGGGAATTGAATGATTCCATAATTTGTAACCATTCAAATCGCAAACTGAGAACATGACTATAATACATATTAAGTGTTACACGTAATTTTGATTTGATTTTTAATTAAAGTTTATTTCAATCAATATCTTCTGTCAAGTGCCCTCATCTGTCACGAGAGCTCGTGCTTATTTTATAAGGTACAATAAACAATAGGGCATATATATAGTCCTAGACACAGACACATGGTTATTGTACTATCCAGCTTAATAATTGGATGCGAGCAATTCTTAAAATACACATGAAAACTCCGAAAAGCTCTTAGTAAATTAAACTTATGAAGAAGGCCTCCTTTTCATGAGGAATAACTCAATAATAGCTTAAGCATGCTTTCATAAGTTGACCGATTTCTTATTCTTAAGCGGATTTGTGCATCAGATGGACACTTAAGAACGAGTTTTTCGTATTCTGGGTTGCCAGATGAACATGTTGACATACGTTTTGTGGACGTACTCGATCATACCGATACAATTATAAACACGTGGTGGGTCAAAAGGGTACACTTTTTAGGCTTAATTGCATGTTTAAGCCATGAAAACACCAACAAATTACTACTTTAACAACTGGTCCTTGTCCACAATGTTTAGACCTTCACATTAAACCTTATTTCAATCCTCTACCCCATGTGGTTCCGGAGAAATGGCATATGTGACCCGCTCCATCGTAATCAGGAATAAGTCGCTGAGGCCGTTTTACGCAATCGGCCGTTGAAGTGAATGCATGGGTGAAAATCGTGACCAAGTATTTGTGTGTGCTGTCCGTATGAATTTGGTCAATTTTGTTTATTTCAAAGCTGTTTTTCTCGGGATGTGGATTCGGCAAATAAATATACACCTGTCATATTCATCAGACCATAACTTTGTTGAGACTTATTCATGATTTCGACGGAGCGGGTCACATATTCCATCGTTCCCGAAAACGTAATTAGGTCAATTATCGATCTTTGACCCATTCTTAAGTGGATTAGTACCGTACATGGAGTTGAAACTTAAGAATTAGATATTCGTAATCAGGATATCTTAAAGTACATTTGAGCCAAAATGTGTCCTCGTACGTGACAATACCGATACAAGTGCTAATTAGCGTTAATTAGGCCATTCTTAATTGGCTTAGTACATTAGTTGAAAACTTAAGAATTGGATTTTTGAAATAAGACTCCCTTGAAGTACATATAACAAAAAAATGGTCCTCGTACGCCACCAATACCGATACAAAAATTAGGGGGGTTCATTTTGAGAGTGCCCTCAGGGGGCAGTGCAAGGGTGCCAAACTTAAGAATCCACATTTTGGGGTTCCCACACATAGTCCTACTCATTTCAGGTGTCAAACCTTTTGTACTCAACAATACCGATAAAAGTCTGCTAGCTCCTGGACTAAATCAGTAATTCCCTCTGGCTCAAGTAGCACGTGCAAACTGAACAAAGTCAAAACTGACCAAAAAAAGACAGGTTTCATTGATTCGTGGCGACCTAGTTGCTGTCCGGTGTACTATGTCTTATCACGTGGTTTGGCGAGAGGGCAAAGATTATTATTATTATTATTATTTTCTAGTAATAAAACCAAGGACCCTTCAAAAGCGCTCAAGGCACTGTAGCTCGTAAGCCAGAAGAACCCCGTATACAGAGGCTGTGTCAGCCAGGAACACCGGGGCAAACCCCTTCTCTTAGCGATAAGTGTTCTGGGTTCTTTTACGTGTATTATACAATTGTATAATGTTATAATGGGAAAGATATATACACACATTATAAATTATACAACACACAGGACCTACAACTGTAGCTCTCTTTGCAGGGCAGTGTTCGATGTATTTCTCGTACAGGCTTACGGCACAACGAGATGGGTTGGCGGTATTCTGAAAAGCATCCACAACTTTCGGCTTAATGTTTCTGTGTTTCAGGCCTCCCTGGTTTGCTTTCGACACATCTTCTGTGTATCTCAGGATTTTACTACCGTCCTTTTCAGTAATAATTGAAAGTTGAGAATTAACGTTGTGCCGTAGATTCCTATGTTCCTGGTCTCCACGGAGAGCAAAGTTGAGCCCTAGTAGATAAACTAGTGTGTTCAGCAGCTGCGTTGGGTTCTCACTCCCCATAACTCATGAAGACCACATTTGTTTCTCCTCCTCTACCGATATAACCTGGGCTTGCTTTTGGTTTGGATCCCAACCCAGCTGATGCCCTGTCTTTCATCAACCCGTCCAAAGTGTTCTTGATTTGGATGAAGTGTGGGTCCTGAAGGAATTTGTATGAGCGATTCAAGGTGTCGAAGTACAGTTGGATACATATCACCAGTTCGTGCAGGGTTTGCCCAGGATAGTGCTCACTGTTTTGTTTTCTCACTTCGCATAAAAAGCGAGATATGGAGTAGTTTAGCTCGTCTTTGGTCATGTCTTCTAACCTCACATTGATAGGACTGATGCTAAGCGAGGGATCATTGATTGCTCTCTTGTTTCGTTGAGCCTGCCACTGACGAAAAAGATCCAAAGCATGTCTTTTTTCTGGTAGAGTCTGCCAAGCTGTACACAAAGACCAAATAAAATGCATATATTACATCCAACATGATTATAATAATACTAATAGCCTTTCATCTGAATACAAAATGCACTGTACAAAATTACATTCACCCAAAACTCACATTTTAGTCAACTCCCAATATGTAAAGCGTTTTTTGTTCTTCTAGTGAATCTAATAAAATTGTCACATTTCTGTATTTTGTTTTAAAGCAATATATCTGAAGAGCGCAAACAAATGTCAGTGAATTTGAAAAATTAATTATCAAATTTATTTTTGGACTTGTACTTGCCTTCTCTTTCCGGACGATAAACAACGGTCTGCCTTATGAAACAGTTACAATGGTAGTACTTTCACATTTCGAAAAAAACAAACCAGATTTTTGTTAGTGGGTTTGGTCAATCATTCTATCTGTGATTTTTGTTTTACGTTTTCGAAAATATGCTGAAAAGAAATAAGCCTACCTTCTCCGTGTGATATTCGACATTTCGTCGTCACCTTTCGGCTTTTCGAAGCGTTGATCGTCCTCTTCCGCTTCCGGCCTACCAGAACCCGAAATATCTTCTACATCTTGCCTTTCAACAGCCAGAGAGGCTTGAAGTAGTTCATCGTCCGACACAATTGGCTGGTAGGACAATTTCCCCAAGTCAACTTGGGGTTTCTTGTCGAAATCATCCCCTGGTGAATTATAACTACAAATCTCTTCCTCAGCAGTGGGGACATGGATGGAAAGTATTCCGAAATAATCATCTTGCGTCTTGGCCCCACCACTGTCTGACGGCTGAAAGGTCGACTGCTTCAAGAATAATTCCCTTTCCTTATCGCTCGAACTACTTCATGCCATCGTTTCAAAAGAAATAAACCGGGAAAGGGCTGTTCAACTTTATATATGCAGTTCTAGCACAACACGTCCTTTGTGCTACAAACCGAATAGTCGAATTCATTCAAATTTATTATAATTCATTAATCCCTGCTCACCAAGTTACGTAACGCGATTTGCTCCGCTTCACTAAAGAACATTCGTGCAAAATCATGTAGCGCGAGGACATTAGGCTGACGTCACGGGTGGAGTTTAAGTCAGGTAATGCCCTCGGTAACACGCCATTCGTGGGTAATAATGGCCCCCCGTGCTTCGCCCTCGGGCCATTATTACCCACGAATGGCGCGTAACTCGGGCATTATCTCTAACATAATAGCCAGACTTGTTGGGCACGCTTATTCTATTTCTAAAAATAGACTATGATGCAATAGTTTATTTTCACTCAGCCTATACTTTGTTTATACAAAATAGAAATTGGGGGGATGTGAGTAGCAAGGAGGGAGTACCTTGACAGATTGGTGAATTAAAGTATCTAGCTGCCACCTTGGATGCTTACACCTGGCCTTAAAATACTCCAGGGACACCTCCCTTCCATATACAAGTGCCAAACCCTTTCCCCGAAACGAAACGACAGATTCCAGATGCTGGCTCCCAGACTATATCAAAAGAACGCCACCATTTATTTGTAGGATCTAAGGGCCTAAACTAAGGAATAAGATCGAGTATGACACACACTGTTTGCTGGCTGTTGTGACTTTTCACTAGACTGACCTTTGGGCTTTATTCCAGATTCTTCCAAAGTAAGTATGGATCGCCTTAAGTGACACATTTTATGTAATGAATACTACATCCCTTTCCACCTTAGATAACTATGTACTGTGAAAATAGAGTTTTACAGGTTTAAAACTGGTGATCAAGTAAGGTGATACAAATATAATCTCATTGGTGTGAGTGCAATAATTTTGTAAATTTCAGAGTATACAGGTAACAGTTTTTTAATCAGCCATTTTAACTTTTAAATTTAAACAAGCTGTGAATGCAGGTCTTCTAAACACAACAACACAAAACATGCAGGTATCTCTTCTACAGTCTTTAACAGGCAAAGTCCTTGAGGTGAACAGGTATGCGACGATCTCTCGGTGGGTTCATATACGTGGTGCTGGTGCTTGCGTTTGAATCGCGAGATATCGCGTGTGACTGTGTGGGGGTCGTTTTGAGCTGTGACCATCGATCCCTTCTTAGCAGTTGTCACCGCTGATGTGAAACTTCTTTAAATAGTTGTTATCTTTCTTTCTTTGTTTTACTATGTGTTCTATGTTCTCAAAACTTTGAAAAGGGATGTTATAGCAAGACTAGTATAAAGTCTAATTTGTTTTGTAAACACAGAATTGTACAAGTGAACACCTGTCTTTGTTCTCTATCCTTTTGTTATGAGCCATGGTATGACCCTTTTGATTGTACGGCAGTTGACGATCTGTTTCCCCGGCTTACCCAGCCTAACATTGACAATACCCTGGACCTTTCACTCTTGTCACCCGACTAAATAGTCTGGTTCCAAGATTGAAGGGTCCAGAGTATAGGCCGTGGGCCAGAAATCGTAGCTCGCCTAGAAAATGAAGTCCATTCAAGGTTTTTGGTGGCAACTTTTAAATGGTTGTTCTTTGTCAATTCGAGGGTGCTGAATTCAAATCTTTCTGTTGCCCAGCTGTCAGGTTGCACGTTTAGGCACAATCTTCATCCACATTTTAATCCCCATAAAGATCCGTTTGGGGGCCTCTAACAGCCGTTGTTTGACTCCATACCCTTAAGAATCTCAGCAATGGCTTCTGTAATCCCACTGCAGTTGTCACCGACTTAGATTAATTAATAATTAACTGTACACATATGCCTGTTCATAGACAATAGAGTTTCACAAATGCCATATTATGTAAAAACAATGCTTTGATCATATACTTTATTTACAATGTTTTATTTTAAGCTCGTATTGGGGGAATTTTGTCAATAAAGATATAATTGAAATTTGTCCTATTATGTATGAAGAATAAAGTCATTCATGACAACATATAATTGTAAAGGTTTTATTGTCATAGTAATTAGGTAAGATATGATTACAAAAATAACACTTAAACCATTGAATATGGCCTAACATATCACTGAGTTTGTTCATGCCAGCCTGAAAGTACTGTAGCCAAGCATATTTACAAGTGGTGCACGCCAACATAAATATGGCTGGCGATGAATACATGTACATGTATACCTTTCAATACTTAGTGAGGGGTACAAGACACTTTGTCTACTCATCATAATCAATGTCACCTTCACTTTCTTCATCGCTGGACAGGCATTCGGTGCCTTTGGTTATGCTACTGAGTTATGATGTTGTCGCAATCGCTGCAACGCAATTCGCCAGCCACACAGGAACAATTTTGTGAGGTGCAACTAGCCTTCTTGCACTTACAAGAACTATTTTGGAGGCCACAGGCAAGGAATTCCACTAAAATACAAGGTTCTATCCTTCCATCTCCCAACCATTGCCAACTGGACTGGGAGGCTGCTCTCTCACTTCCGGAGAGTGCATATACAAAGCTGCTTGATATGATGCTCGTGTGGTATATAGTTGGAGGGAATTCCTTCATCAACCCGGCAAAGCACATGCCTGACCGTTGCTCCTTCTCGCTAGCATGTCTTCTCTTACGGGGGATTACCGCTTCTCCTTCATCAGCACCTCCTTCACTGGTTGAGCTCTTCTCCATCCTTGCCTTGGCTCTCTTTATTTTAAAAACATTGCATAATCTGTTGAAATGAGGAGAAAGAAAAAAATCAGCAATGAAATGTAGGAATAGACAATAAAAAATACTCCACTCGTACCCCTGGGAAAATAAAAAAATAATGTCAATTTTAGGACTTAACTCGGATCACTAAAACCACAGTCAAGAGTTTCACCATGGAGCCACACATTTTCTCAGTTTGACTTTTTAATTTAATTATCTGGACAAAAGCATATGTATTCAGGTGCATGTCAGAAAGGGAGTACTGGAGAGAAAAAAAGACCGGTGAATAGTCTTATATTTATAAACAATTCTGTAATGTATTCATACATATGTTAATGAGCAGAGGTTGAGCATGCGTACTGCATAGCTTATAATAAAGCACTCGAGATACTGGCAAGTACTGTCACGCATGTTCGTTCATTTAGTTGTCCAGAACATTACAAATTGGCGACGAGGATGGGATCTCAGACTGTATTTGTTCTTGTCGAGATCACCGTTAGCAAATATAGACTTCGTACAGCTAAGTTTTAGGGGGAGTTGTTACACCAAAACATACATTGTGAGAGTTTTATTGAGCGTACTTATTCAGCTCACCGACGAAAGTTTAGCACATGTGTACATAGAACGCAGTGACGACCAGCGCGTACGCACCGTTGTTATGAACACGACGACGGCTGGAGAGCTTTTATGATAATCGTGTAGTGCACGAGTCAAAGGTTTAGCAAGCACCGGGACAAAATGGCGGCGTCCACGGGCTACATTGGAAAGCTTGGCACTTATGACAAATCTAAGGAGCCGTTTAGCTCTTACATGGAGAGAGCTGACATGTTCTTCATGGCTAACAACATAACGGAGACCAGCGGTGAAGGAGAGGCAGTGATTGCCGCAAATGAAGCCGTTCGAGAACGCATGAAAGCGATTCTGCTCACGGAGGTCGGTCCGGAAGTGTACGGCACACTTGTAAATCTTCTTGCCCCCAAGAAAGCAAAGGATGTGCCCTTCAAGGACATTTTGAAAAAGTTGGAAGACCATTTCAATCCAACACCTCTTGAAATAGCTGAAAGCTACAAATTCGGCACCAGAAACCAAAAACAGAATGAGAAAGTCAGTGAGTACATTCTTGCATTGAAAAACTTAACTTTGCACTGTAACTTTGGGACTTTTCTTGATCGAGCTTTACGAGACAGATTTGTTTGTGGGTTAGTGGATGAGCGAATTCAATCAAAGCTCTTGAATACTACAGATCTCACATTTGAGAGAGCATGTAAGGTAGCTACTACAGTGGAGATGGCATCAAAGAATGCTCGTGAGTTTTGTCCACCACAAACTGTTGCAGCTGTTCATAGTCACAAAGCAGGGCCTGTCACTAGAACAAAAAGCACTAAACAGAAACCAAAGCCAAGTGGGGAGACTAGTTCAGCCAGTTGTTATCGCTGCAATGGTAGTCACTCATCAAACCCATGTTCGTTCAAAACAGAAAAGTGCTATAACTGTCAAAAGAAAGGTCACATCGCATCCGCATGTCGGGCTAAATCTAAAGTAGGGAATAGACAACCTGTGGGAAACAAACGTCAATTCCAACAGAAAGGAGTTTACAACTTGGAGGTGGACCCAGATGGAGATGAACTTGGCTTGTACACCATTTATGCAACCAACGTTGACAAACCTACAACTAGCCAAGGCAAGGACTTTAAAACCCAACTACTGGTTAACGGTCAGTCACTTGAGATGCGCATCGACACTGCAGCAGACTGTTCCGTCATGAGCAAAGACATGTATGAAACCAAGTTTGGACAGATACCATTGTCTGCGAGTAAGGTTCAGCTTAAAACCTACTCGGGTGAAGTCTTGGAGACATGTGGACAAATGGACTGTAAAGTTCAATACAAGATTCAGTCTTTAACACTGCCCATCATCGTAGCTTGCTATCGCAACAAACCAACTCTCCTTGGTAAGGATTGGCTGTGTAAACTAAAGCTGGACTGGAAAAACATTTTCAGTGTTGATTCATTAGAATCATGACTCAACAATCTGCTAGATAGATATGCAGAGATGTTTGCCGACAGTTACACAGGCATCACAGGATACACTGCACACATTCGACTAAGACAGGAAGTAAAACCAGTGTACTGTAGACCGAGACCTGTACCATACGCACTAAAGCAACAAGTAGAGGAAGAACTGGAGAAGTTGGAGAAAAATGGGGTGCTAGTGAAGACAACACAGAGCGATTGGGCAACACCAGTAGTAGTTGTGCCCAAGGCTGACAAAACTGTTAGACTCTGTGGTGACTACAAGGTCACTATCAATCAAGCGGTTGACGATGAACAATACCCATTGCCAACCTCGCAGGATCTGTATGCAGAACTTAGCGGATCAAGAGTCTTCACAAAATTGGATTTGTCACACGCATATGCCCAACTCAATGTTGACAAGGAAAGTCAACCTTACTTGACAATCAACACACATAAGGGCTTATATTCATATACAAAGTTGCCCTATGGTGTGAAGTCTTCCCCGAAGATCTTCCAGTCGGTCATGGATAAAATGTTGCAAGGCATACCACATATTGTGTGCAACCAGGATGACCTACTCATATCCACGGTAGGCATGAAGGAACACCTGGAAATCCTCGGACAGGTTTTCGCACGACTCGAGAGTCACAATGTCAAACTGCGACAAAGTAAGTGTGCATTTGCGCAGTCTGAAGTGGTATACCTTGGACTCAGAGTAGACGCCAATGGACTTCGCCCCGTCAAGGCAAAAATTGAGGCCGTCGTGAATGCTCCAGAGCCTAAAAACGTGTCGGAGCTAAGATCATTCCTTGGAATGGTGCAGTTCTACGCACGATTCCTTCCAGATCTTGCAACTGTGCTACAGCCACTTCATATCTTGCTACAGAAAGACCAGACTTGGATGTGGGGGAAGGAACAACAACGTGCATATGAAACCTGCAAGAAAAACTTGACAAGTGATAAACTCCTTGTTCACTATGACACGACACGCGAATTGAAACTTGCTTGTGATGCTTCAAGCTATGGTGTAGGTGCAGTGATCTGCCACGTCATGGATGACGGACAGGAAAAGCCTATTGCTTTCGCATCTCGCACGCTATCATCGAGTGAACGCAATTATGCACAGATAGAAAAGGAAGCACTCGGCATCATCTTTGGAGTCAAGAAGTTCCATCAATTCCTTTTGGGAAGACCATTCACGCTTGTGACTGATCATAAGCCACTACTAACAATACTTGGTCCCAAGTCAGCAATACCTACCACGGCTGCATCGAGAATGCAACGATGGGCAATTCTGTTGTCCATGTATGACTATAAAGTTGAGTATCGAAGCTCCAAGTGCAACGCAGTAGCAGATGCGTTGTCCCGATTGCCATACGAGAACTCGGATGTGGGAAGTGAGAACTCGATCTACACTTTGAAGGTTGTAGATGAAGACTTTCCTGTAACTGCAGCAGAGATTGCAACAGAAACACAGAAGGACAGTGTTCTCAAGATCGTCTATGAACAAACATTGAACGGTTGGACTGAAGTAGATAGTGGATTGAGCTCAGAGTTTAAGCCTTTCCATAATAGACGCCATGAGCTGTCATGTGAGCAGGGATGCATTAAGTGGGGTTATAGAGTGGTAATACCTGAGTCTTTGCGAAACAAAATTATGTCTGAACTTCATGCCGAACATCCAGGCATAGTGAGTATGAAGTCAATCGCTAGAAGTTTTGTGTACTGGCCTGGTATTGACAGTGAAATTGAATCACTGGTAAGCAAATGTAGCGTATGCCGAAATTGCCGAAATAAACCACCAAAAACACCTCTGCAACCCTGGTCATGGCCAAGCAGACCCTTTCAGAGAGTTCATGTAGATTTTTGTGAAAAGGGTAATGATCACTTTATAGTACTGATAGATAGTCATTCCAAATGGATTGAGGTCAAGTACATGGGGTCAAGTACTACTACTGAGCGTACTGTAGATGAGTTGAGATCAATATTTGCATGCCATGGTTTACCTGAAGAACTTGTTTCTGATAATGGGCCTCAGTTTCGTTCAGAATTGTTTAAAGAGTTCATGAACCTGAACGGTGTAAAACACACGCTTGTTCCACCATACCATCCAGCCTCAAATGGAGCCGCTGAAAGATCAGTTAGAATTGTCAAAGAAGCCCTTAAGAAACAGGTTTTGCAGGGTAGTTCAAAGCTCAGCATGAAACATCGTTTGGCTAGTTTCTTGCTGAAATATAGGACTACACCACACACAACAACTGGTTACACACCTGCAGAGTTGTTAATGAAAAGAAGGCTCAGAACACGACTGAGTCTGGTTCAACCCAATTTGGCATCAAAGGTTGAAAAACAACAGTTACGTCAAAAGCGACAATTTGACTCCAACAAAAAAGAGAGGAGTTTCGAACCAGATGAGCAAGTTCGTGTTCTCAGTCCTCCCAACAAGTCTAGTCAAAACAAATGGGATGTTGGGAAAATAGTTGAAGTGTGTGGAACTAAAAGATACTTAGTTAAACTAGGAGACAAAATCAGAAGTGTGCATGTTGACCAGATGATTCCAGCCAAAGATAAACCGAAGCCTGAACAGGAATATCTATCTCCTGAGTTTTTGGGTGAAAGTGAGTTGGAAACGGCCACAGTGGTTGAATCACAACATTCAGTTAGTACAGATAAAGAAGCAGACTCTAGTCTAAGTGAGGGTACTAAAACAGAGTTAAACAAACCTTCAGTGGAGTTGGCATCTAAACCGGTTATGATCAGAAGATCAGAGAGGATCCGAAAACCACCAGTTAAGTTAGACTTGTAGTTAAAACAAAACAAAAAGCCAGTTTGAACATTTTCAAAAGAAACAGTTTTATTTCACAAATCGTCATCAAGGTAAATAAGGAGTGTGGATTATAGCAAAATCCAATAAGTTTGATTGATCATTTACTATTTCATTCTGCCACATGTTATGCCACAAAAGAGTATGTTTATCTACTGGATACTTAATATTGTTTTATTCAAGTACACTAAATCTAATATGCAACTAAATCATTGGGTTAAATACTTAAAAGGGGAGAGCAGTGTAATGTATTCATACATATGTTAATGAGCAGAGGTTGAGCATGCGTACTGCATAGCTTATAATAAAGCACTCATGATACTGGCAAGTAATGTCACGCATGTTCGTTCATTTAGTTGTCCAGAACATTACAAATTCTAAAAGTAACAACTTACATGTACGTTGCCACCTGCATCTATTTTTAGGGGCAAAAGTGTTATTCAGTTTTTTGTAGGCAATGCCATTTTGCCGCACTGTTCAGCTATACCACAGTAAATGCAAAATGACTAATTAATTCATGACTAATTAATGCTCGCAGAATCTGTTATGATTGGATGTTTTGCATTGCCTCATTTTCAATTACCAGGCAGGCTAGGTACTTTTCATTTGGACTTGAATTGTTTTTATTTAGAGATTCAAACAACGTAACCAGATGATTTTAGGCGTGTGTTTCCAAGTGGTGAGGTAATCTACAATTACAAAGACCGATTGCATGAACAAATTAAACATCATCCCACCTGCATGACCTGTCCACTATCAGATTGAGCCTATAACTAAGCCAATTAAATATGTTGTGTGACTGTGAGACTAGGACTGTGAGAAGTGTTTTGTTTATGAAAAACAAATTGTTCATGAGACCATGGAGCAAGAGATTAGTTTACACATGGGCGAGTGAAACGGATATAGCTTAACAATGTATTATTTAGGCTTATAAATATGATGTACTATTATTAATTGTTTTTATGCCATCAATAATAATATTGTGAACAAAAGAAACAAAAGTATTATACTCATCTTTTTGGGGACAAACAGTAACAGTGTCTCTAATGCTAAAATAGCCCGAGACCATGTCATGGCTATTCCCCATGACATGGGAATTTACCTCTGGTACAGGCCTGTGGTTCTGGCATGACTGGTAGTCTTTTGGTCGCTCGTTATTTTTGCTATTTCGTTACTTTCAAGTTTCAATCGCAACCCCCCTCTCCTTTCCATCCAATTATTTCCATTGCTGACAACAAGTTACACATTTCTGCCAGCTCGTCTCTGAAAACGGTGTAATTTCCCCCTTTTCTTCGCAGACGTGGCAAACGCACGCCCAATTCAAGGGCGTCGCCATATTGCTTCTGCCTTCCTCGTTCCCGGGTACATTAACGCGATTTTCTAAGTAGCCCACGAAGCGATGATTCGAGGTGGCAGATACCGCCCTCTGTTGGTGGTTCAAAAAACGTCCACGAAGCGACGGAAAATTGAATATTTTCAACCTTGATTTTCACGTTAACGTGCAACGTTCAGTGCAGGCAACAGAAGAAATATCAATCTGTGACACAAAATGTGTTTATTAGAAAAGAAAACAAGTTGCCACCGAAAACCTTGAATGATCTTGCACGCTACGATTTCTGGCCCACGGCCTGCAATCGGTCCTGCAATCTGCCGTACCGGTGATCTATACGGCGGCCCTATACGGCGTCCATTGACTCGTCAAATCCATGCATGGTTGTTGATGATAAAAAAAGTTGTCATGTACAGTGTACATGTACGTATATTTTGAAAATCAGTTGCAATTACGCTGGCTATATACTGTATCGTTTTATGTTCATTTTGTCAACGTTTTCCAATCCTTACATGGTGTATCCATGCGCGGATCCAGGGGGGGGGGGGGGGGGGCGCACCCGGCGCGCGCCCCCCCTAAAAAAATCTCGAGAAGATTGAGAAGATCTCGGCGTTGGGGCTTCGCGCCTCCTGCGCTCCCATATCTTCTCCCAATATATTATGTTGACAATTTTTGGCGCCCCCTCTAACCGAAATTCCTGGATCCGCCCCTGGTATCTTTATCATCAACAGGTGTACATGTGGAATGTCACGGCCGTCGTCACTTACCCCAGAGAGCCGCCTGAGGGCGCTGTCAAGCTTTTACGGTCTCAGTTCTCATCACGTACAGTTTTGTCAAGGTAGCCATGTTACTTTTGTTTGCCCGACATTCCGCCTGATATCTCCTAGAAATCTGCCATTCGTCCGATCCAAGTCTTGTGTTACCCTTGCAGGTCACCTTAATCATAATTATGTAGATTCACCTAGCCCCACAGTCATGTAAGTTTCTCAGAATTTGTCATTTTCGAGATAATTCTGCTGAGTCAATATTTCCCACTGCGTAGATTTATTGCATTCTTCATCGTCGCTGGATTTAAAATCATCTAGACCCGACTCGGTTATGTTTGTGGTTTAATCTGCTGCCGTACTTTCCTCTATATAATTATAGTGTTTAGTACTTGTCACTCTGTTATTCATAGATAATTAGATTTCCGTGTATTTTGATAGTTATTAAGCGAGAGCTCCATTCCGATAGGTCACCCATTCACATGGTGGAGCCATCCCTGTATTTAAGGCTTTTGCTCATTTTACATAAACTGCTCATTGTAAAGTGATTTTATTGCTTTTAGGAAGCGTTTTACACGCATCTCTTCATTATAAACATGATCAAATTATTATATAAGGTTTTGTGTACTCTTTTACAGTTCACCGTGGAATAAAGTTCATTTGGAAACCGCAGCCCTGACCTCCGGCCAGATCGTTCTTTGTTCTTCAGTTGACCCTCTCTGGTTGAACCTAAGCTAACGATTCCCTGAATCTACGCCTTTGCAGACGCCAGAACAGTGAAACGACTGTGTTCTAAAACAACTGGCTTCGAGACGACTTCTTGAAAAACAACCGACGGTGGACACCCAAGACTATACACATGTTACTCGCTCGAACCTAAAGAGAATCCAAACAAAAGAAAATAATGGCCACATCGGGAGGTGAACTGCCCGAGGAAAATCCTGTCCCTGTAGGACTGCCAGCTGATATGCAGAACGCCGAGCAAGACCTCACTTATAGATGGGGAACTACCAAACAATTCCTCGAAACCCTTCAGAACCCAACAGACCGAGAAGACGTCATACGGCAAACACTCGCCGCTACCCGGTCTGCCTTTCAAGCATGCACAGAGGCCTTCCAAGAACTGGGAAGACTTTACGCAACAGATTCATCCTACATGGACCGTGCAGCCCATACGAAAACAACCTTCCTCGAGCACAGTAATCTTGTCAACAGCGCCATCGTCAAAGCGACCGACAAGGCTTGCTCCTTGGCCTTGGAAACTGTATCAAATATTTCGAGGCATTCCAGAGTCTCATCCAGAAGCCATGGATCTTCTCGAATTTCCAAGACACCGTCGTCATCCTTTAGTATCAAAGCTCAAGCACTAGCCTCCGCCGCTGCCGCTGCAGAGAACGTTACATTTGAGGAACTCATTGCCAAACGTACAACTGAGTTGGTCTCACAGCAAGCGGCAAGGAAACTCGAACGTGCCAAACAAGAGGCACAAAACATACTTCTGCAGGCCCAATACGACCTGGAGCAACAAACCACCAGAGCAGCCGCCGATGCTGACTTGCAAATGCTACGAGCTAAACAAGCTGCAGCTACAGAGAGAGCTCGATCCAATGCTATCCTACAAGCGGAGCGGGAAGAAAACACGGCACCACCCACAACGACACCTGAGCAGTCCTTTTACGGTCTCAGTTCTCATCACGTACGGTTTTGTCAAGGTAGCCATGTTACTTTTGTTTGCCCGACATTCCGCCTGATATCTCCTAGAAATCTGCCATTCGTCCGATCCAAGTCTTGTGTTACCCTTGCAGGTCACCTTAATCATAATTATGTAGATTCACCTAGCCCCACAGTCATGTAAGTTTCTCAGTATTTGTCATTTTCGAGATAATTCTGCTGAGTCAATATTTCCCACGTGCGTAGATTTATTGCATTCTTCATCGTCGCTGGATTTAAAATCATCTAGACCCGACTCGGTTATGTTAGTGGTTTAATCTGCTGCCGTACTTTCCTCTATATAATTATAGTGTTTAGTACTTGTCACTCTGTTATTCATAGATAATTAGATTTCCGTGTATTTTGATAGTTATTAAGCGAGAGCTCCATTCCGATAGGTCACCCATTCACATGGTGGAGCCATCCCTGTATTTAAGGCTTTTGCTCATTTTACATAAACTGCTCATTGTAAAGTGATTTTATTGCTTTTAGGAAGCGTTTTACACGCATCTCTTCATTATAAACATGATCAAATTATTATATAAGGTTTTGTGTACTCTTTTACAGTTCACCGTGGAATAAAGTTCATTTGGAAACCGCAGCCCTGACCTCCGGCCAGATCGTTCTTTGTTCTTCAGTTGACCCTCTCTGGTTGAACCTAAGCTAACGATTCCCTGAATCTACGCCTTTGCAGACGCCAGAACAGTGAAACGACTGTGTTCTAAAACAACTGGCTTCGAGACGACTTCTTGAAAAACAACCGACGGTGGACACCCAAGACTATACACATGTTACTCGCTCGAACCTAAAGAGAATCCAAACAAAAGAAAATAATGGCCACATCGGGAGGTGAACTGCCCGAGGAAAATCCTGTCCCTGTAGGACTGCCAGCTGATATGCAGAACGCCGAGCAAGACCTCACTTATAGATGGGGAACTACCAAACAATTCCTCGAAACCCTTCAGAACCCAACAGACCGAGAAGACGTCATACGGCAAACACTCGCCGCTACCCGGTCTGCCTTTCAAGCATGCACAGAGGCCTTCCAAGAACTGGGAAGACTTTACGCAACAGATTCATCCTACATGGACCGTGCAGCCCATACGAAAACAACCTTCCTCGAGCACAGTAATCTTGTCAACAGCGCCATCGTCAAAGCGACCGACAAGGCTTGCTCCTTGGCCTTGGAAACTGTATCAAATATTTCGAGGCATTCCAGAGTCTCATCCAGAAGCCATGGATCTTCTCGAATTTCCAAGACACCGTCGTCATCCTTTAGTATCAAAGCTCAAGCACTAGCCTCCACCGCTGCCGCTGCAGAGAACGTTACATTTGAGGAACTCATTGCCAAACGTACAACTGAGTTGGTCTCACAGCAAGCGGCAAGGAAACTCGAACGTGCCAAACAAGAGGCACAAAACATACTTCTGCAGGCCCAATACGACCTGGAGCAACAAACCACCAGAGCAGCCGCCGATGCTGACTTGCAAATGCTACGAGCTAAACAAGCTGCAGCTACAGAGAGAGCTTGATCCAATGCTATCCTACAAGCGGAGCGGGAAGAAAACACGGCACCACCCACAACGACACCTGAGCAGTCCTCCAACGACCATGCAAATAACTTTTGCACAACAATCACCAGTGATGTCTGTCCACCGGCTGCGAGTCCATTGCAAGCCCCTTCCCCCCCCCCCCCCCCATTTAAACCAATGGAGAGTTCTTCTGCTCCGACCACCGACTCGATAAATGCAACACGATCTAGTATACCGGAAGCTAGAAAGGAGGCTGAACCCGGGAACCAGCTGATCGACCTAACGAAGCAAATCAGCGAGACACTAGCCCGCCAGAGACAACCAGCCCATGAACCAGACATATACGGAGGCGATCCTATCATGTTTCGGCCATGGCGGTCATCCTTCCAAACCATGATATGCCAAGCGCAGACACCCCCGTCACAGAAACTTGCATTCTTGGCCAAGTACACGGCAGGCGAGGTGCGACTGCTCGTTGACCTCGTCGCCATGTCATGGACCCACAGACTGCATATGATGAGGCATGGCAGGAACTCGAGGAACGATTCGGGAACAAAACAAGGATCGCATCCCAGATAATAGACAGGCTCCTGCGCTCCCATATCTTCTCCCAATATATTATGTTGACAATTTTTGGCGCCCCCTCTAACCGAAATTCCTGGATCCGCCCCTGGTATCTTTATCATCAACAGGTGTACATGTGGAATGTCACGGCCGTCGTCACTTACCCCAGAGAGCCGCCTGAGGGCGCTGTCAAGCTTTTACGGTCTCAGTTCTCATCACGTACGGTTTTGTCAAGGTAGCCATGTTACTTTTGTTTGCCCGACATTCCGCCTGATATCTCCTAGAAATCTGCCATTCGTCCGATCCAAGTCTTGTGTTACCCTTGCAGGTCACCTTAATCATAATTATGTAGATTCACCTAGCCCCACAGTCATGTAAGTTTCTCAGAATTTGTCATTTTCGAGATAATTCTGCTGAGTCAATATTTCCCACTGCGTAGATTTATTGCATTCTTCATCGTCGCTGGATTTAAAATCATCTAGACCCGACTCGGTTATGTTTGTGGTTTAATCTGCTGCCGTACTTTCCTCTATATAATTATAGTGTTTAGTACTTGTCACTCTGTTATTCATAGATAATTAGATTTCCGTGTATTTTGATAGTTATTAAGCGAGAGCTCCATTCCGATAGGTCACCCATTCACATGGTGGAGCCATCCCTGTATTTAAGGCTTTTGCTCATTTTACATAAACTGCTCATTGTAAAGTGATTTTATTGCTTTTAGGAAGCGTTTTACACGCATCTCTTCATTATAAACATGATCAAATTATTATATAAGGTTTTGTGTACTCTTTTACAGTTCACCGTGGAATAAAGTTCATTTGGAAACCGCAGCCCTGACCTCCGGCCAGATCGTTCTTTGTTCTTCAGTTGACCCTCTCTGGTTGAACCTAAGCTAACGATTCCCTGAATCTACGCCTTTGCAGACGCCAGAACAGTGAAACGACTGTGTTCTAAAACAACTGGCTTCGAGACGACTTCTTGAAAAACAACCGACGGTGGACACCCAAGACTATACACATGTTACTCGCTCGAACCTAAAGAGAATCCAAACAAAAGAAAATAATGGCCACATCGGGAGGTGAACTGCCCGAGGAAAATCCTGTCCCTGTAGGACTGCCAGCTGATATGCAGAACGCCGAGCAAGACCTCACTTATAGATGGGGAACTACCAAACAATTCCTCGAAACCCTTCAGAACCCAACAGACCGAGAAGACGTCATACGGCAAACACTCGCCGCTACCCGGTCTGCCTTTCAAGCATGCACAGAGGCCTTCCAAGAACTGGGAAGACTTTACGCAACAGATTCATCCTACATGGACCGTGCAGCCCATACGAAAACAACCTTCCTCGAGCACAGTAATCTTGTCAACAGCGCCATCGTCAAAGCGACCGACAAGGCTTGCTCCTTGGCCTTGGAAACTGTATCAAATATTTCGAGGCATTCCAGAGTCTCATCCAGAAGCCATGGATCTTCTCGAATTTCCAAGACACCGTCGTCATCCTTTAGTATCAAAGCTCAAGCACTAGCCTCCGCCGCTGCCGCTGCAGAGAACGTTACATTTGAGGAACTCATTGCCAAACGTACAACTGAGTTGGTCTCACAGCAAGCGGCAAGGAAACTCGAACGTGCCAAACAAGAGGCACAAAACATACTTCTGCAGGCCCAATACGACCTGGAGCAACAAACCACCAGAGCAGCCGCCGATGCTGACTTGCAAATGCTACGAGCTAAACAAGCTGCAGCTACAGAGAGAGCTCGATCCAATGCTATCCTACAAGCGGAGCGGGAAGAAAACACGGCACCACCCACAACGACACCTGAGCAGTCCTTTTACGGTCTCAGTTCTCATCACGTACGGTTTTGTCAAGGTAGCCATGTTACTTTTGTTTGCCCGACATTCCGCCTGATATCTCCTAGAAATCTGCCATTCGTCCGATCCAAGTCTTGTGTTACCCTTGCAGGTCACCTTAATCATAATTATGTAGATTCACCTAGCCCCACAGTCATGTAAGTTTCTCAGTATTTGTCATTTTCGAGATAATTCTGCTGAGTCAATATTTCCCACGTGCGTAGATTTATTGCATTCTTCATCGTCGCTGGATTTAAAATCATCTAGACCCGACTCGGTTATGTTAGTGGTTTAATCTGCTGCCGTACTTTCCTCTATATAATTATAGTGTTTAGTACTTGTCACTCTGTTATTCATAGATAATTAGATTTCCGTGTATTTTGATAGTTATTAAGCGAGAGCTCCATTCCGATAGGTCACCCATTCACATGGTGGAGCCATCCCTGTATTTAAGGCTTTTGCTCATTTTACATAAACTGCTCATTGTAAAGTGATTTTATTGCTTTTAGGAAGCGTTTTACACGCATCTCTTCATTATAAACATGATCAAATTATTATATAAGGTTTTGTGTACTCTTTTACAGTTCACCGTGGAATAAAGTTCATTTGGAAACCGCAGCCCTGACCTCCGGCCAGATCGTTCTTTGTTCTTCAGTTGACCCTCTCTGGTTGAACCTAAGCTAACGATTCCCTGAATCTACGCCTTTGCAGACGCCAGAACAGTGAAACGACTGTGTTCTAAAACAACTGGCTTCGAGACGACTTCTTGAAAAACAACCGACGGTGGACACCCAAGACTATACACATGTTACTCGCTCGAACCTAAAGAGAATCCAAACAAAAGAAAATAATGGCCACATCGGGAGGTGAACTGCCCGAGGAAAATCCTGTCCCTGTAGGACTGCCAGCTGATATGCAGAACGCCGAGCAAGACCTCACTTATAGATGGGGAACTACCAAACAATTCCTCGAAACCCTTCAGAACCCAACAGACCGAGAAGACGTCATACGGCAAACACTCGCCGCTACCCGGTCTGCCTTTCAAGCATGCACAGAGGCCTTCCAAGAACTGGGAAGACTTTACGCAACAGATTCATCCTACATGGACCGTGCAGCCCATACGAAAACAACCTTCCTCGAGCACAGTAATCTTGTCAACAGCGCCATCGTCAAAGCGACCGACAAGGCTTGCTCCTTGGCCTTGGAAACTGTATCAAATATTTCGAGGCATTCCAGAGTCTCATCCAGAAGCCATGGATCTTCTCGAATTTCCAAGACACCGTCGTCATCCTTTAGTATCAAAGCTCAAGCACTAGCCTCCGCCGCTGCCGCTGCAGAGAACGTTACATTTGAGGAACTCATTGCCAAACGTACAACTGAGTTGGTCTCACAGCAAGCGGCAAGGAAACTCGAACGTGCCAAACAAGAGGCACAAAACATACTTCTGCAGGCCCAATACGACCTGGAGCAACAAACCACCAGAGCAGCCGCCGATGCTGACTTGCAAATGCTACGAGCTAAACAAGCTGCAGCTACAGAGAGAGCTCGATCCAATGCTATCCTACAAGCGGAGCGGGAAGAAAACACGGCACCACCCACAACGACACCTGAGCAGTCCTCCAACGACCATGCAAATAACTTTTGCACAACAATCACCAGTGATGTCTGTCCACCGGCTGCGAGTCCATTGCAAGCCCCTGCCTCCCCCCCCCCCCCCCCCCCCCCCCCCATTTAAACCAATGGAGAGTTCTTCTGCTCCGACCACCGACTCGATAAATGCAACACGATCTAGTATACCGGAAGCTAGAAAGGAGGCTGAACCCGGGAACCAGCTGATCGACCTAACGAAGCAAATCAGCGAGACACTAGCCCGCCAGAGACAACCAGCCCATGAACCAGACATATACGGAGGCGATCCTATCATGTTTCGGCCATGGCGGTCATCCTTCCAAACCATGATATGCCAAGCGCAGACACCCCCGTCACAAAAACTTGCATTCTTGGCCAAGTACACGGCAGGCGAGGTGCGACTGCTCGTTGACCTCGTCGCCATGTCATGGACCCACAGACTGCATATGATGAGGCATGGCAGGAACTCGAGGAACGATTCGGGAACAAAACAAGGATCGCATCCCAGATAATAGACAGGCTGATAGCCTTCCCCAAAATTAAAGCAGACGAGCGCCGTAAGCTACTTGACTTCGCAGACTTGTGTGTGGATGCGGCAGCGCAGATGAAGGATTTGCCCGGACTCAACGTCCTGAACTATCCGTACAATCTTCACCCACTCCTAGAGAAACTCCCCCAGTTCGTCCACAACCAGTGGCGAGAACGCGTCTCCAAGTACAAAAATGCGCACGCATGCTACCCACCATTCCAGGAACTCGCATCATTTCTCAGGGAGAAGGCCAGAACGAGTAACGATCCTGACCTCTACCCGCCGAGTACGTACACTGAAATCAGCAAGCTGAACAAAGAAAGACCCAGTGCTACGCTTCCACCTCATAAGTCGCCTCTTCGTGTGATGGCTACAAAGGGTACCCCACCGATGCAACATAAGTCTTCTCCCCCACGAGGTGCCTCTTCCACGACCAAACTGGCCATGACCTCTCCGAATGCATCGCCTTCGGAAGAAAGCCAACGGTAGAAAGAACACAGTTCTGCAGACAGAAGGGTCTATGTTTCAAATGTGGCCAGAAGCACCTTATCAAAGACTGTCAGACCATAGTCAGATGCAGAAAGTGTGACAGCAACTCGCATGCTTCGTTCATGCATTTCCCCACCAAGCCGAACGGCGGGGAGTCAGAGGAGAGATCTAAAGCAATACCAGAATTAAGGAGAAAAGACACACCCGAAGCTAACACTAAATGTACAAGGTACAGGTCATGTGTTATGGCACGCTCCTGCTCCAAGATAGTGCCAGTCAAAGTTTACCACCAGAGCGCACCGTCCGTTTCCATCAAAGTGTATGCTGTCCTTGACGATCAGTCAAATGCATGCCTCGGAGACGCCAAGCTTTTCGAAGCACTCAATCTCCACGGTCCACCCTACGACTACGAACTGTCAACCTGCGGAGGCCGGCAAATCCTCACCAAAGGAAGACGAGCTCAAGGATTAGTCATGGAGTCCTCGAGTGGCCACAAAGAGCGCCTACCCACATTTCTAGAGAACGAGAACATACCAGGTGACAGAGACGAGATCCCGTCCCCGGACCTCTGCAAGAACTTCTCCCATCTGAGCAAGATTGCTGACATGATTCCCAGCCCAAGGGAGGATGTAGACATCCTTTTATTCATCGGTAGGAGCTGTCCGGAACCCCTCAAAGTCCTAGAATCAAGAAACGGACCCAAAGACACTCCCTGGGCCCAGCGCACGAACATGGGTTGGACTGTGTCTGGCCGTATGTGCACGAGCAGCCTCAAGAGCAGAGAACACGTCTCGGTCAGCCGTACGGTCCTGATGCAGACGACCTCTCTTTCGCCTCGCTCCGACACTACTGATGATCAACCAAATTACCGTGGCGCTTGTGAAAACCACATCGTCACAAAGGATGTAGTCGGTGCTCACCAGGGTGCATTTTCCAGCATCTACGTCGAGACACGCGACGACAACAACAAGGCCCCGTCGATTGAGGATCAACGTTTTGTCAAGATTATGACAGACAGCATCCATACTAATGTCAACGGAAATCTGGAATTTCCGCTGCCCTTCAAGGAAACTCCAACCCTTCTCCCAAACAACCGCTCTCAAGCCGAAGCTCGACTGCACAACCTCCTCCGGACTCTTACCCGCAAACCAGAGTCGATGAACGAGTATCAAGCCTTTATGGGTAAGATACTTAGCCAAAAAAATGCAGCCCTCGTACCAGTTGACGACCCCCCTGCACCAGGCGGAACTGTCTGGTACCTACCTCACTTCCCAGTTCGACATCCGAAGAAAACGGGTATCAGAGTTGTTTTTGATTCAAGCGCCGAATTCAGTGGCATTTCGCTGAACAAAGTCTTACTACAATGACCAGACCAGATGAATAGCCTGCTCGGCATACTCATGCGGTTCAGAGTCGGCCAAGTCGCAGTCATGGGAGACGTGGAGCAAATGTTCCACAACTTCTACGTGAATCCCGAACATCGTGACTACCTCCGCTTTCTTTGGTTCCAAGATAACGATCCTGAGAAGCCAATCGTTGACCACCGCATGAATGTCCATCTTTTCGGTAACATTTCATCACCAGCAATTGCAACATTTGGCATCAGAATGGTTGTGAAGGGAGGTGAATCCGCTTGCGAAGACGATGTGTCGGAGTTCGTCTGTCGCGACTTTTATGTCGACGATGGGCTAATTTCTCTACCAGACCCAGACGCGGCCGTCAGCCTTATACAACGAACCCGGGACGCACTCGCAAGAAAGAAGTTGCGCTTTCACAAGATCATCTCGAACAGCAAAGATGTGATGAATAGACTACCCGAGGAGGCAAGAGCAAAAGATGTACAACATCTCGACTTCAACCACGACAGACTTCCCGTTCAGCGATCACTGGGAGTACATTGGTCCCTCGAGCAGGACGCTTTCACCTTCATGGTGAACCTACCGGAGAAACCATTCTCTCGACGAGGTGTCCTCTCAATTGCCAGTTCCGCCTTCGACCCTCTCGGCTTTGTGACGCCAGTGACCATCGAAGGGAAACTAATTCTTCGCAAACTAATGACAGAGATGAAAAAGGAGACGAATACCCCTAAAGACATGTGGGATAGGCCACTTCCAGAAAGCTTCTTACCTAAATGGAACCGGTGGCGAGATTCTTTGTACGACCTACAGAATGTCCGTATTCAGAGATGCTACGAACCACCAAGCTTCGGCGAAGTCAAAAGAAGGGAAATCCACATCTTCTGTGATGCCAGCCAGCTCGCCATCGGAGCAGTGGCCTATCTGAGGTTGCTGAACGAACAAAACCAGCCACATGTGTCCCTGTTGCTAGCTAAGGCAAGGGTCACCCACTCACATGCTGTCTCCATCCCCCGCCTGGAACTGTGTGCAGCTGTCCTTGCTGCGACATTGTCACAGACAATTGAAACCGAATTGCGAGACCCGGTTGCTATGGACAGCATCACATTTTACTCGGACAGTAAAGTGGTCCTGGGCTATATAGCCAACGCATCCAGACGCTTTCACATCTACGTGGCCAACAGGGTTCACAAGATCCACACGGCTTCCAACCCTGACCAGTGGCGTCACGTTCCAACTGACCAAAACCCGGCAGACCTCGCCTCACGGTCCGTTCCAGCAGGAGAGCTGAACGACACACGCTGGTTTCGTGGACCAGACTTTCTATGGAAGTCGGACCCCTCTCTTACTGAAGTAGTAACTGCGGATGCTGCCGGCCAAACATTAGACGAAAAGGACTCCGAGGTACGCAAGCAGGTCACCACGCTCGCAACAAACATCGGGGAAGAAACAAGTGACAACGGTACTCCGGATGTCGAACCTTCCCTCAGCTGTGATCGATTCTCCAGATTCTCCAGTTGGGTCCCCCTTCGACGGGCAGTTGGTTCCCTAATTCAGAAGGTACAAGCCTTCAAGGCAGCGAGGGACGAAGCCACAGCGTCCGACCCCTGCGAAAGATCGGAAGACTCGTCAAATCCGACCGTCTCACAATTACAACAAGCAGAAAAGGCTATCCTCAAGGCAGTACAGAGTCACTCCTTCAAACAGGAAATGCAGACGCTGAAGCAAGTACAAAATGATTCAAACGTAACCATCAGAAGGAAAAGCCCGCTCCTGAAGTTGAGCCCCTTTCTCGACAGCGACGGAATCATCAGAGTGGGCGGAAGACTTAAGCGCTCCGATATGGACTTAGCAACTCGCCATCCAATCGTCCTTCCAAAGGATGGCCATGTCTCCAAGCTGTTGGCAGAACACTACCACCGCCAGGTACGACACCAATGCCGACAATTGACACTGGGGGCTATAAGATCAGCAGGCCTGTGGGTAATTGGGTCCCACAACCTCATCAGAAGCATCATCAACCAATGCATCACCTGCAGAAAGCTGAGAGGAAAGCCACTGACCCAGGTCATGGCCGACCTGCCAGAAGACAGAGTTACAGCATCACCACCTTTCACCAATGTTGGCATGGACGTCTTTGGGCCATGGATGGTCGTCACCAGAAAGACGAGGGGTGGAACCTCCGATTCCAAACGATGGGCTGTCCTCTTTACATGCCTCTACAGTAGGGCTATCCATGTGGAGATCGTTGAGTCAATGGACACGTCATCATTTATATCTGCCTTCCGCAGATTCGTGGCTGTAAGGGGACCAGTAGCCAAACTGAGGTGCGACAGGGGCACCAACTTTGTCGGTGCAAAGAACGAGCTAGACGAGGCCTTCAATGAGATGGATCACAAACAGGTGGCATTCTACCTAGCATCACAACAGTGCGAGTGGGTATTTAATCCTCCCCACGCTTCACATTTCGGCGGCGCCTGGGAGCGTCAAATCGGCACAGTCCGACGTGTCCTCGACACAATGTTCCTGCAACTCGGAAAGCACCAGTTGACGCACGAGGTACTCGTTACATTTATGGCCGAGGCATGCGCCATAGTCAACTCTCGCCCATTAGGTACCATCTCACCGGGTGCTGACGACCCCCAAGCCATCAGTCCCTCCATGTTACTGACCATTAAACCCCAGCAATTCCAGTCACTTCCTGGAAACTTCGTAAGAGAAGATTTGTACGGACGCAGACGCTGGCGCCGAGTGCAATATCTCGCAGATCAATTTTGGATCCGCTGGAGGAAGGAGTACGTCCAGAGCCTACAACCCAGACGGAAGTGGCCTGTCGTACACCCGGACATCAGTAACGGAGACGTTGTCCTTCTACGTGACAAGGAGCTCCCGAGGTGCCACTGGCCTCTCGCTCGTGTCACCGAAGTCCACCTGAGTGAAGATGGAAGAGTTCGGAAGGCGGACGTTACCATCTGCACCGGAGGAACCCGACGCACCTACCTGAGGCCAATCTCAGAGCTCACACTCATCGAGAAGGCACCCAAATCAGACTAAAGAGACTATAGGATTTGGACTGCATCAGTCTCCACTTCCATATATACATTTTTTATGTGTTCTAATCGTTTTTGTAAAAATCCAAGTATTTCTTCAAGTATTTTTAGGCGGGGAGTGTCACGGCCGTCGTCACTTACCCCAGAGAGCCGCCTGAGGGCGCTGTCAAGCTTTTACGGTCTCAGTTCTCATCACGTACGGTTTTGTCAAGGTAGCCATGTTACTTTTGTTTGCCCGACATTCCGCCTGATATCTCCTAGAAATCTGCCATTCGTCCGATCCAAGTCTTGTGTTACCCTTGCAGGTCACCTTAATCATAATTATGTAGATTCACCTAGCCCCACAGTCATGTAAGTTTCTCAGTATTTGTCATTTTCGAGATAATTCTGCTGAGTCAATATTTCCCACGTGCGTAGATTTATTGCATTCTTCATCGTCGCTGGATTTAAAATCATCTAGACCCGACTCGGTTATGTTTGTGGTTTAATCTGCTGCCGTACTTTCCTCTATATAATTATAGTGTTTAGTACTTGTCACTCTGTTATTCATAGATAATTAGAAAGATATTTTGATAGGTCACCCATTCACATGGTGGAGCCATCCCTGTATTTAAGGCTTTTGCTCATTTTAAATAAACTGCTCATTGTAAAGTGATTTTATTGCTTTTAGGAAGCGTTTTACACGCATCTCTTCATTATAAACATGATCAAAGTATTATATAAGGTTTTGTGTACTCTTTTACAGTTCACCGTGGAATAAAGTTCATTTGGAAACCGCAGCCCTGACCTCCGGCCAGATCGTTCTTTGTTCTTCGGTTGACCCTCCCTGGTTGAACCTAAGCTAACGATTCCCTGAATCTACGCCTTTGCAGACGCCAGAACATGGAAGGTGTACAATTCAGCAGTGTGCACTGAATAACATTTGTTGCAAGGAAGTGGAGAAGACGGTAAATAAAATGACCGAGTTAGAGGTGAACGTTGACGATCACAACCAGTGCCTAACCCAACACCCTTGGTTTGAAGCTTGCTGCTTACATCCTGCAACTCTACAGATTGCACATATGCAGTACCAGACACAATATGGCAGGCATGTTGTTGAGGGAACAGTTGACCAGTAAGTATATGTACTTTCATCAATATAAAAATTATCAGGACAAATATTTAAGCATTTACTTAGAATTTTTCAGACCACTTTTGTGCACAGGGTTAATTCAAGCGATGTTCATGTATGGAACCCTTGCCCTTATTTTCTGTGACGATAGCCCCACGTGATTATCAATTTCGGCAGCTCTAGTAATACAGTTCAAACCCTGTTCGCATCAGACAAATTGTTGGGCATCCTTGTCCAAAGAATTTGATTATAAAAACATTTATCTGTACATAAGTAAACTGTGTTGTTATAAAATTGATAACATTAGCAATCTGCATTCTTTTCATTTCAGAAAGTTTCGCCATGTTGCTTATCGACAAGTAGTGAGATGGTGTTGGGGATACCTGGGCCGTTTCAACCGTGTACCGCTTCCATCTTGTGTGATGAATGCTATTCATAGGACCTACCCCAATCCAGATGGCCAGTACAAAGGTTTTAAATACCCACCCCTTGATTAGTTACTCAAATAAATGACACAAGGAAATTGCTTTAGGGAAAATTCGCTTTCCAAGTTAAACTGTCTTTAATTTACAACCCAACTTTAAAATAATTATATTGTCCTTTCCTTATTATGAATTTTAGTTAAAGGTAGGATACACCATTGGTAATTTCATCATGAATGGGTTGATTTTTTGGGTTGTATTTTGACCTTTGCGAAGTTTAACAATCATGGATGCCGAGAAAAGAATGAAAAACAGCGTTTGTTTTCAACCGGCGTCGAGCAGTTATTCTTATGTTATCTTTGTTTTTCCGCGATCGCCGGACGGCAATCGCAAATTTTTCGGAATTATTACAGGATATCTAGCGCAATCATTTTGCTGGATGCCTAGAATCATTATTTACTTTCAAATGAGTAAGATATTTCTTAATAATTCGGTAGTAAATATTTTTGATATCTGCAAATGGTGTATCATACCTTTAACGACTGGAAACCTTGTAATTTGTTGTGTACTTTGTTTGAACACTCTACTTAGGATAAACCATTTGTAATAGGGTGGAATTGTAGGGTTGTATTTTATAGTAAATATCGTTTTACAATCATGGATGCTGGAAAATACAAGAAAAACGGCGTTCTCAGGCAGTGATTCTTATGTTCTGGGTTTTTTTTTATTTAATTTTGTTGGATGCCCAGAATCATTATTTACTTTCAAATAAGTAAGACATTTCTACGACATTTCTAAATAATTTGATAATAAGTATATTGTTGATATCTGCAAATGGTGTATTTTACTTTAAGGTTTGTAAAATGCCCCAAACAAAATTGTTGTGGACTAAATACTCACTTGTTACCATGTCTAGTCTTTAAAATAAAAAAAAACAGGAATGAACTTTTATAACAACACTTCGTTTGTGGACTACATTGTACCCAACTACATGTACCGGTACTTATTTGTTACCCTTAATTTTCTTGTTAGAGTCCTTACTAGGTTTCTTCCGTTTAGAGCCCTTATTGGTGTCAGTTTGTAGTGGCCGACCTACAGGATTTGTCGGTGCCTTGAAGCGTGAAACAAACTGCTGCACCGCATCATCCTTCTTTGGTCGTGACTGGCTCATGGTACTGGTCAGTGTGCCAGGATCACAGTACAGTTGAGGGTACTCCTTTCTGGTTGTTTTATCCCCACGCTGACACAAAACCACCGCTTTGAGGAAGATTTGTTCTGCATACACTACAATGAAGAAATTAGAGAAGTAATGCTATCATGTCTCAGAACGTCGATTGGAATAAACTGTGTGCCAGATTTAAAGAACTCAAACGTTGTTTTGCTCTTCGTTTTTTGTTTGTTTTTGTGGCAGAGTATAGATTAAATAATAAATAAACAAACAATTTGGTAAATTAGGTAAGGAATACTTCTCCAGGCCAGATGTTTATTTGTTCAAAATTTCTATCAATGCTGCATCGCCATCTTGAATTCGTCTGCGAAGCACCATCCTTCATGAAAAACAAAACAGATAATTTAGTGAATGAATACAAATGCAAGTTTTATGCAAGGCAATGTGGTAACTTAAGCCTTGTCAGTACAAGTACATGTAAAAGCAAGAAAATAAGTACATGTATCCTAACAAATTTTTTTTTAAATACGAGAACCAAGGTCAAGAAAGTAAATTTCTAACAACTTTATTGAAAATACACATGTACCTGTTTTGTAATTGTAGTCCAGGCAAAATACATAATTTTGTTTTGTTGACCTCAAACAAATTGCAACAAATTGTTTTTCACCACAGTGCATTTCTATAAGGTCCCTAGAATCTCATACTAAAAATCTACAAAAATCCAAGTGGTGGAAATATGTCTAATTTGCATAAATCGTTAATCCCTGCCGTGTAATATGTTTATTCCCATATTTGGGTATATATTTTATTTTTATTTTTTGAAAAGTTTATTTTGGTGATTATACTTACATATCCTTACTTCAATAACATTTGCTAAAGCATATAAGTGACTAAATAATTATGAGAACATAGTAATTATCGAAAATGACAACTTCGTGACCCTATAAATGTGCGCACATTACACTGTCTCCAGATATCATCAAGTAGCCAGTATTGACGTGCTTTAAATTCACCAAGTTGCTTACTGGCACAGTTATCCTATTAAAACCTTATGGAAAATCATATGAACAATGATAACATTGTGATATTTAGCCCAGCAAACCAAAACTGGGAAAAAATGACGTGTCCCTAAATTGGGCTAACGACTAGGTGAAGGGTTGTCTAAGGTGAGAGACTTGAACAAGTTCAAGGAAACCCCCCTAAATTAAAGATTGTTGTTGCTAACAATAATCCTATCTACGTTAAAATGTATTTTGGGTATTTCCTTGAACTTTTTCAAGTCTTCCATGTTAGGCAACCCTTTAACTACTTTTTAGCCCAATTTATAGACACACCATTTTTTGTTTGCTTGGCTAAATATCACAATGTTATTATTGTTCATATGATTTTTCATAAGGTTTTAATATGATAACTGTGCCAGTAAGCAACTTGGTGAATTTGAAGCTCACCAATAGTGACTACTTGATGATATCTGGAGACAGTGTAATGTGTGCACATTTATAGGGTCACGAAGTTGTCATTTTGGATAATTACTATGTTCTCATAATTATTCAGTCACTTATATGCTTTAGCAAATGTTATTGAAGTAAGGATATGTAAGTAGAATCACCAAAATAAACTTTTCAAAAAATAAAAATAAAATATATACCCAAATATGGGAATAAACATATTACACGGCAGGGATTAACGATTTTTGTAGATTTTTAGTATGAGATTCTAGGGACCTTATAGAAGTGCACTGTGGTGAAAAACAATTTGTTGCAATTTGTTTGAGGTCAAAACTTATTTTTCATGGACTATTGGTGGCGGCATCTCTTGTACAGATGTTGCCTCGGCAGCACCACTGATATGCCCATCATCTTGTCTACAAGTCTATATAAATAAAAGACAAATACAGAACTGTACATAGGTGTGCATATCTATCCGTATAAGCTTCATTCATTTGCATCAAATTTGTGTACACTACCAACCTTATGGAGACATGCTTTAACATTCCATTTTCTGTCTTCTTTTATTTCCATATTAATAAGTCTTATTAACACTAACCCTTCAAAATCCTACAAAATCAATATGATTTTGAACACACCCCGGGGAGTTTAATAACAAATCAGGGGGAAGTTGTAACAATATGTACGTGTAGTACCGGTACGTACGTATGCGATCTAACAAATTCAAATTCAATACATGTACATCAGTACATGTGTTCATGTAAATTTAAAATTATGATTGTGTTTATTGAAGGTATGTAATATGTAAATATAAATGTAATATCAAGCCCCACTCAAATACCTTTTGGTGGAAGTAGAACTCTCACCACCTTGAGTGGAGGAGGGCGTTTCTAACTTTGAATCTTACTTGTCGTATTCAGTAAATGCATCCTTCAGAATCTGTGTTAAAGAGATACAACAAATTGGAGAATGAAATACAACACGCTGTTTAAAAAGTGGACGCTCAAAAGTTTAATATTTTGTTCTTACAATTGTTACTTTCAGGTTGAATTTTAATTTCTATATTCCTTTAATAACCTTATAAGTTATAACATTTTATGTTCAAAAATGATATTTGTAAACAACTCAAACTTTTCAAATTTGATGCTTGCAGCGACACAGTCTATTTGTAATTTACAATAGTGTTTAGTAGGCCTGTTCCGTTTCAGACACTAGATAAGAAGGTAGGTTTCCACTCACCCGACATCTCTCTCTTTTGGTGAATGCATCACTCGACCGCTTATTTTGTGGCGTTTTTGACACTGAAGAGGAATTTGGCAAAGTTGCAGATTTCAGCGACGGCACAGCATCCTTCCGCAGACGGTATTTGCAAACGATCCCCAACGTGGCTTTCAAATTGGACTGCGGTTCCTGACAATCGGCACTGAAATGCTCGCCACAGACGAGACTCAATTTTGACACACAGAAGTCTGAACGCGTCGTCTCAACAAACTTGATCCACTGTCGCCGAACGGTCTCATTCTTCGGGAATTCGAAAAATCGCAATTCGAGTTCTTTGGCAGAATTTCGTGTACAACCACCAACCACACACGATTTAGGCATTTTCGTTAAAGCATGGAGACAAAATTATAAACTTGACGAGTACATACACCTCATTAATAGCACGAATGCAGCTAGCTAGCTAACTCGATCGATCACGCGTGCGTGGGTACGCACATGTACGCAGGGGGGGGGGGGGGGGGCGGAGGGGGCCCAACAAAGTGCGCCACCAACGTTGAAATGTATCTCATTCATTCTTCCACGCTCATGAGCCACACATCTCACACTGTAAATACGTATAGATCGCGCCCGCGAAGCGCACCATTGAAACACGTACAAATTTACTCCGTGCTCGCTTCCCTAATTCAGTGATTCATATAACGTCCGCAAAGCCGGATACACATGCACGATCTACACGGAATTATTTTGGGGAGATGTCATTTTCTGCCATTTTCGTTCGAAAACAACACGATAAAACGCAAGGGGTTCACAGGCAGATTTTTTTTAAAATTCAGTATATTACTGCTACATCCTTTTTTAACGTATCCATTGAAAAAAATGAGTGGGTTCGAAGCACAGTTTTTCACAATTTATCGATTATTATTGCCCTTTTTAGGGGAGGTATTTGTTAACGTCGTTTGAGTATTTGTGCACAATCTCCACGCGCATCAACGGTACGTCAACGCCTAATTTTTTCGACTGCTTTTTTCATTTTTAATACAATTGTTGTCATTGGATAATAAAAATGAAGGTAAATAACAACCTTTTACAACTACAAAAGACAAAATGTTAAGATTGGATGCCAAAAACTCTTTATTTTTCGCGTGAGAAAATTGTTCCCCCCTATTTTGAGAATGGACGGTACCACAGCGTTTCGCAATCACAGCCTCGAAGGGCCCCCCCCCCCCCCCTTGCCTGTACGGGTCACTGACCTCTATACATGGACAGATCATCATTGTTTTATTTTGAAGTCGGCATGCGGAGAAGTGCAACATGGCGGACCCACGACGTCACTCTGTGAGCCAATGAAATGTCCAGGTGTTGGTACGATACGCAGTACGTAATGTTTATAAATACAAAACGTACAGAGTACATCCACTGACCTCTACACCTGGACATTTCATTGGCTCACAGCAGTGACGTCTTGGGTCCGCCATGTTGCACTTCCAGTTCGCGCCGACTTCAAGTGTTAGCACAGCAGAATATGGACAATGATCCGTCCAGGTGTAGAGGTCAGTGGTACGGGTACGTACGTGCATTTATTTGTAGACACGCATAACCGATACCAGCCGTGAAACGGGTACCAGTTTTATTTGTTTTCTCCGGTAGTACGTCAGACATTGTTCGTTTCTCAACAGCGCCGCCAGCGGTCAATTTGTAGAAAGTTTTCAATAACTCGACAAAAACCGTCCAGATTTTATCGCAAAATAACACAAAATGTATACGCAAAACAAACATTGTTTTGGAATAAATGTGTAGTTTATTATATACGAAACACAATAACATATAATTTAAGCAATTTTAAAACCGTTGGAGTAGGTCTTTAAGTAGATTCAGATTCTGATTGGCCCGGGGTAATGGCCCTGTCACACCAGACCATTTTAGGCTAACGCGTGAGTAACGTGTTGTAATTTTGGCAACACGCTGGCAAACGCTGACCAACGCTAGGCCAGCGTTAGCAACACGCTGAGCGCGTTACTCACGCGCTGAGACATGCTGTCACACGCTGAGGAAACTGACATATTTGTTCAACATAAATACAATTTTCAGCGTTTGCCAGCGTGTGACTGTACACGCTGGCGGAGCGTTGAAGGTTTGTTACTCACGCGTCGAACACGCTAGACGATCGTTATCAACCCGCTACTCACACACTGGCGCACGCTGGCGTACACTGGTGTACTCTGGCAACACGCTGGTTATGGCCCTGTCAACCCAGAACGTTTTAGGCCAATGCATGAGTAGCGCGTTAAAAATAGTTGATACGCTGGCAATCGCTGAATTTTTACAGAAAAAGTCAAGTGGAACCGTGATTTCAGCGTGTCTATACAGGTTGATAACGGGTTCATAGCGTATGCCAGCGCGTGAGTATCGTGTGAGGAACTCGCTCAGCGTGTGAGGAACGTATCACTTATTTAAAGTAAAAATACGACAGCGGGTCGCCAGCGTGTGAGTAGTGGGTTAGTAACGATCATCTAGCGCGTTCGACGCATGATTAACGACCACCCTGCGCGCCGCCAGCGTGTGCAGGCACACGCTGGCAAACGCTGAAAATTGTAGGTATGTTGAAAAATGTATTTTTGCTTCAGCGTGTGACAGCGTGTTCCAGCGTGTGGGTAACGCGCTTAGCGTGTTGCGAACGCTGGCCTAGCGTTGGTCAACGTTTACCCGCGTGTTACCGAAATTCCAACACGTTGGTCTAAAACGTTCTGGTGTGACAGGGCCATTAGTGTAGTAGC
This sequence comes from Crossaster papposus, assembly GCA_037893245.1. Lineage (NCBI taxonomy): Eukaryota > Metazoa > Echinodermata > Asteroidea > Velatida > Solasteridae > Crossaster > Crossaster papposus. Next base: position 832,648 of record JBAIAA010000774.1, on the reverse strand, counting down.
GCGTCGGCTTTTTATACAACTAACCATGTGGTCGTTGCAGTACGCTGGCGCGCGTTGGAACGCGCTACTCACGCGCTGGGCAGTCGTTCATCAGTCCTCGAGCGCGTTACTAACGCGTTTCTCACCCGCTGGCGAACGCATTGAACCCGTTAACAACGCGTTATGGACACGCTGAAATCACGGTTCCACTTGACTTTTTCTGTGGAAGTTCAGCGTTTGCCAGCGTATCAACTATTTTTAACGCGCTACTCACGCGTTGGCCTAAAACGTTCTAGTGTGACAGGGCCATTACAAAGGACCTTCTAGACGACACTGTTTCGTTGGCGTCGTCCAGTCTCCATGATCAATCATCAGCAGTCAGAAAAGCGGTAAAAATTAAACTACACCGAGGGAAAGTGTTTCAAGAACTCAATAACGCCATAACGACCGGTATTATATATGTCAATGATGATGTCATTAAAATTGAAATGGTTCTACCAAATGGTACGAAGGAAAAGGGTGAAGATACCGGAGGTGTGCTACGTGATGCCCTATCTGAGTATTGGGAGACATTCTACCGCAAGTGCACGAATGGGAACAAAGTGAAAGTTCCTTTCACAAGGACTGACATGAAAGACACATGGGAACCTTCTGGAAAGGTTCTCGTCATCAGATACAAAACAGCAGGGTATTTCCCAATTCGAATTGCACAACCTTTCATGAAATACTGCTTGGGCCAGGAGTGTGAAGTGCACGAACTCATGAAAACATCCATGCAACTTGTTCCAGAGCACGAGAAACAAACAATCGAGCAGGCTGACTAGGATTTCTCTGCAGTGTGTGAAGAAGAGGATTTGTTTGACTTCTTGGAAAGCCATGATGTCAAGTCTTGGGTCCGTGCGGATAACTGGCAAAAGACTCTGTACGAGATTGCCCACAGAGAGATTCTCCATAAACCCACCTACATTGCCGACTGCTGGAAGGATATCCTGAAGCAACATTTGCCGTGCCTTCGTCCAAACGGACTTGACAAGCTGTATGAGAAGCTTCAACCTTCGACAAGAAGGGTGCTCTCTTTGCTGTAGTTTGATCTGGACATTCCTCGTAAACATCAGAACATTTCCCAGTTTCTGAAGAAGTACATCAGACAGGTGTCCGAAGAACGCCTGCTTCAGTTTCTTAGATTTTGCACAGGTGATACTTTTTAGAAGACTTTCCTTGTCAATAGCCTTAGTGAGAAAACTGTCTAGAAACCTGGAGGTCTGCACTTACAGATAATTCACATTTGATTTGTTTTGCCTTCTCTCCTAAAAATGGTCCAAACAAGTTATGCATACAGCGGAACGCCCTGCTATAACGAACACTACTGGATCCACATTTTTTGTTCGGTATATCGATCGTTCAGAATAGCAATTTTAGGCCGCCAGTCTATTTTTTCAAGATGGCGTCTGTCTTTTTAAATAGCGCCCTCTTTAACATAAAGAACCGGTAGTTTGACCTTTGGGAATTAAAAACGGCCTAAATAGCATTCGATATACCCCGCGGTTTTAAAAAACAACAGTATGTTTGGACTCAAAAAACGGGAGCAAAGGACGGTGGATTGTGTTAAATTCATTTCCTTTTTTCAGTAGCCAGGTGGTGTTCGGTATACCAGAATGTTCGGTATAGCGGTGTCATGCAATTAATTAAAGTTACTATTGAAATGACAACAGTTACCCAACAAATATTTAAGAATGAATATTTGAAATAGCCTTAAAAGTGTGGCAAAGTCTAAAGGACACTAAGTCATACACCAACAAACAAATTAATACAAAATAAAGTAAAATAAATTGGCGCAATTAGGCTAAACAGAATTTCATATTGCATACATTTTTTTCTCTGAACTGTTCATGATTCAAAACTGCTGATTTAAACTGCCATTTATACTAATGAAGTATATTAATTTGTGTTTCACAGGTGCGGATATTCTCATTGAATCAGAAATCAAGGTGGCCTTTGTTCAGCCCATAAGCGACTTCCTCCGATGCCCTGTGGCACACACATTGTGGATGCGTCCTGGACATGCCAAACTCATACGGTTCGTACGTGGAACTGGCAGAGGAACTAAACAATATTCTGGAGTCAAAGATCTGGGTCATGCATATTGTAACTAGCACTGCACCATTAGTGACGCAATCAATATGCGAAACAAGTCCAGTGTTTATCGATACAAGATTATCTTAGATCTTAAAGTTTGATTAAAAGTTAGCTGATTTTGTTGGTTGGTATACCTTTAAGGCGTCACTTCAGTAGTTATTGTTTTTTATTAGAACATCTATCCATAGTGTAGTATATGTGTGTCAAAAGTCCCGTCGGAACTTGCGACTCGCGAAGTAGTTCTAAAATAAGGAAAAAACACTTTTGTACTGACTTGTGTTAGAAGAGGTTTCTCTAAAAGTGTTGGTACAAATCATTGCTGAATCTTGCGCAATTACACTAAAGAAATTTGCAGTTTGTTACCGTACATTGACTGTTAAAGTAGTTTAGAATGGAACTTATATTTACATGGCAAGTTTATGCCGTATAGTTAGACTAGTTGTTAACTGTTGTTGTTTGTTAATGACTTTAGATGCAGGTTTACTAATGAGATCTGATCAGCCGAGAAACGTCTTGCACGCTACAATAAGGTTATTTAAATTATGATATCGGTCATTTTTTTTTTAAAGAAGGTTAAATTATTGTTCGAATTTAGTGAGATGGTTTCAGTTGCCGGGTACTTGAGCATGTTAGCACTGTAAATTTTGATTAAATCCACTTGTTGTCGTGCTTGTACTGATCTTATTTTCTCTGGCCTTTTTGGCATACCTTAAATTCAATGTAGACAACGTGTGTTGTAATCACTGCCAGACAGGAATAATTAGGTTGATGGTGGATTGATTATGAAATGCTTCTACATTTAATAAGAAGTTTGTACAAACAAGGAAACTTAACCTGATTGCCGTTCTTGATTTCCCAATTTGTTATGAAAGCAATAACAGTTTGGAGCATTCCCTTTGTTGAGTGTTTGATATTTACATAATTTCAGAGTGGTTATTTGTTGACCACTGCACAATTTTATATTACCTTCGGCCCTATATAATAATGATATAAAAATAAATAAGAAGGTGTTATGGAGAAAACCAATTTAAAAGTTTGGGTATTGCCATTTTTCTATTTTGAAGCAATGCATTTCAAAGTGTTTTTTCTCCTATGTTATTTCACTTTATAAAAAGATATTTCTTTCGACTGTGTCAATTTGTCAAATTTGTCAATTATAGGATGTTTTTAAAGAAACACCATTCTTTATGGAACATACAAAAACGCTGCATCTTTTTTTAATGTCTAGAGATTTTAGAAAAAGTGAAATCAATTAGGACTCGTAACAGTATTAAACATTATAACATTATATTTAAAAACTGGGTCAATATACAACTTAGTGTTGTGGTGTGGATTTAAAAAAGGCCTAATTTTAAACGCGTTTTTCTTAAAATGAAAAAACTGATATAGGTCAGAATGTGGTACGATGGACGAAATGTTCACTTGATAATATAAGCATGAAATTTGGCAAGCAGTCATAGTATGCCATGAGAAAGATATTTTGCCAAAAGGCCATTGTAGATTAGACCTGATTTGATTTGATATGGGTAGATTAACATGCAATGGCAGCCATTTTGAAATTTCTGAAAACTGCTTGTTATCCAATCTATTGTCTAAGGATAAACACAGACGGCCCTATAGTCAAATATCTTTCTCATGGCGTACTATCATTGTGTGCCAAATTCTATGTCTTTATCATTCGATTGAACTTTGTTCACTAATCTGCCTGACAGGACTCGAAAACATAAAACATGCAGAGGGTGCTTAATAACGTATTGTAACGTAGATTTCTCTTGGGTTCTACACCACACACAAGAAGGACTCTTGACGCAAGTATTCTGTATTTCCGGTGATTCTCTCTGGTTTATTGCGACCTCTTGCCGACCAAAACATGGACTTCAGGCTCCCGCAATCACGCGGCACCCGAACTGGTTAGAACTCGTTCGGCGCTTGCGCAATCCAAAGGCGGGTTTCCGGGGCGCACCAGCAGGAGCCACCAGGGCGATCCCACCACCGTGGAATCGCTCCAGCGCCCTCTACCGCCCAACCGGCACGGGCGTTACACAGCCCCCCACGAAGACCTTGTTTGCCCCCAAACAAGACCATGGGCGCTGCTGCCGCACCCCGGCCAACCGCCCTGGAAAACGCATAACGCCAACAATTACACAACAATTTACATTACAAAAAAATGAAAAGTTCAAAAGTTCCCGCCTAGTAGGTGGGAGGTGGCCTGAAGCTGCTCCCAGAATTCCGGTGGATTGTCTCTCCACGCCTGGGCCGTCTCCCCGAGGCGCGTGCGTGGTCCGACTCCGTCGCGCATGCACAGTCCGACTCCGTCGCGCATGCGTGGTCCAACTCCGAGGCGCATGCGTGGTCCGACTCCAAGGCGCATGCGTGGTCCGACTCCGTCGCGCACGCGTGGTCCGCCAGACGACCCCAAGCTCTGGCACCCCCAGCTCCGGCACACCCCCAGCTGTCAAGACTTGACTGGCTCCTGTGACTGGCTCCTGTGACTGGCTCTTGTGACTGATTCCTGTGACTGGCTCTTGTGACTGATGACTGGCTTAGAGAGCGTGGGCGTCCCGGCGAGGCCCCGCCCCCGCTGCGCCGACGGGCACGGCTCGGGCTCGCTCCGAGTGTTGCGAGCCGTCTGCCGCGCCGCCGTCTACAGCATGGGCCGGGCCCCCCGACTCAGTTTCATTCCTGCAGAAGATCCAGAGAATGTCTCGACGAGGCCCCGCCCCCCACTGCATCCACGGGCACAGCTTGGGATTGTTCCGCGTGGAACCATCCGTCTGCTGCGCCGCCGTCTACAGCATGGGGCGGCCCCCCGACAGACCTGGTAGCGGACCCGGACAAATATGGAGAAGGGCGCCCTCTCTCCAAATCGGAGTGGACGCACTGAAGCCCCCAGCCATTGGCGCGTGTCCCGAAAATTCCCGCTATCCTTCTCCAACTCCTCCCCCAGGAAACATCCAGACTCCCAAGTCCCCATAACCTCCCTAGAGTTCCCCAAAACATCCCTAAAGAAGGCCTCTAACTCCGCCAGCGTGGTACGGAATGCACGGAGTGCCTGCATGCTATCGTGGTTTTTCAAAAACATGAACACTTCACCTGGTCTTTTCCCGTCCCTCTGTATCCCACCGCTGCCACCAATGTAACGTAGATTTCTCTTGGGTTCTACACCACACACAAGAAGGACTCTTGACGCAAGTATTCTGTATTTCCGGTGATTCTCTCTGGTTTATTGTGACCTCTTGCCGACCAAAACATGGACTTCAGGCTCCCGCAATCACGCGGCACCCGAACTGGTTAGAACTCGTTCGGCGCTTGCGCAATCCAAAGGCGGGTTTCCGGGGCGCACCAGCAGGAGCCACCAGGGCGATCCCACCACCGTGGAATCGCTCCAGCGCCCTCTACCGCCCAACCGGCACGGGTGTTACATCAGTATACATGATATGAAGTATTTCTTTTTGAATATTTTTTGAATAACTTCAAATATTAATTACACAATCGTCATTTCGAACAAGTCTTTCCTTCACCCTCAATACTTTCTTGTTCCAGTTGCCCTATTCTTGGAGATGCTTTGGGCTTCATGAAATCCTGGCAGCAAAACACTATAATTTAGTGTTGATAATATTTCCCTCAGCTCCAAGTAGACGTCCAAACCACTATAAGCATCCAAGTTTAGCTCTGCCATGATGAAAGTGCACAGCTAGAAAACGTCGTCGTCACACGGTACTGATCTCCGAAAGACACACTCCCGCTTACAGGCCAGTAGCTTGAGTGCTGAAATTCTGTTCAAGTAATCTTGGGATTCGTACAGCTCGGGCACAAAGTACATCACATTCGGCCGCCCATGAGGTACTCTTACATTCCTGGATGGGGAGATAACATGCTCATCCCAAACATCAGCTGTTGTTTCTGTTACAAATCGTTAACGGTACAACAAGCAACACTTGCACGAAAAGTTTAATGTTCTTGTTGTCGGGTACAGCGAACATTTTAATAGACTTGATACAAAACAGAATCTAGATAATGGGGCCAAAAAGAAGGCAATTTAAGATGGTGCTATTTTGCAAGAGCAGACGATGCGTTAAAGTATAGACGCAATTTGTGGATGCAAAATAATGCAAAGGGTTGTTTCAAAGGAATCTGTTTTAATTTAAACTGCGCTATCAATTTAATTGGTACGCATCACAAGTGTGTAAAAACAATGTTTTGGAGGATCAGCGAATTTTTGTTTTAATAAACTTGCACGTTATAGTTGAATGTCTTTTCTCGGCTATTTCGGTAAACACAAAACAATTATTGTTAATGATAGGCGGCAACGTCCAAGGACCTTTGATTTATAACAGAACACAATCTTAATAAATCAAAACCAAAATTACCTGTATCAGTCCAAGAAAAAAAAATCTGACCAAACTGACATCGAGGAATGAACCATCGAAGTGGCCCTCGTTTTTCATTTCAAGGAAGAACTCCATCCAGAACTGAATGCATTTATTCCTCAAAAATCCCCAGAATCTCTCGATCCGCTGGTTATGTGTACTGGGGTCGATTTCACGAAACAGTGCGATGCATCGTAACATAAGTTGCGAAGCATATGCATCGTAAACTTACGAAATGACCTAAAAACGATTTCACGAAACTTACGATGCATTCTATGCTTCGCAAATACCATGGCAACATCATGTAATACGTCGTAACTTTACGAAGACCCTTTGGGTCGTCGTAACTTTAAAACAAATATGGCGTTGATGCTTCTGCTAGACAGAGAAGCTGGCCGGGCATTACGCCGGGAAAGATTATTTCGAGAGCGCAGATGCCCGCTTGATACCTTGACAGACGACGAAATTTACAAACGCTATCGTTTTACCAGAAATGGAATTACACGATTATTAGAGATGGTTGAGCTAGAACACGATACAAAGGTAATTCGTGCGATAACATGTACCTAGTTATATGCCTAGGCCTACATACATTTATCATACTTTGATTAACTTTATACATGTATGTAGCTAGTCGTAATAAAACCAAATAGTATCAAAACTAGGTTGCGCCGGGGGGGGGGGGGGGGGGGGGGGGGGGTTACGATGCATGTCGGTAACAAATTTTACATGTATAGCGCCACCGTTCGTTTACACTCGAGTCGTACTCGAAAATAATTCCAACATGGCAGCGTACATGATCTACGAATGAACGCACACAGACTAGTGTCACAACAAACGTTACTTTAGGTCTAACATTGATCAAAATCTGTATTTCAGCTCAACATGGAACGATACAAAGCTAAGTTCTTCTGTATAATTGTAGTCTGTATCACCCCTAATTTAAGTTTTATGCTTGCAGTAGACAAAATATCCATTTGAATCATCTAATTCGGGCAGCTTCTAGGTATTGTGAATCGCTCGAATTAACGTCAAGTTCGCATTTGGCAGTACGTGAAACCACAGAACCCAAAGCTAGTTGAGCATGACCCTGGCCTAGGTTATCTGAAATTCTGAATGTGTGGTTTGTTTTTTAGGCCTAAGGCTACATCATTCATGTACATCATATACATGTAGCTTGAGTATTTCCAGCTAGTTTTCCAGCTTTTTTGAGCAATTGAGAATCGAAAAGGCTCACTCTAGCAGCTATTACGATTTTCATCAAATCATTTTGCAGATTTTTTTTTAGCTACTCATGATTTTAATATACTCGTGCCTCCACTGTTCTACCTGCAAATTTATAATATTGAGCATTGAAAGCTGGAGTCCCAAGAAAGAAAAGAGTAGGCCCTAATGTTAAGCCAAATATTTGGCTATATGTACTTTTGGGGTTGGATTCCTCTATAATATAGTTTGCTACCATGTTGAATAGGCCTAATCAGCTAGGTCTACCTTAATTTTGTGATAAGGGGCAGGCCTATGTTTCAATTTATGAATGGAACTTGTATAACAATTACACATGTACACAGAAAAGCATGAAACAACAGAAGCCTCCAATTTAGAATCACGGAAAAATAAATGGCACTTTTTCACCAGGAAAGATTTGCCCCTCAGAACATTGTTAACGTACCTCTTGGTCACATTTGGCTACGACAGCATCTAGGTTAAAATTTGACAAATTTGGCTGTTAAATTTGTTTCAAATGTTGAGATATTTAAATTGCTTTCATATTTGCCAAATATGAAAGACCACTTATGGTTCGGTGATAATGACCGTACCAATTGTCAATATTTTAAAAGCTTAATCTGCCAAATTGTAGCAACTGTTCGTAATGGTCTTCGGTCTGAGACATGTGACCAAGAGCAACGATTATTGCAGCTAAGTGAAGCTCTTTTAACATTTATTTTAAAACGTTTTAATAATTTAAAAATGTAAGAGTCACTTGCAAATTTGTATTTTTATTATAACAGCGTAGCAATGCAATCTCAGCACAGATGCAGCTCTTGACAGCACTTCGTTTTTTTGCTACTGGCTCCTTTTACACCATGCATGGGGAGCTTCATGATGTAAGTGCACCATCCGTGAGCAGAATCATCTATCGAGTTTGCAGTGCCATAAACAGAGAAGCCAACAGATTCATCAAATTCCCTGTGCGTCAGCAAGATGTGACAAGAGCCCAGCATGACTTCTTTGCCGTCGCCAGGTTTCCTCAAATTGTTGGAGCTGTCGATGGCAGTCACATCCGTTTATATGGTGCCCCTTTATTGGATGATGAGCATCTATATGTTAACCAGAAGGGCTGGCACAGCATCAACGTGCAAATCATCTGTGATGCTCACTACCACATCACAAATGTTGTTGCCAGGTGGCCTGGTAGCACACACGACAGTGCTATTATCCACGGCAGTGTCATTGGTGACATGTTTGGCGATGGAAGGTCAGTCAGTTGTCTGATCATTGGACAAATAGAATTACAAAAGAAACTTTATTGATTTTGTAGTCTGTATGTGTCATTTTGGTTGAGGTTTAAACAAATTTGTCTTTTATACAAAGTTGAAGTCTAATTCCAATCATACTTGAGTCATAGATGCAATAGCATAACCAGTTCATATCATGGTTGTTAAAAGTCACGTATTGAGGTAAAGTTCTGAAAGGTTTGAATTGACAAAAATTTAACATTTGAAAATTTAAAGTTCAATTGCAATAAAACTTGGGTCATGCTTGCAATAATGTAACTATATATGATAGTCGTGTCAAAAGTCAAGTACTGAGGTCAACGGTCATTTGAGGTCATGTTGTAAAATTGCTAAAGTAGTAGGCGAGACTCGTGTTTGATAACCATCCTTGTTAATATTGAATGCGGCAAGCAAGAGCGAAAAGGGATCGTTGAGCGACAAAAAGACAAACACTAATTACCACAGCACTGAAAATTAGTTCACAATAACATTTATTTTGCTTTTGTAGTTTTGTAAACAAAAAGTAAAAAATGTACAGTTCTCTTTCAAATTATATACATGTACATTGTGAATGAAAGAGTAAGTATACTCTTTATTCACTATATGCTCCTTTCAAGTAAGATTTTAAACATCCGCTTATTTAATTATCTTGTAAATATATTATCCTGTGTGCATAAGATAAAGCAGTTTTCTAAAGATTTGTTTTGTCTTTGATATTTTAAACTTATAGTGTAGTAGAAAGTGCATTTACTAATGTTTACTGGGTTTAATATGACTGTAGTGTTATCCAGAGGTCAATTGAGGGCATTATGTGAAACTGCTTTTCTATTTTATAGAAACAAATACATTCCAAGAACCAACAATTTTTTCAACTGAAATTGAGTACATGTAAATGATGATTTTGATTTAAACTGAAATAAGCCAGATATGAACACAACACAAAATCCCCGACCCGAAAAAAATAGTTTTTCCTTTTTCATTTATTTTCAATAAAACTTGACCCAAACATTTGATGAAATCTTCAGGTGTTTTTTTAACAAGATGAAATACAATTGTCTTTCTATGCAGCATAAACAATTTGCAACTACATTGTAAATCAAATGTTAAAATTAAAATAGTTAGAAATATCTAAAAAGAAAAAAAAACATTCTTATTAACTGGGAGAGGAAATTATGACTCGGACACAATTACTGCACTGTGCTTGTCGAGTGTAAAGGCCACCAACACCTAGAAGGAATGGCTAATTTCCTTTAAGGAATCCGTCATGGCTCGTGACACTTCCAACTGTTGCTTTGCTATTTCTAATTTTTTCCTGTCTATCTCTAATCTTTCTCTCTCGATTTCGAGGATGCAATGGTCTCTTGCCATCTTCCTTTGCATTGCAGGTCTTGTGGTACTTGCAGTGCTGCATTGTCCCCTCTCTTCTATTTATTCCCTAATTCGTACCTCAACCGTGAATAAAGTATTTTCAATTACGCCTACCCCCTCTTGCAGACCTGAAAGAGAAAACAAATATAATACACAACGACCTTGGGGAGCACCGAGCTTCAGTGGCAATGACGGAGCGGACTACAGTCCCTCATAAAGGAGAAGGCAACTTACCCCATGGAATCCCATGTGCCTTACCAAGACGCCAAGTGGATTCGATATATTCGTAAAAAGGATATCTTTCTTAATTCCAGTGTAACATTCTTCTTACAAATCTTCCATCCAGGAACAGAACTAGAACATCGGACGACGTTCTCGTCGGACCGCAGCGGAAAGCAAGACGTCCGTCAGTTGCGTGTTGAACTTGGTCAGTGGCGTGGTCAGTGAATACCTTCGTTATTCACCACGGACCAATGCACTCTAACAGTACCTGCAAAGTATACTGTTATGCAAATCGGTCAGTCTGCTACCTATTGAAAATATATTTATTCCCTAATTCGTACCTCAACCGTGAATAAAGTATTTTCAATTACGCCTACCCCCTCTTGCAGACCTGAAAGAAAAAACAAATATAATACACAACGACCTTGGGGAGCACCGAGCTTCAGTGGCAATGACGGAGCGGACTACGGTCCCTCCCTATAGGTCAGGCATTAAAGAACGGGCTGGTAAATAATATCAGATGAGAAATACATTTGTGTACATTCAACATTTACATTCTGTACATTTATGCTTTCTTTCAAGGTACAATCTCATTTTGATTATTCTTCCTTTATTGTATATATATGACATACAAAATTACACATTAATAGCATAACGCAGTGTCAGCGTCCTGTAATCAAATACCTAAATTAAGGGAGACGGATAACCTGTCTTTCATACTGTCTTCAATGTAACCATCCTTAGCTGTTTCAGATCTCCATCGCCCATGTTTCTTAAACAGCCTGTCAGGTACCCCAACAGTAGCTGCAGCAGATGCACCGCCGCTACGTAGGCTATGTAGGCCAAACTTCTTAGCCTCTAAGCCTACAGAGGAAAGGGCATTTCTGAACAATTCTAAACATCTAGTGTAAGATAAGTGACCAGAACGTAATTTATGTGAATTACTGGTTTTAAAATAGGTGAGGGGCCTAAACAGGAAATCTTCATCGGTGTCTGAACTCAACCCAGCTGCAGACAAATACCGTCTTAAAGCCAAAATAGGACAGGTTGGAGTACCTGTAGCACCGACTAGAACCCAGGCGCCCTGTCTGTATATGTCGGTCTTACTTTTGCTGATGAAGATGTTCACGTGGGAGACAACAAGCTGCAGGTCGCATCTGCGAATGTTAATGAGTTCGTCGTGACGAAGGAAACCTGCATAAGCTAATAAAATCATAGCACACAACCTTATCTCGATCAAATTATCAGAAGCACCATACTTGGCGATAATAGCTTTCAGCATGTCAGGAGTAACTGGTTCCTTTTTTACTATAGGTTTATGCAACAGTTTCTTCAATCCTTGAAGAACAATATGTAAAAATCTAGAGTCACAAGGATTGTGACACACTACAGGGTTGCAATCATAACGCCATTTAATAGCAAAAAAACTGGATTCAATTTTAGAGTATGGAGCGTTATCTTGATAAAGGTACATAAAATATCGACTGATGTCCTCAGTCCTTGGTGGGACTTGAGTTACCATGTTACGGCGACACCAATCCTCCCAACCTGCAAAAGCTCTATCGTACTTATATACAGTGTTTTTAGCCCTTGAAGCAGCAAGCACTTCCGCCAAAATCGAATCATATCCTTTTATATGGGAGGATCTGCAAATATAAAATAAACAAGATGTTTGTTCCACAAACACGAAACTTCTGGGAATATGAATAAAAAAAAAATATCATTAATTAATAAATTAAAAAAGGATTATTTCATCCTCAGTGTATCCGTTATACATGCTAAATCATCTCAAAGATCCAAGCGGTGTGTAAACTTAAAATTATCGGCTTTGTCAACGAGTATGACCTAGCCATCCAGTAATGCCAACTATAGCCACTGTATTGTGCTATCCAGCTATACAGCTGTCGTATGTAATCATACGGCTCTATTTTCTATCCAGGCGGCTTAACCACTTAGCCAAACGGCTGGTATCTGCCCTTGCTACGACTCTTCTGTGTAGCCAATCAGCTTCAAAGTATTGGCCAAACGGCTTCATTATCTAGCCATGCGGCTCTGTTATCTGGCCATTCGGCTCTGCTATCTGGCCAAGCGGCTAGTGTTTTGTCAGCGGCTCTACATTAGAGCCATGCCTCTAGCAAAAACGCTGTTCTACAACAGAATCGTTGCCAATTGAGTGGACTAAATTATGCAGTTTGGCTGAAACAATCAAAACTAGGAACTCAAGAGTTCCCTAGTCTCAAGCACAAAACTGAGCTAGAAAATGTAGATGACCCAAAAATAGAATTTTGATTACGACCATGAACGAAAATATTTGTGGGGTCCTGGAATCGCATCACATTTGAAACGAGTAGACTAAAACTACTGGACTCGGAAAACAAAAGTGGCCAAAACGGAGCCGATGGCCACTCTGGTACCACTAGCGTACCCACAGCAGAACATGCTTGTATATGCTTTAATACGTCACCGACCCGGTTAATAGGTGGCACCAACCAATTGTTATCCCCATTCCAATTAGTGGAAAAGGCATCTACCCTGTTAGAATTAGAACACAGGAACTTTGAATTGAATACTGGTAATTTGGTATTAAGTTCATCCGCAAATCTATCAACTGTATGTGGCCCCCACAAATTATCAATGAAGTGAAAAAATTCTTGGGAGACACCCCAGTCGTCAAAGTCAATATCTCGACTAAGACCATCTGCCAGTGTGTTACGCTCTCTGGGGATCCACTGTACCGTACCTGTAGTGTAATCTTATTACACCTACAGAAGTTGAAAATGTCTAAACTCAAACTATGCAATTCTGCAATCATACTTCCTTTGAAGACAATTGCTACAACACCTTTGTTGTCTGTGAACAGCTTCACTATCTTACCATACAAATTTGGCGCAAATGCTCGCACCGAGAGGTCCACTGCCTTCAATTCCCTCCAAGTCGAACTTTTCAAACTTTCTTGTGGGCTCCAATTTCTTTGAAGCTTCATGCTTCCGCAGTTTGACGACCAAGCTCCACAGCCAGTCTGACTGGCATCACAAAATGCAATAACCTGAGGAACGGAATATTCAACAAGCATACGCTTATTAAGAGAACACAATTCATTTTTCCAAAAGAACATTTTTTCTACAACTTTGCTATCTTTCTGTAGACTGTACACTTTATCCCAATGTGTTCTAGCGATAACCTCATGGTACATGAACCTGGACTTCAATTGGGAAATAGCTCCGACTACAGGGGAAAGAGATGTAATCTTACCTGCCAAGGAAGCAATCTGCCTAGCAGAAACCTTCGGCAGAGATGTTTGAAATGAATCAATACATTTAAAAATATCAACAACCCGTCTTTGGGTGACTTTGATTGAACCTTCAATACCATTCCAAGTAATTCCCAACCAATCTAAGGCCTGTACTGGGTCCCACTGGGACTTCTCTTTGTTGGGAACCAATCCTGCTGACAAGAGATCAGCCTTGACAGATTCGGCAACCTGCAAACAGGACTCCCTGGAATTTGTTCGACACCAACCGTCATCTAAAAATAAGGCAATAAAATAACCTTTCGAACGCCAGTGCTGAACCAGTGGCCTGAGGCATTTAGTAAATATAAATGGAGCAGTTGACAGGCCAAACGGCAAAACTTGAAAAGAAAAATACCTGGTTCCAAGGCCGAAGTCCCAACCAAAGCTGAGGAATTTGGTATGGTCTGGAAATATTTCAATATGGTGATACCCCGACTTGAGATCGAAGGTAAAAAGAAAATCACCTTGCTTAAAATAACTTAAAGCCTCATTCCAGTCTTCAAAGTGCACTTTCTCTTTCCAAAGAAACTGGTTCACAATTCTGAGATCTAAAATCAAGCGTAGTTTACCCGAGGTTTGATTAGAAACTGACAGCGGATTAACAATGTGTGGAACATGAGAACATTCAACGATCAAACCTTTGTCAAGCAAATCTAAAATAGCTTCTGAAACAAAGGATGAATGCGATAAAGCAGACGTATTGTTCTTATACAATCCTGTAGGGGGAGTCTCAATAAATGGTAATTGATATCCAAGTTGGATCACATTTAGAACATGCGAGGAAGCCCCAATGTCTTTCCAAAACTGGAGCGATGCACGGAGTCTGCCTTTAACAATAGGCTCGGTATTGCCTTGCTCATAATCATAATAATTGTTCTGAAAGAAATGTGGGTCGTACCCTGAAGTACCCATAGGTGAAGCACTGTGACCGGCCGGATCATGGCAACTTGTACTGGTACTTGAACTTGGAGCACCGACTGAACAATATTCACTGGTAGTATCTTCCCTGCAAGGATCCAATCGTCACCGTTTTCACGAAGAGGCAAATTGAGCCTTTTACGGTCTGAACAAACTTTCGAGATAATCGCTTGTAAAGTTTGTCCTTTTTTCGTTTGGCAGTTTGAAACATAAATATCCATAGAATATACAAGATTAAGGTATCATGGGAAAGAAGAGATTTTAATCTTCTTAAATATAGCAAACGTTAAGAAAAATAGGTGATTAGTTTTGCAGAATTAATCAATTAATAGAATTGCCTCTTCGTGAAAACGAAAAAAACGATACATTAGCAAATTCGCCCGTGGCTGTGAGAGTCAGAATGTATACATTTCCCCATTGCGCCCCCAATTTGTCTCTTCGTGAAAACGCTAAAAGCCACTTCGCGACCAATTCGCCCAATTCGCCTCTTCGTGAAAACGCTAAAGTGACTAAGCGCACCAAAGTGCCCTTCATAAACACGTTGAAGTCAACGCTATTTCGAATTTGCCTCTTCGTGAAAACGCTAAAAGCCACTTCGCGACCAATTCGCCCAATTCGCCTCTTCGTGAAAACGCTAAAGTGACTACGCGCACCAAAGTGCCCTTCATAAACACGTTGAAGTCAACGCTATTTCGAATTTGCCTCTTCGTGAAAACGCAAAAGGGCACTGGAGGACCAATTCGCCCATTAGTTAATTAGGTTAATTGTGATTTTAATGATTTTGTGGCTGTATAACTTCACCAGGTTGTAGAAATTGCAATATTTAATCGTTTTCATCAAAAAAAATTATTTCGATAAATAGACGATTTTTCATGAAATTCGCCTCTTCGTGAAAACGGTGACGCAATGTTGTTGGATAAAGGGAGTCTGAAAGGTCGACAGGAGTAGAAGAAGTTTATACAAACCAAGATATAAGATAATTGCGAAACGGAAATTGTTAAGACCATTTCATTGAATAATGTGAGCAACAATATGGGTTTTGCAATACATACGTACACACTAATAATGAATAGATGAAATTATAGCTTTCATCAGAAATATCTACGACGATATTGGTAGAATTCTTATTGGCATGGCACTGTAATGCACAATTTCGAATACTCGTTAAATTGTGATCATGATACAATTTGTATACAGTAACAAGAATTTTACCCCATCACGAAACATCCGTCTCCGGTTAAGGGAAAAACATATTCATGCGTTAATTTCATCGATACAATGTATAGACTTCCATGAGAAACTAATTACCCGAGTTAGAAAAATACTGGTCTCTGCTAATGCCAGCGCTGCTGGGTATAGGCGCCGCCATCTTTGCTGAATAAAGATGCATTTGATTGCTTCGGGCCTGGGCAATTTCTCCTCCAGTGCCCAGCTCTGCCGCAGGCAAAGCATAGGTCGGTAGGTCTAGAGCCGCTAGCTGCGGGCCATCCTTGGGTAGCTGACTGGTTATACCCAAACGCATATCTATTTCGTGGTTGATTTGAGCCACAAAAACTAAAGGGTCAGTAGAAGTAGCAGCACGATCCACGAGACGGCCGCGTTTGGGGGCACTTGACTGGCAAAAGGACTTGCCACGGCGCTTCTTAACAGCCCTGGCTTGGGCCTGACGGATGCGTTTCTCATCCTCGGAGTCGGATGCCAAGTCGTCACTAATATACTCCTCTACGGCCGTCCAGCCTAATAGTATTATACCATTGATACAAAAATTGTGAAATACATAGGTTAAATTACAAAACCTCAGCAAATGTTGGTTATTCAAGGGGAGATTAGTAATGACGCATTAATGCAGTCATCGACGCTAGTTGACGATTCTCGTATTCTATTTTCATTTCATTTTAACACCCACTAACCTGCGTCCGACTTGTCGGCAAGTCGAATAAGTTTGTTGCGTTTTTTCAGCTCTGCCACGCCCTCAGCAATGGCGTCTTTAGCGCGGGTTTGCTTACCCTGGTCCAGAAGAGACTCGGCGGACTCCAATTTTTCCAGCAAGGAAGAATTAAACTCAAATTGTGCCCGATTTCCTTTAAATCTAAAAGAAATCTCAGCTGATCTTTTGAGATGTTGCAACTCGTGCGTAGCCTCGGTTAGCTTCTTTTCGTTCTCGTCTTTGAGATCCGATATGGAAGCTACGAAAAACTCTTTTAAGGAGTTGACTGCTTCCTTAACTGTATCGCCTACCACAGCCGCCGCCAAAGGAGGCACGTTTGGGGCCGTGCCGGGTACACCACCGGTGGGGATAATACCGGCACTTGAGGCTTGTAAGTTAGGTTGAATGCGATTTTTCTCAGACATAATTCGGGATATGTCGTGTATACAGAGCGCAGAAAGCAAGACGTCCGTCAGTTGCGTGTTGAACTCGGTCAGTGGCGTGGTCAGTGGCGTGGTCAGTGAATACCTTCGTTATTCACCACGGACCAATGCACTCTAACAGTACCTGCAAAGTATACTGTTATGCAAATCGGTCAGTCTGCTACCTATTGAAAATATATTTCACGCTCCTGCTCCACTTCCTCCTCTAGCTCCAATTCCTCTGGCTCCAATTCCTCCGGCTCTACCTCCTCCATGTTCACATCTGTGTCCATGCATGTGATACCTGTAACAAAAAACATGTAATGAGTAAAACCTTCTAAACATTTGTTTGGCATTATTTACATTCTTGACAATGAATTTCATATAGATGTAGTTATGAATGGTCTTTAAATTATTTAATACAAAAAACTACTCTTGAACATGTCACACTGGTGCTGACATGTAACTATAGAGCAAATAATGTCCAAAATAGATGACATAACATCCTACCTTTTTCAATACTGCCCAGCAGGAATTCTACATCTGGCATTGTTTCTCCTTCATGCATTTCCACAATGCCATCTTTGGCGACTGGTAGTAGAGCATCAAGGACAAGCTCATAAGTTTTATTTATTGGCAGTTTAGGACCCCCTCCTGAAAAGAGTAGAGCATTGTTATTGTTTGAATCGAAGACTTCATGTTATCTTGATAAATGCATCAAATATATTTAAACACAATTTAAATAATGTAAACTTTTTTAATGTTTACAACTAAATGTTTAAATTTTTGTTAGCATACAACAATGTAATTACCTGTTTTCTTTGTCTCGCGATGGTAGCTCCGTGCCTGGCTTGATATATCTTGCCATTTATACGAACTTTCGTCCAGTCCCTAACCTTTCCTCCACACTCTTTCAAGACGTCTGCTGCCGTCTTCCAGTGGCGTTCTTTCACTTTGTCCACCTCCACCGTTGACTTGCACCGAGTACCATACAAATTGGCAGTATGGGTTTTCACAAACTCGGCCAGAATTTTGACTTCCTCAAATGACCAGTTAGTAGCTCGCTCATGAGGTACTCGTACTTTAGCCATGACTAGGCCTATTTAATGATAATTGTGAATGATAACAATCCAAACTGGCAGTCGGTTGCATCTACACCCCCCCCCCCCCCCTCCCCCCCCCCCCCCCCCCCCCCTCATTTTGGATAAATACCCAAGTAACCTCAATCCTGCAAAATCATCCAGTATTAGTTTAGGCTTTATTACCTGGATCCTGCATTATCCTCCAGTGGCAAAACCCCAAACGTCCCTTAATAATCTTGCAAATTCCGAGTGACCTAAATCCTGCAAAATGCTGCAATTTGCAAGAGGATTTTGGAAGATTTGGGATGGTTAGGGTTAATATTTCAATCAGTTCTTCACACTCCCAACAAAAAGCAGTTGATAGGTGCATAACGTTATCTTTCGTTTAGGCCCCCTATTTACGTTAAATGTTCTCGTTAACGTTAACATTTTATCCCAACTCGACCTAAATACATACTGTACAAAGCCAAATCACAAAGGTATATGCAACGACAACAACCGACTGTAGAGTTTGGATGCAGTATTCACACCGAATCTTATGACTTGTAGGAGTTCAATTTCGGACAACCGTGTGTATCATTACTTAATTCATCAATGACTCAAACAAAATTACTTACCAAATTATCTTAGCAACAAAAACGGCGGGCCGGAGCAGACGACATCGTTGTCCATCTTCTGCGCGTCTGAAGATATGTAATTCAAATGAGAATTTGTGTCATGTGCATTCATTATATGACTTCTAGACTGAGCAGTTCACTAATTAAATTCGCCCTTGATGTGCAACTTAACTGACGACATACCGGTATTTATCCTCTTTATAAAAAGATATGTAATTCAAATGAGAATTTGTGTCATGTGCATTTATTATATGACTTCTAAGACTGAGCAGTTCACTAATCAAATACTTGTAGTCAGCGTACAATACAGGCGTTGTTCATATTAATAATAATAATAATGGTAATTATTATTATTATACCTCCAAATAGGCACTTGGGAAGACAATCCCATAGAGATGTACACAAACTTAAAACAGTCCTAACTTGTTTACCCTAACCCTTTTGTCTAAGATCTTCAAAATTTGCTATTTAGACCAAAATCTGTCATTCTAGGACAAAAATAACTCCCAAATATCGTTTTTTAGGATAGGTAGACACTTGGGGAGACACTAAAAAGTCTCCCCCACTGTCTCCTTATTACCTAAAAACTTACGCTAATTTGTCTCCCCAAGTGCCTATTTGGAAGAATTACGCATTTCATTTGTATTCTTCCTAACCTGTCTGTTGTTAATAATGCATTCTATGGTAATTTTCTCACCTGGTGCTCAAATAGGCAGCGTGTCACACCATCAGTGTACCGGACGCAGTACTTTCCTGATAAGAAAGCCACATATTCAACTAATTAAACTTTAAAGGGATTACATGCAATTGGGAGTAGTGGGAAAGGAATGTTGAAAAGTATTTATTGTTTACAGATCATATATATTTTTGGTTCTGAAGGGGGGGGGGAGGAAGCAAGTTTAGGAAAAATGGCATTGTTTATTTACATGTGGTACATGTCATGGGGGGATGTAAGAGGGTATACAGCTGTCTTAATTTATGTGTGACAAATGGGATTCTACATTATGGATTACATTTCTTACCTACGGAACCCCTAATGGGACATATGACGAATAGTAATCACCGTGACAAAATAAATTTAGTTTTGTATTTCTTGCCCACGAAATCATTTCGTGTCAACGAAATCATTTCCCGTGCCCTCGAAAAAAATAATTTCATGAGCTCGAAATAATTTGTGCGCTCGAAATAATTAATTGTTTGTGCGCTTGAAATAATTTCCTGCGCTCGAAATCATTTTGTGCAATTGTTAGAAATCGGTTAAGTAAATATGTTTTACAGCACGGTCTTGACGCAAGGTTAACGTGAACCCACAAATTAAATATATTTAAACACAATTTAAATAATGTAAACTTTTTTAATGTTTACAACTAAATGTTTAAATTTTTGTTAGCATACAACAATGTAATTACCTGTTTTCTTTGTCTCGCGATGGTAGCTCCGTGCCTGGCTTGATATATCTTGCCATTTATACGAACTTTCGTCCAGTCCCTAACCTTTCCTCCACACTCTTTCAAGACGTCTGCTGCCGTCTTCCAGTGGCGTTCTTTCACTTTGTCCACCTCCACCGTTGACTTGCACCGAGTACCATACAAATTGGCAGTATGGGTTTTCACAAACTCGGCCAGAATTTTGACTTCCTCAAATGACCAGTTAGTAGCTCGCTCATGAGGTACTCGTACTTTAGCCATGACTAGGCCTATTTAATGATAATTGTGAATGATAACAATCCAAACTGGCAGTCGGTTGCATCTACACCCCCCCCCCCCCCCCCCTCCCCCCCCCTCCCCCCCCCCCCCCTCATTTTTGAAAAATACCCAAGTAACCTCAATCCTGCAAAATCATCCAGTATTAGTTTAGGCTTTATTACCTGGATCCTGCATTATCCTCCAGTGGCAAAACCCCAAACGTCCCTTAATAATCTTGCAAATTCCGAGTGACCTAAATCCTGCAAAATGCTGCAATTTGCAAGAGGATTTTGGAAGATTTGGGATGGTTAGGGTTAATATTTCAATCAGTTCTTCACACTCCCAACAAAAAGCAGTTGATAGGTGCATAACGTTATCTTTCGTTTAGGCCCCCTATTTACGTTAAATGTTCTCGTTAACGTTAACATTTTATCCCAACTCGACCTAAATACATACTGTACAAAGCCAAATCACAAAGGTATATGCAACGACAACAACCGACTGTAGAGTTTGGATGCAGTATTCACACCGAATCTTATGACTTGTAGGAGTTCAATTTCGGACAACCGTGTGTATCATTACTTAATTCATCAATGACTCAAACAAAATTACTTACCAAATTATCTTAGCAACAAAAACGGCGGGCCGGAGCAGACGACATCGTTGTCCATCTTCTGCGCGTCTGAAGATATGTAATTCAAATGAGAATTTGTGTCATGTGCATTCATTATATGACTTCTAGACTGAGCAGTTCACTAATTAAATTCGCCCTTGATGTGCAACTTAACTGACGACATACCAGTATTTATCCTCTTTATAAAAAGATATGTAATTCAAATGAGAATTTGTGTCATGTGCATTTATTATATGACTTCTAAGACTGAGCAGTTCACTAATCAAATACTTGTAGTCAGCGTACAATACAGGCGTTGTTCATATTAATAATAATAATAATGGTAATTATTATTATTATACCTCCAAATAGGCACTTGGGAAGACAATCCCATAGAGATGTACACAAACTTAAAACAGTCCTAACTTGTTTACCCTAACCCTTTTGTCTAAGATCTTCAAAATTTGCTATTTAGACCAAAATCTGTCATTCTAGGACAAAAATAACTCCCAAATATCGTTTTTTAGGATAGGTAGACACTTGGGGAGACACTAAAAAGTCTCCCCCACTGTCTCCTTATTACCTAAAAACTTACGCTAATTTGTCTCCCCAAGTGCCTATTTGGAAGAATTACGCATTTCATTTGTATTCTTCCTAACCTGTCTGTTGTTAATAATGCATTCTATGGTAATTTTCTCACCTGGTGCTCAAATAGGCAGCGTGTCACACCATCAGTGTACCGGACGCAGTACTTTCCTGATAAGAAAGCCACATATTCAACTAATTAAACTTTAAAGGGATTACATGCAATTGGGAGTAGTGGGAAAGGAATGTTGAAAAGTATTTATTGTTTACAGATCATATATATTTTTGGTTCTGAAGGGGGGGGGGAGGAAGCAAGTCGACCTAAATACATACTGTACAAAGCCAAATCACAAAGGTATATGCAACGACAACAACCGACTGTAGAGTTTGGATGCAGTATTCACACCGAATCTTATGACTTGTAGGAGTTCAATTTCGGACAACCGTGTGTATCATTACTTAATTCATCAATGACTCAAACAAAATTACTTACCAAATTATCTTAGCAACAAAAACGGCGGGCCGGAGCAGACGACATCGTTGTCCATCTTCTGCGCGTCTGAAGATATGTAATTCAAATGAGAATTTGTGTCATGTGCATTCATTATATGACTTCTAGACTGAGCAGTTCACTAATTAAATTCGCCCTTGATGTGCAACTTAACTGACGACATACCGGTATTTATCCTCTTTATAAAAAGATATGTAATTCAAATGAGAATTTGTGTCATGTGCATTTATTATATGACTTCTAAGACTGAGCAGTTCACTAATCAAATACTTGTAGTCAGCGTACAATACAGGCGTTGTTCATATTAATAATAATAATAATGGTAATTATTATTATTATACCTCCAAATAGGCACTTGGGAAGACAATCCCATAGAGATGTACACAAACTTAAAACAGTCCTAACTTGTTTACCCTAACCCTTTTGTCTAAGATCTTCAAAATTTGCTATTTAGACCAAAATCTGTCATTCTAGGACAAAAATAACTCCCAAATATCGTTTTTTAGGATAGGTAGACACTTGGGGAGACACTAAAAAGTCTCCCCCACTGTCTCCTTATTACCTAAAAACTTACGCTAATTTGTCTCCCCAAGTGCCTATTTGGAAGAATTACGCATTTCATTTGTATTCTTCCTAACCTGTCTGTTGTTAATAATGCATTCTATGGTAATTTTCTCACCTGGTGCTCAAATAGGCAGCGTGTCACACCATCAGTGTACCGGACGCAGTACTTTCCTGATAAGAAAGCCACATATTCAACTAATTAAACTTTAAAGGGATTACATGCAATTGGGAGTAGTGGGAAAGGAATGTTGAAAAGTATTTATTGTTTACAGATCATATATATTTTTGGTTCTGAAGGGGGGGGGGAGGAAGCAAGTTTAGGAAAAATGGCATTGTTTATTTACATGTGGTACATGTCATGGGGGGATGTAAGAGGGTATACAGCTGTCTTAATTTATGTGTGACAAATGGGATTCTACATTATGGATTACATTTCTTACCTACGGAACCCCTAATGGGACATATGACGAATAGTAATCACCGTGACAAAATAAATTTAGTTTTGTATTTCTTGCCCACGAAATCATTTCGTGTCAACGAAATCATTTCCCGTGCCCTCGAAAAAAATAATTTCATGAGCTCGAAATAATTTGTGCGCTCGAAATAATTAATTGTTTGTGCGCTTGAAATAATTTCCTGCGCTCGAAATCATTTTGTGCAATTGTTAGAAATCGGTTAAGTAAATATGTTTTACAGCACGGTCTTGACGCAAGGTTAACGTGAACCCACAAATTAAATATATTTAAACACAATTTAAATAATGTAAACTTTTTTAATGTTTACAACTAAATGTTTAAATTTTTGTTAGCATACAACAATGTAATTACCTGTTTTCTTTGTCTCGCGATGGTAGCTCCGTGCCTGGCTTGATATATCTTGCCATTTATACGAACTTTCGTCCAGTCCCTAACCTTTCCTCCACACTCTTTCAAGACGTCTGCTGCCGTCTTCCAGTGGCGTTCTTTCACTTTGTCCACCTCCACCGTTGACTTGCACCGAGTACCATACAAATTGGCAGTATGGGTTTTCACAAACTCGGCCAGAATTTTGACTTCCTCAAATGACCAGTTAGTAGCTCGCTCATGAGGTACTCGTACTTTAGCCATGACTAGGCCTATTTAATGATAATTGTGAATGATAACAATCCAAACTGGCAGTCGGTTGCATCTACACCCCCCCCCCCCCCCCCTCCCCCCCCCTCCCCCCCCCCCCCCTCATTTTTGAAAAATACCCAAGTAACCTCAATCCTGCAAAATCATCCAGTATTAGTTTAGGCTTTATTACCTGGATCCTGCATTATCCTCCAGTGGCAAAACCCCAAACGTCCCTTAATAATCTTGCAAATTCCGAGTGACCTAAATCCTGCAAAATGCTGCAATTTGCAAGAGGATTTTGGAAGATTTGGGATGGTTAGGGTTAATATTTCAATCAGTTCTTCACACTCCCAACAAAAAGCAGTTGATAGGTGCATAACGTTATCTTTCGTTTAGGCCCCCTATTTACGTTAAATGTTCTCGTTAACGTTAACATTTTATCCCAACTCGACCTAAATACATACTGTACAAAGCCAAATCACAAAGGTATATGCAACGACAACAACCGACTGTAGAGTTTGGATGCAGTATTCACACCGAATCTTATGACTTGTAGGAGTTCAATTTCGGACAACCGTGTGTATCATTACTTAATTCATCAATGACTCAAACAAAATTACTTACCAAATTATCTTAGCAACAAAAACGGCGGGCCGGAGCAGACGACATCGTTGTCCATCTTCTGCGCGTCTGAAGATATGTAATTCAAATGAGAATTTGTGTCATGTGCATTCATTATATGACTTCTAGACTGAGCAGTTCACTAATTAAATTCGCCCTTGATGTGCAACTTAACTGACGACATACCAGTATTTATCCTCTTTATAAAAAGATATGTAATTCAAATGAGAATTTGTGTCATGTGCATTTATTATATGACTTCTAAGACTGAGCAGTTCACTAATCAAATACTTGTAGTCAGCGTACAATACAGGCGTTGTTCATATTAATAATAATAATAATGGTAATTATTATTATTATACCTCCAAATAGGCACTTGGGAAGACAATCCCATAGAGATGTACACAAACTTAAAACAGTCCTAACTTGTTTACCCTAACCCTTTTGTCTAAGATCTTCAAAATTTGCTATTTAGACCAAAATCTGTCATTCTAGGACAAAAATAACTCCCAAATATCGTTTTTTAGGATAGGTAGACACTTGGGGAGACACTAAAAAGTCTCCCCCACTGTCTCCTTATTACCTAAAAACTTACGCTAATTTGTCTCCCCAAGTGCCTATTTGGAAGAATTACGCATTTCATTTGTATTCTTCCTAACCTGTCTGTTGTTAATAATGCATTCTATGGTAATTTTCTCACCTGGTGCTCAAATAGGCAGCGTGTCACACCATCAGTGTACCGGACGCAGTACTTTCCTGATAAGAAAGCCACATATTCAACTAATTAAACTTTAAAGGGATTACATGCAATTGGGAGTAGTGGGAAAGGAATGTTGAAAAGTATTTATTGTTTACAGATCATATATATTTTTGGTTCTGAAGGGGGGGGGGAGGAAGCAAGTTTAGGAAAAATGGCATTGTTTATTTACATGTGGTACATGTCATGGGGGGATGTAAGAGGGTATACAGCTGTCTTAATTTATGTGTGACAAATGGGATTCTACATTATGGATTACATTTCTTACCTACGGAACCCCTAATGGGACATATGACGAATAGTAATCACCGTGACAAAATAAATTTAGTTTTGTATTTCTTGCCCACGAAATCATTTCGTGTCAACGAAATCATTTCCCGTGCCCTCGAAAAAAATAATTTCATGAGCTCGAAATAATTTGTGCGCTCGAAATAATTAATTTTTTGTGCGCTTGAAATAATTTCCTGCGCTCGAAATCATTTTGTGCAATTGTTAGAAATCGGTTAAGTAAATATGTTTTACAGCACGGTCTTGACGCAAGGTTAACGTGAACCCACAAATTACGAGGGCATTCCATTTGTTTTCGTCATATGTCCTTTTAGAGGCTCCGCACTTACCTTTGGTGAAGGAGATTATTACGGCAGGATACCATGATGAATCTGGAGGCCACAGTGCGATTACGTTCTCCCCTTCATGATGCTGGTGATTTGTCAAGGTTCCATCAAGACGACTACTCCGTTTCATGTTTGTTATGGTAGTTCTGTCAGCCACACCTAGACTAGCTAGCTGTAACAAGACAACAATACAACAACAATATACCATTAAACTGATAATACAAGTAAATATTAATAATTGTGGCTACTTATTTGTTTTATTATTTATACAATAACTACAATTAACTATTTCTTGTTCGCACGGTGCTCAACAACTCATGCTTGCGTTGGCAAAATAAAGCAGTTAAATTTGGTTATAACTTCTATATTATTCTGAAATTAGGCATATTCACTTATAGACTAGAGTGAAAGATCGAGGCCATGACTACAAATTACATTACAACGTAAATTAGCATGTCATATATGTCATAGAGTGAGCTACATTCATACTCATACAAAGTCATAGCGAGTAACATCATAACATGCAAGCTTCCAAATACAATTGCTCTACTTACCATCTATCCACGAATTTATTTCAGCTCCATGGTACACCTAGCTAGCTGCAAATGACCACGTCTTCGCATAAACTACAATATGCCTCACACACTTAGGCCAAAACAACGTTATAATAGTTAAGACATGTCTGAACTAGTTTAGTTAGAGACATGTAATGTACATGACAACATGTATGTATTTACGTCACACGCGCCACTTATGGAAACCAACGGAGGGCGCTATGCCATTCAGGGTAAAACTGTTTGCGTTTTATTTGACGGGGTAAAAAATGTGCATACTGCCCCACGTCAGGTCTTATGCGTTAACCGAGGACTCCTCCCAAACGCTTTGATATTTAACCAACAGTCAAAAACGGCCACGAAAGTGCCATTTTTCACAATAATTCATACCGAGGACGCGCTCGGTTTGCAAGGTGTTCTCAGTATGTGAGTGTGTACTTACATAAAAGCCCTCCATTTGCGGTATTGACATGTACATGTGTATGTTCAATACGCATTTACACTGGGATATATTTCTGTAAAAGCATTATTGTGCACGACACCAATATTAACGCTGGTATTCTGTCAACCTTAACACCATAGCCACTGCTTGATGCATATTACCAGGAAAATAGGAATTCGTCTACGGAATCCGAATGACGGCTTTAGCTGGCCGCGGCTATATCGCTACCTCTTTTTTAATGTTAAAACATAGGCGGCTTACGCGCTGATCTAGCCGTAGACGCAACCGAAGCTGACCATAGTCTGGCATGTCTGGTACCTGTAAAAACACCGCCTGTATATTGCACTGAGATGGCTGTGTGTTGTTTGCACCAGTTTTCACACGTCGTCGACACATGTAACCATATCCATCACGTCACGCCACGCTTGGTCACGTCACGCCTGGTCACGTCACGCCTGGTCACGTCACGCCTGGTCACGTCACGCCTGGTCACGTCACGCCTGGTCACGTCACGCCTGGTCACGTCACGCCTGGTCACGTCACGCCTGGTCACGTCACGCCTGGTCACGTCACGCCTGGTCACGTCACGCCTGGTCACGTCACGCCTGGTCACGTCACGCCTGGTCACGTCACGCCTGGTCACGCCTGGTCACGCCTGGTCACGCCTGGTCACGCCTGGTCACGCCTGGTCACGCCTGGTCACGCCTGGTCACGCCTGTTCACGCCTGGTCACGCCACCTCACGCCTGGTCACGCCACCTCACGCCTGGTCACGCCACCTCACGCCTGGTCACGCCACCTCACGCCTGGTCACGCCACCTCACGCCTGGTCACGCCACCTCACGCCTGGTCACGCCACCTCACGCCTGGTCACGCCACCTCACGCCTGGTCACGCCACCTCACGCCTGGTCACGCCACCTCACGCCTGGTCACGCCACCTCACGCCTGGTCACGCCACCTCACGCCTGGTCACGCCACCTCACGCCTGGTCACGCCACCTCACGCCACCTCACGCCTGGTCACGCCACCTCACGCCTGGTCACGCCACCTCACGCCTGGTCACGCCACCTCACGCCTGGTCACGCCACCTCACGACTGGTCACGCCACCTCACGCCTGGTCACGCCACCTCACGCCTGGTCACGCCACCTCACGCCTGGTCACGCCTGGTCACGCCACCTCACGCCTGGTCACGCCACCTCACGCCTGGTCACGCCACCTCACGCCTGGTCACGCCACCTCACGCCTGGTCACGCCACCTCACGCCTGGTCACGCCACCTCACGCCTGGTCACGCCACCTCACGCCTGGTCACGCCTGGTCACGCCACCTCACGCCTGGTCACGCCACCTCACGCCACCTCACGCCACCTCACGCCACCTCACGCCACCTCACGCCACCTCACGCCACCTCACGCCACCTCACGCCACCTCACGCCACCTCACGCCACCTCACGCCACCTCACGCCACCTCACGCCTGGTCACGCCTGGTCACGCCACCTCACGCCTGGTCACGCCTGGTCACGCCTGGTCACGCCTGGTCACGCCTGGTCACGCCTGGTCACGCCTGGTCACGCCTGGTCACGCCTGGTCACGCCTGGTCACGCCTGGTCACGCCTGGTCACGCCTGGTCACGCCTGGTCACGCCTGGTCACGCCTGGTTTTGAAAAATTTAAAGAATGTGTCAAAATATATGAAGAATACAACGAATTCTAAGAATTTGAAGAAAGTAGAATTATTAAAATTTAGAGAATTTGTAATTCAAAGAGTTTGCGGAATTCGTAAATTAAAGAATTTACAAAATTTTCATTAGAATTTGTAAAATTCAAAGAAGAATTCACAGAATTTGAAGAATGCGTCGACGAAGAACGGTCAAAGAATGGTCAAAGAAGACGTCAAAAAAGGATGTCAAAGTGTACGCCAAACATTACGTAAAAATGAATACAAAAAATACAAGGGAGAATTTGAAAAATTTAAAGAAATAACAACTTGCAGAACTCCGAGAGTAAACAAAAGAATTTGAAAAATGTGAATTCAAAATTAAGAGTGCAATGGATGTGAAGAATGCATCAAAGAATTCAAAGAACGATGCGAGAAATACAAAAAAAAAATTCAACAAAGAATTCACAGAATTTGAAAAATGCGTCGAAGAGGAATGGTCAAATAAGACGTCAAAGATTATGTTTAAAAAAATACAAAGAATACAAAGATTTGCGATAAGAATAATAAAAATAAGAATGCAAATAAGAATGCGAATAAGAATGCGAATAATGCGAAAAAGAATGCGAAAAAGAATTTAATAAAATAACAGATAAATTAGCAGAATTCGCAGATGTAAAGAATTGGTTTAAAATGTTGTGGAAAATCTACGTAAAAAAATGCATCAAAGAAATACGTCGCGAACTTCGCATTAAAATGTGAAGAATAAGAATGCAAAGAATGCAAAGAATGCAATTAAGAATGCAAATAACAATCATAGGAATGCGAAGAACGCTGAGGGCGAAAAAAATACGAATGTGAAAAAGAATTTGAAGAATGCGAAGAATGTTAAGAATTCAAAAAAGAATGTGAAGATTATGTAAAGAAAACACGAATTCACAGAATTTGCAGTTTTTTTAAAAGGCAAAAAAATTGAAAAATTTAAAGAATGTGTCAACAAATACGAAGAATACAACATATTCTAAAAATTTGAAGAAAGTAGAATTATTAAAAATTACAGAATTTGTAATTCAAAGAGTTTGCGGAATTTGTAAATTAAAGAATTTGAAGAATGCATAAGAATTCGCAGTTGTAAAGAATTGGTTGAAAAATCTTGAGAATAATGCGGAAAATTGATGCATCAAATGCATCAAAATGCATCGAAAAATTGGAATGGGAAGAATAGGTATGCAAAGAATACAAAGAATGCGAATAAGAATGCAAATCGAAATTATAGGAATTCAAAGAACCCCAAGGGCGAAAAAAATACGAATGTGAAAAAGAATTTAAGGAATGCAAGGAATGTTAAGAATTCAAATAAGAATGTGAAGAATATGTAAATAATGCATCTACAGATTGTGTCTAAGAATGCATCAAACAAGGCGTCCAAGAATGTGCAGAAAAATTCGAACACGAATTCACAGAACTTGCAGAGTTGATAAAACATTCTAAGAATTGGAAAGATTTGAAGAATGTGTCAACAAATATTAGGAAAAAAAGAAAGAATGCGGAACAAATAAAATGCGGGGGACTTGTCGCGAGGGGGGACTTGTCGCGAGGGGGGACTTGTCGCGAGGGGGGACTTGTCGCGAGGGGGGACTTGTCGCGAGGGGGGACTTGTCCCGAGGGGGGACTTGTCCCGAGGGGGGACTTGTCCCGAGGGGGGACTTGTCGCGAGAGGGGACTTGTCGCGAGGGGGGACTTGTCGCGAGGGGGGACTTGTCGCGAGGGGGGACTTGTCCCGAGGGGGGACTTGTCGCGAGGGTGGACTTGTCGCGAGGGGGGACTTGTCGCGAGGGGGGACTTGTCCCGAGGGGGGACTTGTCACGAGGGGGGACTTGTCGCAAGGGTGGACTTGTCGCGAGGGGGGACTTGTCGCGAGGGGGGACTTGTCGCGGGAGGGGGGACTTGTCGTGGGGGGGGACTTGTCGCGGGGGGGGACTTGTCGCGAGGGAGGACTTGTCGGGCGGGGGGAATTGTCGCGGGGGGAGACTTGTCGCGAGGGAGGACTTGTCGCGAGGGGGGACTTGTCGCGAGAGGGGACTTGTCGCGAGGGGGGACTTGTCGCGAGGGGGGACTTGTCGCGAGGGGGGACTTGTCCCGAGGGGGGACTTGTCGCGAGGGGGGACTTGTCGCGAGGGGGGACTTGTCGCGAGGGGGGACTTGTCCCGAGGGGGGACTTGTCACGAGGGGGGACTTGTCGCAAGGGTGGACTTGTCGCGAGGGGGGACTTGTCGCGAGGGGGGACTTGTCGCAGGAGGGGGGACTTGTCGCGGGGGGGGACTTGTCGCGGGGGGGGACTTGTCGCGAGGGGGGACTTGTCGCGAGGGGGGACTTGTCCCGAGGGGGGACTTGTCCCGAGGGGGGACTTGTCCCGAGGGGGGACTTGTCGCGAGAGGGGACTTGTCGCGAGGGGGGACTTGTCGCGAGGGGGGACTTGTCGCGAGGGGGGACTTGTCCCGAGGGGGGACTTGTCGCGAGGGTGGACTTGTCGCGAGGGGGGACTTGTCGCGAGGGGGGACTTGTCCCGAGGGGGGACTTGTCACGAGGGGGGACTTGTCGCAAGGGTGGACTTGTCGCGAGGGGGGACTTGTCGCGAGGGGGGACTTGTCGCGGGAGGGGGGACTTGTCGTGGGGGGGGACTTGTCGCGGGGGGGGACTTGTCGCGAGGGAGGACTTGTCGCGAGGGGGGAATTGTCGCGGGGGGAGACTTGTCGCGAGGGAGGACTTGTCGCGAGGGGGGACTTGTCGCGAGAGGGGACTTGTCGCGAGGGGGGACTTGTCGCGAGGGGGGACTTGTCGCGAGGGGGGACTTGTCCCGAGGGGGGACTTGTCGCGAGGGGGGACTTGTCGCGAGGGGGGACTTGTCGCGAGGGGGGACTTGTCCCGAGGGGGGACTTGTCACGAGGGGGGACTTGTCGCAAGGGTGGACTTGTCGCGAGGGGGGACTTGTCGCGAGGGGGGACTTGTCGCGGGAGGGGGGACTTGTCGCGGGGGGGGACTTGTCGCGGGGGGGGACTTGTCGCGAGGGAGGACTTGTCGCGAGGGGGGAATTGTCGCGGGGGGAGACTTGTCGCGAGGGAGGACTTGTCGCGAGGGGGGACTTGTCGCGAGGGGGGACTTGTCGCGAGGGGAGACTTGTCGCGAGGGTGGACTTGTCGCGGGGGGGACTTGTAGCGGGGGGGGGGGGACTTGTCGTGAGGGGGGACTTGTCCCGAGGGGGGACTTGTCACGAGGGGGGACTTGTCGCAAGGGGGGACTAGTCGCGAGGGTGGACTTGTCGCGAGGGGGGACATGTCGCGAGGGGGGACTTGTCGCGAGGGGGGACTTGTCGCGAGGGGGGACTTGTCGCGAGGGGGGACTTGTCGCGAGGGGGGACTTGTCCCGAGGGGGGACTTGTCCCGAGGGGGGACTTGTCGCGAGGGGGGACTTGTCGCGAGGGGGGACTTGTCGCGAGGGGGGACTTGTCGCGAGGGGGGACTTGTCGCGAGGGGGGACTTGTCCCGAGGGAGGACTTGTCCCGAGGGGGGACTTGTCGCGAGGGGGGACTTGTCCCGAGGGGGGACTTGTCACGAGGGGGGACTTGTCGCAAGGGGGGACTTGTCGCGGGAGGGGGGACTTGTCGCGGGGGGGGACTTGTCGCGGGGGGGGGACTTGTCGCGAGGGAGGACTTGTCG
Source organism: Crossaster papposus (assembly GCA_037893245.1). Lineage (NCBI taxonomy): Eukaryota > Metazoa > Echinodermata > Asteroidea > Velatida > Solasteridae > Crossaster > Crossaster papposus. The sequence goes on along the minus strand of JBAIAA010000774.1, from coordinate 800,407 downwards.
CGAGGGGGGAATTGTCGCGGGGGGAGACTTGTCGCGAGGGAGGACTTGTCGCAGGAGGGGGGACTTGTCGCGGGGGGGGACTTGTCGCGGGGGGGGACTTGTCGCGAGGGGGGACTTGTCGCGAGGGGGGACTTGTCCCGAGGGGGGACTTGTCCCGAGGGGGGACTTGTCCCGAGGGGGGACTTGTCGCGAGAGGGGACTTGTCGCGAGGGGGGACTTGTCGCGAGGGGGGACTTGTCGCGAGGGGGGACTTGTCCCGAGGGGGGACTTGTCGCGAGGGTGGACTTGTCGCGAGGGGGGACTTGTCGCGAGGGGGGACTTGTCCCGAGGGGGGACTTGTCACGAGGGGGGACTTGTCGCAAGGGTGGACTTGTCGCGAGGGGGGACTTGTCGCGAGGGGGGACTTGTCGCGGGAGGGGGGACTTGTCGTGGGGGGGGACTTGTCGCGGGGGGGGACTTGTCGCGAGGGAGGACTTGTCGCGAGGGGGGAATTGTCGCGGGGGGAGACTTGTCGCGAGGGAGGACTTGTCGCGAGGGGGGACTTGTCGCGAGAGGGGACTTGTCGCGAGGGGGGACTTGTCGCGAGGGGGGACTTGTCGCGAGGGGGGACTTGTCCCGAGGGGGGACTTGTCGCGAGGGGGGACTTGTCGCGAGGGGGGACTTGTCGCGAGGGGGGACTTGTCCCGAGGGGGGACTTGTCACGAGGGGGGACTTGTCGCAAGGGTGGACTTGTCGCGAGGGGGGACTTGTCGCGAGGGGGGACTTGTCGCGGGAGGGGGGACTTGTCGCGGGGGGGGACTTGTCGCGGGGGGGGACTTGTCGCGAGGGAGGACTTGTCGCGAGGGGGGAATTGTCGCGGGGGGAGACTTGTCGCGAGGGAGGACTTGTCGCGAGGGGGGACTTGTCGCGAGGGGGGACTTGTCGCGAGGGGAGACTTGTCGCGAGGGTGGACTTGTCGCGGGGGGGACTTGTAGCGGGGGGGGGGGGGACTTGTCGTGAGGGGGGACTTGTCCCGAGGGGGGACTTGTCGCAAGGGGGGACTAGTCGCGAGGGTGGACTTGTCGCGAGGGGGGACATGTCGCGAGGGGGGACTTGTCGCGAGGGGGGACTTGTCGCGAGGGGGGACTTGTCGCGAGGGGGGACTTGTCGCGAGGGGGGACTTGTCCCGAGGGGGGACTTGTCCCGAGGGGGGACTTGTCGCGAGGGGGGACTTGTCGCGAGGGGGGACTTGTCGCGAGGGGGGACTTGTCGCGAGGGGGGACTTGTCGCGAGGGGGGACTTGTCCCGAGGGAGGACTTGTCCCGAGGGGGGACTTGTCACGAGGGGGGACTTGTCGCAAGGGGGGACTTGTCGCGGGAGGGGGGACTTGTCGCGGGGGGGGACTTGTCGCGGGGGGGGGGGACTTGTCGCGAGGGAGGACTTGTCGCGAGGGGGGAATTGTCGCGGGGGGAGACTTGTCGCGAGGGAGGACTTGTCGCGAGGGGGGACTTGTCGCGAGGGGGGACTTGTCGCGAGGGGGGACTTGTCGCGAGGGGGGACTTGTCGCGAGGGGGGACTTGTCCCGAGGGGGGACTTGTCGCGAGGGGGGACTTGTCGCGAGGGGGGACTTGTCGCGAGGGGGGACTTGTCCCGAGGGGGGACTTGTGAAGAATATGTAAATAATGCATCTACAGATTGTGTCTAAGAATGCATCAAACAAGGCGTCCAAGAATGTGCAGAAAAATTCGAACACGAATTCACAGAACTTGCAGAGTTGATAAAACATTCTAAGAATTGGAAAGATTTAAAGAATGTGTCAACAAATATTAGGAAAAAAAGAAAGAATGCGGAACAAATAAAATGCGGAAAAAAATTAAATGCGAAAAAAAAATAAAATGCGAAAAAGACAAAAATCCGGAAAAACTTCTAATGCGAAAAAGTCTGCTATTAAATGCGAATACAAATGTATGCGAATACAAATTTATGCGAACACAAATTTATGCAAACACAAATTTATGCGAACACAAATTTATGCAAATACAAATACGAATACCAATTTATGCGAATATCAATACGAATACCAATTTATGCCAATACAAATGCGAAGACAAATGCATATACAAATGCGAATACAAATGCGTATACAAATGCGTATGTCGCGAGGGGGGACTTGTCGCGGGGGGGGGACTTGTCGCGGGGGGGGACTTGTCGCGAGGGGGGACTTGTCGCGAGGGGGGACTTGTCGCGAGGGGGGACTTGTCCCGAGGGGGGACTTGTCCCGAGGGGGGACTTGTCGCGAGAGGGGACTTGTCGCGAGGGGGGACTTGTCGCGAGGGGGGACTTGTCGCGAGGGGGGACTTGTCCCGAGGGGGGACTTGTCGCGAGGGTGGACTTGTCGCGAGGGGGGACTTGTCGCGAGGGGGGACTTGTCCCGAGGGGGGACTTGTCACGAGGGGGGACTTGTCGCAAGGGTGGACTTGTCGCGAGGGGGGACTTGTCGCGAGGGGGGACTTGTCGCGGGAGGGGGGACTTGTCGTGGGGGGGGACTTGTCGCGGGGGGGGACTTGTCGCGAGGGAGGACTTGTCGGGCGGGGGGAATTGTCGCGGGGGGAGACTTGTCGCGAGGGAGGACTTGTCGCGAGGGGGGACTTGTCGCGAGAGGGGACTTGTCGCGAGGGGGGACTTGTCGCGAGGGGGGACTTGTCGCGAGGGGGGACTTGTCCCGAGGGGGGACTTGTCGCGAGGGGGGACTTGTCGCGAGGGGGGACTTGTCGCGAGGGGGGACTTGTCCCGAGGGGGGACTTGTCACGAGGGGGGACTTGTCGCAAGGGTGGACTTGTCGCGAGGGGGGACTTGTCGCAAGGGGGGAATTGTCGCAGGAGGGGGGACTTGTCGCGGGGGGGGACTTGTCGCGGGGGGGGACTTGTCGCGAGGGGGGACTTGTCGCGAGGGGGGACTTGTCCCGAGGGGGGACTTGTCCCGAGGGGGGACTTGTCCCGAGGGGGGACTTGTCGCGAGAGGGGACTTGTCGCGAGGGGGGACTTGTCGCGAGGGGGGACTTGTCGCGAGGGGGGACTTGCCCCGAGGGGGGACTTGTCGCGAGGGGGGACTTGTCGCGAGGGGGGACTTGTCGCGAGGGGGGACTTGTCCCGAGGGGGGACTTGTCACGAGGGGGGACTTGTCGCAAGGGTGGACTTGTCGCGAGGGGGGACTTGTCGCGAGGGGGGACTTGTCGCGGGAGGGGGGACTTGTCGTGGGGGGGGACTTGTCGCGGGGGGGGACTTGTCGCGAGGGAGGACTTGTCGCGAGGGGGGAATTGTCGCGGGGGGAGACTTGTCGCGAGGGAGGACTTGTCGCGAGGGGGGACTTGTCGCGAGAGGGGACTTGTCGCGAGGGGGGACTTGTCGCGAGGGGGGACTTGTCGCGAGGGGGGACTTGTCCCGAGGGGGGACTTGTCGCGAGGGGGGACTTGTCGCGAGGGGGGACTTGTCGCGAGGGGGGACTTGTCCCGAGGGGGGACTTGTCACGAGGGGGGACTTGTCGCAAGGGTGGACTTGTCGCGAGGGGGGACTTGTCGCGAGGGGGGACTTGTCGCGGGAGGGGGGACTTGTCGCGGGGGGGGGACTTGTCGCGGGGGGGGACTTGTCGCGAGGGAGGACTTGTCGCGAGGGGGGAATTGTCGCGGGGGGAGACTTGTCGCGAGGGAGGACTTGTCGCGAGGGGGGACTTGTCGCGAGGGGGGACTTGTCGCGAGGGGAGACTTGTCGCGAGGGTGGACTTGTCGCGGGGGGGACTTGTAGCGGGGGGGGGGGGACTTGTCGTGAGGGGGGACTTGTCCCGAGGGGGGACTTGTCACGAGGGGGGACTTGTCGCAAGGGGGGACTAGTCGCGAGGGTGGACTTGTCGCGAGGGGGGACATGTCGCGAGGGGGGACTTGTCGCGAGGGGGGACTTGTCGCGAGGGGGGACTTGTCGCGAGGGGGGACTTGTCGCGAGGGGGGACTTGTCCCGAGGGGGGACTTGTCCCGAGGGGGGACTTGTCGCGAGGGGGGACTTGTCACGAGGGGGGACTTGTCGCGAGGGGGGACTTGTCGCGAGGGGGGACTTGTCGCGAGGGGGGACTTGTCCCGAGGGAGGACTTGTCCCGAGGGGGGACTTGTCGCGAGGGGGGACTTGTCCCGAGGGGGGACTTGTCACGAGGGGGGACTTGTCGCAAGGGGGGACTTGTCGCGGGAGGGGGGACTTGTCGCGGGGGGGGACTTGTCGCGGGGGGGGGGACTTGTCGCGAGGGAGGACTTGTCGCGAGGGGGGAATTGTCGCGGGGGGAGACTTGTCGCGAGGGAGGACTTGTCGCGAGGGGGGACTTGTCGCGAGGGGGGACTTGTCGCGAGGGGGGACTTGTCGCGAGGGGGGACTTGTCGCGGGGGGGGACTTGTCGCGGGGGGGGACTTGTCGCGAGGGAGGACTTGTCGCGAGGGGGGAATTGTCGCGGGGGGAGACTTGTCGCGAGGGAGGACTTGTCGCGAGGGGGGACTTGTCGCGAGGGGGGACTTGTCGCGAGGGGAGACTTGTCGCGAGGGTGGACTTGTCGCGGGGGGGACTTGTAGCGGGGGGGGGGGGGACTTGTCGTGAGGGGGGACTTGTCCCGAGGGGGGACTTGTCACGAGGGGGGACTTGTCGCAAGGGGGGACTAGTCGCGAGGGTGGACTTGTCGCGAGGGGGGACATGTCGCGAGGGGGGACTTGTCGCGAGGGGGGACTTGTCGCGAGGGGGGACTTGTCGCGAGGGGGGACTTGTCGCGAGGGGGGACTTGTCCCGAGGGGGGACTTGTCCCGAGGGGGGACTTGTCGCGAGGGGGGACTTGTCACGAGGGGGGACTTGTCGCGAGGGGGGACTTGTCGCGAGGGGGGACTTGTCCCGAGGGGGGACTTGTCCCGAGGGAGGACTTGTCCCGAGGGGGGACTTGTCGCGAGGGGGGACTTGTCCCGAGGGGGGACTTGTCACGAGGGGGGACTTGTCGCAAGGGGGGACTTGTCGCGGGAGGGGGGACTTGTCGCGGGGGGGGGACTTGTCGCGGGGGGGGGGACTTGTCGCGAGGGAGGACTTGTCGCGAGGGGGGAATTGTCGCGGGGGGAGACTTGTCGCGAGGGAGGACTTGTCGCGAGGGGGGACTTGTCGCGAGGGGGGACTTGTCGCGGGAGGGGGGGACTTGTCGCGGGGGGGGACTTGTCGCGAGGGAGGACTTGTCGCGAGGGGGGAATTGTCGCGGGGGGAGACTTGTCGCGAGGGAGGACTTGTCGCGAGGGGGGACTTGTCGCGAGGGGGGACTTGTCGCGAGGGGAGACTTGTCGCGAGGGTGGACTTGTCGCGGGGGGGACTTGTAGCGGGAGGGGGGACTTGTCCCGAGGGGGGACTTGTCACGAGGGGGGACTTGTCGCAAGGGGGGACTTGTCGCGAGGGGGGACTTGTCCCGAGGGGGGACTTGTCACGAGGGGGGACTTGTCGCAAGGGTGGACTTGTCGCAAGGGTGGACTTGTCGCGAGGGGGGACTTGTCGCGAGGGGGGACTTGTCGCGGGAGGGGGGACTTGTCGCGGGGGGGGACTTGTCGCGGGGGGGGACTTGTCGCGAGGGAGGACTTGTCGCGAGGGGGGAATTGTCGCGGGGGGAGACTTGTCGCGAGGGAGGACTTGTCGCGAGGGGGGACTTGTTGCGAGGGGGGACTTGTCGCGAGGGGAGACTTGTCGCGAGGGTGGACTTGTCGCGGGGGGGACTTGTAGCGGGGGGGGGGGGACTTGTCGTGAGGGGGGACTTGTCCCGAGGGGGGACTTGTCACGAGGGGGGACTTGTCGCGAGGGTGGACTTGTCGCGAGGGGGGACATGTCGCGAGGGGGGACTTGTCGCGAGGGGGGACTTGTCGCGAGGGGGGACTTGTCGCGAGGGGGGACTTGTCCCGAGGGGGGACTTGTCCCGAGGGGGGACTTGTCACGAGGGGGGACTTGTCGCGAGGGGGGACTTGTCGCGGGAGGGGGGACTTGTCGCGAGGGGGGACTTGTCGCGGGAGGGGGACTTGTCACGAGGGGGGACTTGTCGCGAAGGGGGGACTTGTCGCGAGGGGGGAATTTTCGCGAGGGGGGACTTATCGCGGGGGGGGGGGGGGGGGGACTTGTCGCGAGGGGGGGGGGACTTGTCGCGAGGGGGGGCGTGTCGCGAGGGGGGGCTTGTCGCGAGGGGGGAATTTTCGCGAGGGGGGACTTGTCGCGGGGGGGGGGGGGGGACTTGTCGCGAGGGGGGGGGGGGACTTGTCGCGAGGGGGGGCTTGTCGCGAGGGGGGGCTTGTCGCGAGGGGGGACTTGTCGCGAGGGGGGACTTGTCGCGAGGGGGGACTTGTCGCGAGGGGGGACTTGTCGCGAGGGGGGACTTGTCCCGAGGGAGGACTTGTCCCGAGGGGGGACTTGTCGCGAGGGGGGACTTGTCCCGAGGGGGGACTTGTCACGAGGGGGGACTTGTCGCAAGGGGGGAATTGTCGCGGGGGGAGACTTGTCGCGAGGGAGGACTTGTTGCGAGGGGGGACTTGTCGCGAGGGGGGACTTGTCGCGAGGGGAGACTTGTCGCGAGGGTGGACTTGTCGCGGGGGGGACTTGTAGCGGGGGGGGGGACTTGTCGTGAGGGGGGACTTGTCCCGAGGGGGGACTTGTCACGAGGGGGGACTTGTCGCGAGGGGGGACTTGTCCCGAGGGAGGACTTGTCCCGAGGGGGGACTTGTCGCGAGGGGGGACTTGTCCCGAGGGGGGACTTGTCACGAGGGGGGACTTGTCGCAAGGGGGGAATTGTCGCGGGGGGAGACTTGTCGCGAGGGAGGACTTGTTGCGAGGGGGGACTTGTCGCGAGGGGGGACTTGTCGCGAGGGGAGACTTGTCGCGAGGGTGGACTTGTCGCGGGGGGGACTTGTAGCGGGGGGGGGGGACTTGTCGTGAGGGGGGACTTGTCCCGAGGGGGGACTTGTCACGAGGGGGGACTTGTCGCAAGGGGGGACTTGTCGCGAGGGTGGACTTGTCGCGAGGGGGGACATGTCGCGAGGGGGGACTTGTCGCGAGGGGGGACTTGTCGCGAGGGGGGGACTTGTCGCGAGGGGAGACTTGTCGCGAGAGGGAACTTGTCGCGATGGGGGACTTGTCGCGTGGGAGGACTTGTCGCGAGGGGGGAATTGTCGCGAGGGGGGAATTGTCGCGAGGGGGGACTTGTCGCGGGAGGGGGGACTTGTCGCGGGGGGGGACTTGTAGCGGGGGGGGGGGACTTGTCGCGAGAGGGGACTTGTCGCGAGAGGGGACTTGTCGCGAGGGGGGGACTTGTCGCGGGGGGGGGACTTGTCGCGAGGGGGGACATGTCGCGAGGGGGGACTTGTCGCGAGGGGGGACTTGTCACGAGGGGGGACTTGTCGCGAAGGGGGGACTTGTCGCGAGGGGGGAATTTTCGCGAGGGGGGACTTGTCGAGGGGGGGGGGGGGGGGGACTTGTCGCGAGGGGGGGGGACTTGTCGCGAGGGGGGGCTTGTCGCGAGGGGGGGCTTGTCGCGAGAGGGGAATTATCGCGAGGGGGGACTTGTCGCAAGGGGGGACTTGTCGCGAGGGTGGACTTGTCGCGAGGGGTGGACTTGTTGCGAGGGGGGGACTTGTCGCGGGGGGGGGGACTTGTCGCGGGGGGGGGGGAACTTGTCGCGCGGGGGGGGAATGTCGCGGGGGGGGGGGGAATTGTCGCGGGGGGGGGGGACTTGTCGCGGGGGGGACTTGTCGCGAGGGGGGACTTGTCGCGAGGGGGGACTTGTCGCGAGGGGGGGACTTGTCGCGAGGGGGGACTTGTCGCGAGGGGGGACTTGTCGCGAGGGGGGACTTGTCGCGAGGGGGGACTTGTCGCGAGGGGGGACTTGTCCCGAGGGAGGACTTGTCCCGAGGGGGGACTTGTCGCGAGGGGGGACTTGTCGCGAGGGGGGACTTGTCCCGAGGGGGGACTTGTCACGAGGGGGGACTTGTCGCAAGGGGGGACTTGTCGCGGGAGGGGGGACTTGTCGCGGGAGGGGGGACTTGTCGCGGGGGGGGGGACTTGTCGCGAGGGGGGACTTGTCGCGAGGGGGGGACTTGTCGCGAGGGGGACTTGTCGCGAGGGGGGACTTGTCGCGAGGGTGGACTTGTCGCGGGGGGGGGGGACTTGTAGCGGGGGGGGGGGGGGGGACTTGTCGCGAGGGGGGAACTAAAATTTTATGGGCCTGAAATAGTGTCGATTGAAGATTCTTCAAATGCAAATAAGATTTCAAAGCATTCTCATTAGAATGAGAAGAAGAATGAGAAAAATAATGTGAAAAAAAAATGTGAAAAAAAATTCGAAAAAAGAAAACAATGCGAAAAAAAGAAAGAATGCGGAACAAATAAAATGCGGAAACAAACAAAATGTGGACAAAAAATAAAATGCAAAAAAGACAAAAATCCGGAAAAAAATTCTAATGCGAAAAAGTCTGCTATTAAATGCGAATACAAATGTATGCGAATACAAATTGATGCGAACACAAATTTATGCGAACACAAATTTATGCGAATACAAATAACAATTTATGTGAATATCAATACGAATACCAATTTATGCGAATACAAATGCGAAGACAAATGCATATACAAATGCGTATACAAATGCGTATACAAATGCGTATACAAATGCAGGGGGTACTTGTCGCGAGGGGGGTACTTGTCGCGAGGGGGGACTTGTCGCGAGGGGGGACTTGTCGCGAGGGGGGACTTGTCGCGAGGGGGGACTTGTCGCGAGGGGGGACTTGTCGCGATGGGGAACTTGTCGCGGGGGGGGACTTGTCGCGAGGGGGGACTTGTCGCGAGGGGGGACTTGTCGCGAGGGGGGACTTGTCACGAGGGGGGACTTGTCGCGAGGGGGGACTTGTCGCGAGGGGGGACTTGTCGCGAGGGGGGACTTGTCACGAGGGGGGACTTGTCGCGAGGGGGGACTTGTCGCGAGGGGGGACTTGTCGCGAGGGGGGACTTGTCGCGAGGGGGGGGGACTTGTCGCGAGGGGGGGGGGACTTGTCGCGAGGGGGGGGGGACTTGTCGCGGGGGGGGGGGACTTGTCGCGAGGAGGGGGGACTTGTCGCGAGGGGGGGCTTGTCGCGAGGGGGGGCTTGTCGCGAGAGGGGAATTATCGCGAGGGGGGACTTGTCGCAAGGGGGGACTTGTCGCGAGGGGGGACTTGTCGCGAGGGGGGACTTGTCGCGAGGGGGGGACTTGTCGCGAGGGGGGGGACTTGTCGCGGGAGGGGGGACTTGTCGCGGGGGGGGGGACTTGTCGCGAGGGAGGACTTGTCGCGAGGGAGGACTTGTCGCGAGGGGGGAATTGTCGCGAGGGGGGACTTGTCGCGAGGGGGGACTTGTCGCGGGGGGGGGGGACTTGTCGCGAGGGGGGGGGGACTTGTCGCGAGGGGGGGGGACTTGTCGCGGGGGGGGGGGGGGGACTTGTCGCGAGGAGGGGGGACTTGTCGCGAGGGGGGGCTTGTCGCGAGAAGGGAATTATCGCGAGGGGGGACTTGTCGCAAGGGGGGACTTGTCGCGAGGGGGGACTTGTCGCGAGGGGGGGACTTGTCGCGAGGGGGGACTTGTCGCGGGGGGGGGGGGGACTTGTCGCGAGGGGGGACTTGTCGCGAGGGACGACTTGTCACGAGGGGGGACTTGTCGCGAGGGGGGACTTGTCGCGAGGGGGGACTTGTCGCGAGGGGGGACTTGTCGCGAGGGGGGACTTGTCGCGAGGGGGGACTTGTCGCGAGGGGGGACTTGTCGCGAGGGGGGACTTGTCGCGAGGGAGGACTTGTCGCGAGGGAGGACTTGTCGCGAGGGGGGAATTGTCGCGAGGGGGGACTTGTCGCGAGGGGGGACTTGTCGCGAGGGGGGACTTGTCGCGAGGGGAGACTTGTCGCGAGGGTGGACTTGTCGCGGGGGGGGGGACTTGTAGCGGGGGGGGGGGACTTGTCGCGAGGGGGAAACTAAAATTTTATGGGCCTGAAATAGTGTCGATTGAAGATTCTTCAAATGCAAATAAGATTTCAAAGAATTCTCATTAGAATGAGAAGAAGAATGAGAAAAAGAATGTGAAAAAAAATGTGAAAAAAAATGCGAAAAAAGAAAACAAGGCGAAAAAAAGAAAGAATGCGGAACAAATAAAATGCGGAAAAAAATAAAATGTGGACAAAAAATAAAATGCAAAAAAGACAAAAATCCGGAAAAAACTTCTAATGCGAAAAAGTCTGCTATTAAATGCGAATACAAATGTATGCGAATACAAATTGATGCGAACACAAATTTATGCGAACACAAATTTATGCGAATACAAATACGAATACCAATTTATGCGAATATCAATACGAATACCAATTTATGCGAATACAAATGTTGAATTCGCGTTGAATTCGCGTTGAATTCGCGTTGAATTCGCGTTGAATTCGCGTTGAATTCGCGTTGAATTCGCGTTGAATTCGCGTTGAATTCGCGTTGAATTCGCGTTGAATTCGCGTTGAATTCGCGTTGAATTCGCGTTGAATTCGCGTTGAATTCGCGTTGAATTCGCGGAATTCGCGTTGAATTCGCGTTGAATTCGCGTTGAATTCGCGTTGAATTCGCGTTGAATTCGCGTTGAATTCGCGTTGAATTCGCGTTGAATTCGCGTTGAATTCGCGTTGAATTCGCGTTGAATTCGCGTTGAATTCGCGTTGAATTCGCGTTGAATTCGCGTTGAATTCGCGTTGAATTCGCGTTGAATTCGCGTTGAATTCGCGTTGAATTCGCGTTGAATTCGCGTTGAATTCGCGTTGAATTCGCGTTGAATTCGCGTTGAATTCGCGTTGAATTCGCGTTGAATTCGCGTTGAATTCGCGTTGAATTCGCGTTGAATTCGCGTTGAATTCGCGTTGAATTCGCGTTGAATTCGCGTTGAATTCGCGTTGAATTCGCGTTGAATTCGCGTTGAATTCGCGTTGAATTCGCGTTGAATTCGCGTTGAATTCGCGTTGAATTCGCGTTGAATTCGCGTTGAATTCGCGTTGAATTCGCGTTGAATTCGCGTTGAATTCGCGTTGAATTCGCGTTGAATTCGCGTTGAATTCGCGTTGAATTCGCGTTGAATTCGCGTTGAATTCGCGTTGAATTCGCGTTGAATTCGCGTTGAATTCGCGTTGAATTCGCGTTGAATTCGCGTTGAATTCGCGTTGAATTCGCGTTGAATTCGCGTTGAATTCGCGTTGAATTCGCGTTGAATTCGCGTTGAATTCGCGTTGAATTCGCGTTGAATTCGCGTTGAATTCGCGTTGAATTCGCGTTGAATTCGCGTTGAATTCGCGTTGAATTCGCGTTGAATTCGCGTTGAATTCGCGTTGAATTCGCGTTGAATTCGCGTTGAATTCGCGTTGAATTCGCGTTGAATTCGCGTTGAATTCGCGTTGAATTCGCGTTGAATTCGCGTTGAATTCGCGTTGAATTCGCGTTGAATTCGCGTTGAATTCGCGTTGAATTCGCGTTGAATTCGCGTTGAATTCGCGTTGAATTCGCGTTGAATTCGCGTTGAATTCGCGTTGAATTCGCGTTGAATTCGCGTTGAATTCGCGTTGAATTCGCGTTGAATTCGCGTTGAATTCGCGTTGAATTCGCGTTGAATTCGCGTTGAATTCGCGTTGAATTCGCGTTGAATTCGCGTTGAATTCGCGTTGAATTCGCGTTGAATTCGCGTTGAATTCGCGTTGAATTCGCGTTGAATTCGCGTTGAATTCGCGTTGAATTCGCGTTGAATTCGCGTTGAATTCGCGTTGAATTCGCGTTGAATTCGCGTTGAATTCGCGTTGAATTCGCGTTGAATTCGCGTTGAATTCGCGTTGAATTCGCGTTGAATTCGCGTTGAATTCGCGTTGAATTCGCGTTGAATTCGCGTTGAATTCGCGTTGAATTCGCGTTGAATTCGCGTTGAATTCGCGTTGAATTCGCGTTGAATTCGCGTTGAATTCGCGTTGAATTCGCGTTGAATTCGCGTTGAATTCGCGTTGAATTCGCGTTGAATTCGCGTTGAATTCGCGTTGAATTCGCGTTGAATTCGCGTTGAATTCGCGTTGAATTCGCGTTGAATTCGCGTTGAATTCGCGTTGAATTCGCGTTGAATTCGCGTTGAATTCGCGTTGAATTCGCGTTGAATTCGCGTTGAATTCGCGTTGAATTCGCGTTGAATTCGCGTTGAATTCGCGTTGAATTCGCGTTGAATTCGCGTTGAATTCGCGTTGAATTCGCGTTGAATTCGCGTTGAATTCGCGTTGAATTCGCGTTGAATTCGCGTTGAATTCGCGTTGAATTCGCGTTGAATTCGCGTTGAATTCGCGTTGAATTCGCGTTGAATTCGCGTTGAATTCGCGTTGAATTCGCGTTGAATTCGCGTTGAATTCGCGTTGAATTCGCGTTGAATTCGCGTTGAATTCGCGTTGAATTCGCGTTGAATTCGCGTTGAATTCGCGTTGAATTCGCGTTGAATTCGCGTTGAATTCGCGTTGAATTCGCGTTGAATTCGCGTTGAATTCGCGTTGAATTCGCGTTGAATTCGCGTTGAATTCGCGTTGAATTCGCGTTGAATTCGCGTTGAATTCGCGTTGAATTCGCGTTGAATTCGCGTTGAATTCGCGTTGAATTCGCGTTGAATTCGCGTTGAATTCGCGTTGAATTCGCGTTGAATTCGCGTTGAATTCGCGTTGAATTCGCGTTGAATTCGCGTTGAATTCGCGTTGAATTCGCGTTGAATTCGCGTTGAATTCGCGTTGAATTCGCGTTGAATTCGCGTTGAATTCGCATTGAATTCGCATTGAATTCGCATTGAATTCGCACTAAATTCGCACTAAATTCGCGTTGAATTCGTGTTGAATTCGCATTGAATTCGCATTGAATTCGCATTAAATTCGCATTGAATTCGCATTGAATTCGCATTGAATTCGCATTGAATTCGCATTGAATTCGCATTGAATTCGCATTGAATTCGCATTGAATTCGCATTGAATTCGCATTGAATTCGCATTGATTTCGCATTGATTTCGCATTGATTTCGCATTGATTTCGCATTGAATTCGCATTGAATTCGCATTGAATTCACATCATGGGACATCATGGGACATCATGGGACATCATGGGACATCATGGGACATCATGGGACATCATGGGACTTCATGGGACTTCATGGGACATCATGGGACATCATGGCACATCATGGGACATCATGGGACATCATCGGACATCATCGGACATCATCGGACATCATCGGACATCATCGGACATCATCAAATCATCCAATCATCCAATCATCGAATCATCAAATCATCAAATCATCAAATCATCAAATTTCCCGCGGGGGGATTTTCCGCGGGGGACTTCCCACATCTAAAAATGCGTCAAAGAATAAGTTAAATCATTGAATTCGCATTGAATTCGCGTTGAATTCGCGTTGAATTCGCGTTGAATTCGCGTTGAATTCGCGTTGAATTCGCGTTGAATTCGCGTTGAATTCGCGTTGAATTCGCGTTGAATTCGCGTTGAATTCGCGTTGAATTCGCGTTGAATTCGCGTTGAATTCGCGTTGAATTCGCGTTGAATTCCCGTTGAATTCCCGTTGAATTCCCGTTGAATTCCCGTTGAATTCCCGTTGAATTCCCGTTGAATTCCCGTTGAATTCCCGTTGAATTCCCGTTGAATTCCCGTTGAATTCCCGTTGAATTCCCGTTGAATTCCCGTTGAATTCCCGTTGAATTCCCGTTGAATTCCCGTTGAATTCCCGTTGAATTCGCCTTGAATTCGCCTTGAATTCGCCTTGAATTCGCATTGAATTCGCATTGAATTCGCATTGAATTCGCATTGAATTCGCATTGAATTCGCCTTGAATTCGCCTTGAATTCGCCTTGAATTCGCCTTGAATTCGCCTTGAATTCGCCTTGAATTCGCCTTGAATTCGCCTTGAATTCGCATTGAATTCGCATTGAATTCGCATTGAATTCGCATTGAATTCGCATTGAATTCGCATTGAATTCGCATTGAATTCGCATTAAATTCGCATTAAATTCGCATTAAATTCGCATTGAATTCGCATTGAATTCGCATTGAATTCGCATTGAATTCGCATTGAATTCGCATTGAATTCGCATTGAATTCACATCATGGGACATCATGGGACATCATGGGACATCATGGGACATCATGGGACATCATGGGACATCATGGGACATCATGGGACATCATTGGACATCATGGGACATCATGGGACATCATGGGACATCATGGGACATCATGGGACATCATGGGACATCATGGGACATCATGGGACATCATGGGACATCATGGGACATCATGGGACACCATGGGACACCATGGGACATCATGGGACATCATGGGACATCATGGGACATCATCGGACATCATCGGACATCATGGGACATCATGGGACATCATCGGACATCATCGGACATCATCGGACATCATCGGACATCATCGGACATCATCGGACATCATCGGACATCATCGAATCATCGAATCATCGAATCATCAAATCATCAAATCATCAAATCATGGACTTCCCACATCTAAAAATGCGTCAAAGAATAAGTTAAATCATTGAATTCGCGTTGAATTCGCGTTGAATTCGCGTTGAATTCGCGTTGAATTCGCGTTGAATTCGCGTTGAATTCGCGTTGAATTCGCGTTGAATTCGCGTTGAATTCGCATTGAATTCGCATTGAATTCGCATTGAATTCGCATTGAATTCGCATTGAATTCGCATTGAATTTCGATTGAATTCGCATTGAATTCGCGTTGAATTCGCGTTGAATTCGCATTGAATTCGCATTGAATTCGCATTGAATTCGCATTGAATTCGCATTGAATTCGCATTGAATTCGCATTTAATTCGCATTGAATTCGCATTGAATTCGCATTGAATTCGCATTGAATTCGCATTGAATTCGCGTTGAATTCGCGTTGAATTCGCGTTGAATTCGCGTTGAATTCGCATTGAATTCGCATTGAATTCGCATTGAATTCGCATTGAATTCGCATTGAATTCGCATTGAATTCGCATTGAATTCGCATTGAATTCGCATTGAATTCGCATTGAATTCGCATTGAATTCGCATTGAATTCGCATTGAATTCGCATTGAATTCGCATTGAATTCGCATTGAATTCACATCATGGGACATCATGGGACATCATGGGACATCATGGGACATCATGGGACATCATGGGACATCATGGGACATCATGGGACATCATGGGACATCATGGGACATCATGGGACATCATGGGACTTCATGGGACTTCATGGGACATCATGGGACATCATGGGACATCATGGGACATCATGGGACATCATGGGACATCATGGGACATCATGGGACATCATGGGACATCATCGGACATCATCGGACATCATCGGACATCATCGGACATCATGGGACATCATGGGACATCATCGGACATCATGGGACATCATCGGACATCATCGGACATCATCGGACATCATCGGACATCATCGGACATCATCGGACATCATCGAATCATCGAATCATCGAATCATCGAATCATCGAATCATCAAATCATCAAATCGTGGACTTCCCACATCTAAAAATGCGTCAAAGAATAAGTTAAATCATTGCATTCGCGTTGAATTCGTGTTGAATTCGCAATGAATTCGCATTGAATTCGCATTGAATTCGCATTGAATTCGCATTGAATTCGCATTGAATTCGCATTGAATTCGCATTGAATTCGCATTGAATTCGCGTTGAATTCGCGTTGAATTCGCGTTGAATTCGCGTTGAATTCGCGTTGAATTCGCGTTGAATTCGCGTTGAATTCGCGTTGAATTCGCGTTGAATTCGCGTTGAATTCGCGTTGAATTCGCGTTGAATTCGCGTTGAATTCGCGTTGAATTCGCGTTGAATTCGCGTTGAATTCGCGTTGAATTCGCATTGAATTTGCATTGAATTCGCATTGAATTCGCGTTGAATTCGCGTTGAATTCGCGTTGAAAATTCGCGTTGAATTCGCGTTGAATTCGCGTTGAATTCGCGTTGAATTCGCGTTGAATTCACGTTGAATTCCCGTTGAATTCACGTTGAATTCGCGTTGAATTCGCGTTGAATTCGCGTTGAATTCGCGTTGAATTCATCAAATCATCCAATTTCCCGCGGGGGGATTTTCCGCGGGGGACTTCCCACATCTAAAAATGCGTCAAAGAATAAGTTAAATCATTCAATTCGCGTTGAATTCGCGTTGAATTCGCGTTGAATTCGCGTTGAATTCGCGTTGAATTCGCATTGAATTCGCATTGAATTCGCATTGAATTCGCATTGAATTCGCATTGAATTCGCATTGAATTCGCATTGAATTCGCATTGAATTCGCATTGAATTCGCGTTGAATTCGCGTTGAATTCGCGTTGAATTCGCGTTGAATTCGCGTTGAATTCGCATTGAATTCGCATTGAATTTCGCATTGAATTCGCATTGAATTCGCGTTGAATTCCGCGTTGAATTCGCGTTGAATTCGCGTTGAATTCGCGTTGAATTCGCGTTGAATTCGCGTTGAATTTCGCGTTGAATTCGCGTTGAATTCGCGTTGAATTCGCGTTGAATTCGCGTTGAATTCGCGTTGAATTCGCGTTGAATTCGCGTTGAATTCGCGTTGAATTCGCGTTGAATTCGCGTTGAATTCGCGTTGAATTCGCGTTGAATTCGCGTTGAATTCGCGTTGAATTCGCGTTGAATTCGCGTTGAATTCGCGTTGAATTCGCGTTGAATTCGCGT
Source organism: Crossaster papposus (assembly GCA_037893245.1). Taxonomy (NCBI): domain Eukaryota; kingdom Metazoa; phylum Echinodermata; class Asteroidea; order Velatida; family Solasteridae; genus Crossaster; species Crossaster papposus. The sequence goes on along the minus strand of JBAIAA010000774.1, from coordinate 783,571 downwards.
TGAATTCGCGTTGAATTCGCGTTGAATTCGCGTTGAATTCATCAAATCATCCAATTTCCCGCGGGGGGGGATTTTCCGCGGGGGACTTCCACATCTAAAAATGCGTCAAAGAATAAGTTAAATCATTCAATTCGCGTTGAATTCGCGTTTGAATTCGCGTTGAATTCGCGTTGAATTCGCGTTGAATTCGCGTTGAATTCGAGTTGAATTCGCGTTGAATTCGCGTTGAATTCGCATTGAATTCGCATTGAATTCGCGTTGAATTCGCATTGAATTCGCATTGAATTCGCATTGAATTTCGCATTGAATTCGCATTGAATTCGCATTGAATTCACATCATGGACATCATGGGACATCATGGGACATCATGGGACATCATGGACTTCATGGGACTTCATGGGACATCTGGGACATCATGGGACATCATGGGACATCATGGGACATCATGGGACATCATGGGACATCATGGGACATCATGGGGGACATCATGGGACATCATGGGACATCATGGGACATCATGGGACATCATGGGGACATCATGGGACATCATCGGACATCATCGGACATCATCGGACATCATGGGACATCATGGGACATCATGGGACATCATGGGACATCATGGGACATCATCGGACATCATCGGACATCATCGGACATCATCGGACATCATCGGACATCATCGGACATCATCGAATCATCGAATCATCGAATCATCAAATCATCGAATCATCAAATCATCAAATCGTGGACTTCCCACATCTAAAAATGCGTCAAAGAATAAGTTAAATCATTGAATTCGCGTTTAATTCGTGTTGAATTCGTGTTGAATTCGCGTTGAATTCGCGTTGAATTCGCGTTGAATTCGCGTTGAATTCGCGTTGAATTCGCATTGAATTCGCATTGAATTCGCATTGAATTCGCGTTGAATTCGCGTTGAATTCGCGTTGAATTCGCGTTGAATTCGCGTTGAATTCGCGTTGAATTCGCGTTGAATTCGCGTTGAATTCGCGTTGAATTCGCGTTGAATTCGCGTTGAATTCGCGTTGAATTCGCGTTGAATTCGCGTTGAATTCGCGTTGAATTCGCGTTGAATTCGCGTTGAATTCGCGTTGAATTCGCATTGAATTTGCATTGAATTCGCATTGAATTCGCGTTGAATTCGCGTTGAATTCGCGTTGAATTCGCGTTGAATTCGCGTTGAATTCGCGTTGAATTCGCGTTGAATTCGCGTTGAATTCGCGTTGAATTCGCGTTGAATTCGCGTTGAATTCACGTTGAATTCCCGTTGAATTCACGTTGAATTCGCGTTGAATTCGCGTTGAATTCGCGTTGAATTCGCGTTGAATTCATCAAATCATCCAATTTCCCGCGGGGGGATTTTCCGCGGGGGACTTCCCACATCTAAAAATGCGTCAAAGAATAAGTTAAATCATTCAATTCGCGTTGAATTCGCGTTGAATTCGCGTTGAATTCGCGTTGAATTCGCGTTGAATTCGCATTGAATTCGCATTGAATTCGCATTGAATTCGCATTGAATTCGCATTGAATTCGCATTGAATTCGCATTGAATTCGCATTGAATTCGCATTGAATTCGCGTTGAATTCGCGTTGAATTCGCGTTGAATTCGCGTTGAATTCGCGTTGAATTCGCATTGAATTCGCATTGAATTCGCATTGAATTCGCGTTGAATTCGCGTTGAATTCGCGTTGAATTCGCGTTGAATTCGCGTTGAATTCGCGTTGAATTCGCGTTGAATTCGCGTTGAATTCGCGTTGAATTCGCGTTGAATTCGCGTTGAATTCGCGTTGAATTCGCGTTGAATTCGCGTTGAATTCGCGTTGAATTCGCGTTGAATTCGCGTTGAATTCGCGTTGAATTCGCGTTGAATTCGCGTTGAATTCGCGTTGAATTCGCGTTGAATTCGCGTTGAATTCGCGTTGAATTCGCGTTGAATTCGCGTTGAATTCGCGTTGAATTCGCGTTGAATTCGCGTTGAATTCGCGTTGAATTCGCGTTGAATTCGCGTTGAATTCGCGTTGAATTCATCAAATCATCCAATTTCCCGCGGGGGGATTTTCCGCGGGGGACTTCCCACATCTAAAAATGCGTCAAAGAATAAGTTAAATCATTCAATTCGCGTTGAATTCGCGTTGAATTCGCGTTGAATTCGCGTTGAATTCGCGTTGAATTCGCGTTGAATTCGAGTTGAATTCGCGTTGAATTCGCGTTGAATTCGCATTGAATTCGCATTGAATTCGCGTTGAATTCGCATTGAATTCGCATTGAATTCGCATTGAATTCGCATTGAATTCGCATTGAATTCGCATTGAATTCACATCATGGGACATCATGGGACATCATGGGACATCATGGGACATCATGGGACTTCATGGGACTTCATGGGACTTCATGGGACATCATGGGACATCATGGGACATCATGGGACATCATGGGACATCATGGGACATCATGGGACATCATGGGACATCATGGGACATCATGGGACATCATGGGACATCATGGGACATCATGGGACATCATGGGACATCATCGGACATCATCGGACATCATCGGACATCATGGGACATCATGGGACATCATGGGACATCATGGGACATCATGGGACATCATCGGACATCATCGGACATCATCGGACATCATCGGACATCATCGGACATCATCGGACATCATCGAATCATCGAATCATCGAATCATCAAATCATCGAATCATCAAATCATCAAATCGTGGACTTCCCACATCTAAAAATGCGTCAAAGAATAAGTTAAATCATTGAATTCGCGTTTAATTCGTGTTGAATTCGTGTTGAATTCGCGTTGAATTCGCGTTGAATTCGCGTTGAATTCGCGTTGAATTCGCGTTGAATTCGCATTGAATTCGCATTGAATTCGCATTGAATTCGCGTTGAATTCGCGTTGAATTCGCGTGGAATTCGCGTTGAATTCGTGTTAATTTCGCGTTAATTTCGCGTTGAATTCGCGTTGAATTCGCGTTGAATTCGCGTTGAATTCGCGTTGAATTCGCGTTGAATTCGCGTTAAATTCGCGTTGAATTCGCGTTGAATTCGCGTTGAATTCGCGTTGAATTCGCGTTGAATTCGCGTTGAATTCGCGTTGAATTCGCGTTGAATTCGTGTTGAATTCGCGTTGAATTCGCATTGAATTCGCATTGAATTCGCATTGAATTCGCATTGAATTCGCGTTGAATTCGCATTGAATTCGCATTGAATTCGCGTTGAATTCGCGTTGAATTCGCGTTGAATTCGCGTTGAATTCGCATTGAATTCGCATTGAATTCGCATTGAATTCGCATTGAATTCGCATTGAATTCGCATTGAATTCGCATTGAATTCGCATTGAATTCGCATTGAATTCGCATTGAATTCGCGTTGAATTCGCGTTGAATTCGCGTTGAATTCGCGTTGAATTCGCGTTGAATTCGCGTTGAATTCGCGTTGAATTCGCATTGAATTCGCGTTGAATTCGCGTTGAATTCGCGTTGAATTCGCGTTGAATTCGCGTTGAATTCGCGTTGAATTCGCATTGAATTCGCATTGAATTCGCATTGAATTCGCATTGAATTCGCATTGAATTCGCGTTGATTTCGCGTTGAATTCGCATTGAATTCTCATTGAATTCGCATTGAATTCGCGTTGAATTCGCGTTGAATTCGCGTTGAATTCGCGTTGAATTCGCATTGAATTCGCATTGAATTCGCATTGAATTCGCATTGAATTCGCATTGAATTCGCATTGAATTCGCATTGAATTCGCATTGAATTCGCATTGAATTCGCATTGAATTCGCATTGAATTCGCATTGAATTCGCATTGAATTCGCATTGAATTCGCATTGAATTCGCATTGAATTCGCATTGAATTCGCATTGAATTCGCATTGAATTCGCATTGAATTCGCATTGAATTCGCATTGAATTCGCATTGAATTCGCATTGAATTCGCATTGAATTCGCATTGAATTCGCATTGAATTCACATCATGGGACATCATGGGACATCATGGGACTTCATGGGACATCATGGGACATCATGGGACATCATGGGACATCATGGGACATCATGGGACATCATGGGACATCATGGGACATCATGGGACATCATGGGACATCATGGGACATCATGGGACATCATGGGGACATCATGGGACATCATGGGACATCATGGGACATCATCGGACATCATCGGACATCATCGGACATCATCGGACATCATCGAATCATCAAATCATCGAATCATCAAATCATCAAATCGTGGACTTCCCACATATAAAAATGCGTCAAAGAATAAGTTAAATCATTGAATTCGCGTTGAATTCGCGTTGAATTCGCGTTGAATTCGCGTTGAATTCGCGTTGAATTCGCATTGAATTCGCATTGAATTCGCATTGAATTCGCATTGAATTCGCGTTGAATTCGCGTTGAATTCGCGTTGAATTCGCGTTGAATTCGCGTTGAATTCGCGTTGAATTCGCGTTGAATTCGCGTTGAATTCGCGTTGAATTCGCGTTGAATTCGCGTTGAATTCGCGTTGAATTCGCGTTGAATTCGCGTTGAATTCGCATTGAATTCGCATTGAATTCGCGTTGAATTCGCGTTGAATTCGCGTTGAATTCGCGTTGAATTCGCGTTGAATTCGCGTTGAATTCGCGTTGAATTCGCGTTGAATTCGCGTTGAATTCGCGTTGGATTCGCGTTGAATTCGCGTTGAATTCGCGTTGAATTCGCGTTGAATTCGCGTTGAATTCGCGTTGAATTCGCGTTGAATTCACGTTGAATTCGCGTTGAATTCGCGTTGAATTCATCAAATCATCCAATTTCCCGCGGGGGGATTTTCCGCGGGGGACTTCCCACATCTAAAAATGCGTCAAAGAATAAGTTAAATCATTGAATTCGCATTGAATTCGCATTGAATTCGCATTGAATTCGCATTGAATTCGCATTGAATTCGCATTGAATTCGCATTGAATTCGCATTGAATTCGCATTGAATTCGCATTGAATTCGCATTGAATTCGCATTGAATTCGCATTGAATTCGCATTGAATTCGCATTGAATTCGCATTGAATTCGCATTGAATTCGCATTGAATTCGCATTGAATTCGCATTGAATTCGCATTGAATTCGCATTGAATTCGCATTGAATTCGCATTGAATTCGCATTGAATTCGCATTGAATTCGCATTGAATTCGCATTGAATTCGCATTGAATTCGCATTGAATTCGCATTGAATTCGCATTGAATTCGCATTGAATTCGCATTGAATTCGCATTGAATTCGCATTGAATTCGCATTGAATTCGCATTGAATTCGCATTGAATTCGCATTGAATTCGCATTGAATTCGCATTGAATTCGCATTGAATTCGCATTGAATTCGCATTGAATTCGCATTGAATTCGCATTGAATTCGCATTGAATTCGCATTGAATTCACATCATGGGACATCATGGGACATCATGGGACATCATGGGACATCATGGGACATCATGGGACATCATGGGACATCATGGGACTTCATGGGACTTCATGGGACTTCATGGGACATCATGGGACATCATGGGACATCATGGGACATCATGGGACATCATCAGACATCATCGGACATCATCGGACATCATCGGACATCATCGGACATCATCGGACATCATCGGACATCATCGAATCATCGAATCATCGAATCATCAAATCATCAAATCATCAAATCATCAAATTTCCCGCGGGGGGATTTTCCGCGGGGGACTTCCCACATCTAAAAATGCGTCAAAGAATAAGTTAAATCATTGAATTCGCATTGAATTCGCATTGAATTCGCATTGAATTCGCATTGAATTCGCATTGAATTCGCATTGAATTCGCATTGAATTCGCATTGAATTCGCATTGAATTCGCATTGAATTCGCATTGAATTCGCATTGAATTCGCATTGAATTCCCATTGAATTCCCATTGAATTCCCATTGAATTCCCATTGAATTCGCATTGAATTCGCGTTGAATTCGCGTTGAATTCGCGTTGAATTCGCATTGAATTCGCATTGAATTCGCATTGAATTCGCATTGAATTCGCATTGAATTCGCATTGAATTCGCATTGAATTCGCATTGAATTCGCATTGAATTCGCATTGAATTCACATTGAATTCGCATTTGATTCGCATTTGATTCGCATTGAATTCGCATTGAATTCGCATGGAATTCGCATGGAATTCGCATGGAATTCGAATGGAATTCGCATGGAATTCGCATGGAATTCGCATGGAATTCGCATGCGTCAAAAATCACGGAAGAATTCGCAAAAGATTTCGCAGAATTTATCCATGAATGCGCAAAAGAATATATGACCAAAAATGTAAAGAATTTGCAGATGTGAGGAATTTTGATGAAAGCAAAGAATTCAAAGAATTCTAATTAAAACGCGGAAAAAAGATACAACCTATTGCCAAAAATACAAAGAAGGCGAATAAAAATGCATATAAAAATTATAAAAGAATAAGAAAAAGAATACAAAAAAAGCGAAAAAGATTGGACATCATGGACATCGCGTTGAATTCGCGTTGAATTCGCGTTGAATTCGCGTTGAATTCGCGTTGAATTCGCGTTGAATTCGCGTTGAATTCGCGTTGAATTCGCGTTGAATTCGCGTTGAATTCGCGTTGAATTCGCGTTGAATTCGCGTTGAATTCGCGTTGAATTCGCGTTGAATTCGCATTGAATTCGCATTGAATTCGCATTGAATTCGCATTGAATTCGCATTGAATTCGCATTGAATTCGCATTGAATTCGCATTGAATTCGCATTGAATTCGCATTGAATTCGCATTGAATTCGCATTGAATTCGCATTGAATTCGCATTGAATTCGCGTTGAATTCGCGTTGAATTCGCGTTGAATTCGCGTTGAATTCGCGTTGAATTCGCGTTGAATTCGCGTTGAATTCGCGTTGAATTCGCGTTGAATTCGCGTTGAATTCGCGTTGGATTCGCGTTGAATTCGCGTTGAATTCGCGTTGAATTCGCGTTGAATTCGCGTTGAATTCGCGTTGAATTCGCGTTGAATTCACGTTGAATTCGCGTTGAATTCGCGTTGAATTCATCAAATCATCCAATTTCCCGCGGGGGGATTTTCCGCGGGGGACTTCCCACATCTAAAAATGCGTCAAAGAATAAGTTAAATCATTGAATTCGCATTGAATTCGCATTGAATTCGCATTGAATTCGCATTGAATTCGCATTGAATTCGCATTGAATTCGCATTGAATTCGCATTGAATTCGCATTGAATTCGCATTGAATTCGCATTGAATTCGCATTGAATTCGCATTGAATTCGCATTGAATTCGCATTGAATTCGCATTGAATTCGCATTGAATTCGCATTGAATTCGCATTGAATTCGCATTGAATTCGCATTGAATTCGCATTGAATTCGCATTGAATTCGCATTGAATTCGCATTGAATTCGCATTGAATTCGCATTGAATTCGCATTGAATTCGCATTGAATTCGCATTGAATTCGCATTGAATTCGCATTGAATTCGCATTGAATTCGCATTGAATTCGCATTGAATTCGCATTGAATTCGCATTGAATTCGCATTGAATTCGCATTGAATTCGCATTGAATTCGCATTGAATTCGCATTGAATTCACATCATGGGACATCATGGGACATCATGGGACATCATGGGACATCATGGGACATCATGGGACATCATGGGACATCATGGGACTTCATGGGACTTCATGGGACTTCATGGGACATCATGGGACATCATGGGACATCATGGGACATCATGGGACATCATCAGACATCATCGGACATCATCGGACATCATCGGACATCATCGGACATCATCGGACATCATCGGACATCATCGAATCATCGAATCATCGAATCATCAAATCATCAAATCATCAAATCATCAAATTTCCCGCGGGGGGATTTTCCGCGGGGGACTTCCCACATCTAAAAATGCGTCAAAGAATAAGTTAAATCATTGAATTCGCATTGAATTCGCATTGAATTCGCATTGAATTCGCATTGAATTCGCATTGAATTCGCATTGAATTCGCATTGAATTCGCATTGAATTCGCATTGAATTCGCATTGAATTCGCATTGAATTCGCATTGAATTCGCATTGAATTCGCATTGAATTCCCATTGAATTCGCATTGAATTCGCATTGAATTCGCGTTGAATTCGCGTTGAATTCGCGTTGAATTCGCGTTGAATTCGCATTGAATTCGCATTGAATTCGCATTGAATTCGCATTGAATTCGCATTGAATTCGCATTGAATTCGCATTGAATTCGCATTGAATTCGCATTGAATTCGCATTGAATTCGCATTGAATTCACATTGAATTCGCATTTGATTCGCATTTGATTCGCATTGAATTCGCATTGAATTCGCATTGAATTCGCATGGAATTCGCATGGAATTCGCATGGAATTCGCATGCGTCAAAAATCACGGAAGAATTCGCAAAAGATTTCGCAGAATTTATCCATGAATGCGCAAAAGAATATATGACCAAAAATGTAAAGAATTTGCAGATGTGAGGAATTTTGATGAAAGCAAAGAATTCAAAGAATTCTAATTAAAACGCGGAAAAAAGATACAACCTATTGCCAAAAATACAAAGAAGGCGAATAAAAATGCATATAAAAATTATAAAAGAATAAGAAAAAGAATACAAAAAAAGCGAAAAAGATTGGACATCATGGACATCGCGTTGAATTCGCGTTGAATTCGCGTTGAATTCGCGTTGAATTCGCGTTGAATTCGCGTTGAATTCGCGTTGAATTCGCGTTGAATTCGCGTTGAATTCGCGTTGAATTCGCGTTGAATTCGCGTTGAATTCGCGTTGAATTCGCGTTGAATTCGCGTTGAATTCGCGTTGAATTCGCATTGAATTCGCATTGAATTCGCATTGAATTCGCATTGAATTCGCATTGAATTCGCATTGAATTCGCATTGAATTCGCATTGAATTCGCATTGAATTCGCGTTGAATTCGCGTTGAATTCGCGTTGAATTCGCGTTGAATTCGCGTTGAATTCGCGTTGAATTCGCGTTGAATTCGCGTTGAATTCGCGTTGAATTCGCGTTGAATTCGCGTTGAATTCGCGTTGAATTCGCGTTGGATTCGCGTTGGATTCGCGTTGAATTCGCGTTGAATTCGCGTTGAATTCGCGTTGAATTCGCGTTGAATTCGCGTTGAATTCGCGTTGAATTCACGTTGAATTCGCGTTGAATTCGCGTTGAATTCATCAAATCATCCAATTTCCCGCGGGGGGATTTTCCGCGGGGGACTTCCCACATCTAAAAATGCGTCAAAGAATAAGTTAAATCATTGAATTCGCATTGAATTCGCATTGAATTCGCATTGAATTCGCATTGAATTCGCATTGAATTCGCATTGAATTCGCATTGAATTCGCATTGAATTCGCATTGAATTCGCATTGAATTCGCATTGAATTCGCATTGAATTCGCATTGAATTCGCATTGAATTCGCATTGAATTCGCATTGAATTCGCATTGAATTCGCATTGAATTCGCATTGAATTCGCATTGAATTCGCATTGAATTCGCATTGAATTCGCATTGAATTCGCATTGAATTCGCATTGAATTCGCATTGAATTCGCATTGAATTCGCATTGAATTCGCATTGAATTCGCATTGAATTCGCATTGAATTCGCATTGAATTCGCATTGAATTCGCATTGAATTCGCATTGAATTCGCATTGAATTCGCATTGAATTCGCATTGAATTCGCATTGAATTCGCATTGAATTCGCATTGAATTCGCATTGAATTCACATCATGGGACATCATGGGACATCATGGGACATCATGGGACATCATGGGACATCATGGGACATCATGGGACATCATGGGACTTCATGGGACTTCATGGGACTTCATGGGACATCATGGGACATCATGGGACATCATGGGACATCATGGGACATCATCAGACATCATCGGACATCATCGGACATCATCGGACATCATCGGACATCATCGGACATCATCGGACATCATCGAATCATCGAATCATCGAATCATCAAATCATCAAATCATCAAATCATCAAATTTCCCGCGGGGGGATTTTCCGCGGGGGACTTCCCACATCTAAAAATGCGTCAAAGAATAAGTTAAATCATTGAATTCGCATTGAATTCGCATTGAATTCGCATTGAATTCGCATTGAATTCGCATTGAATTCGCATTGAATTCCCATTGAATTCGCATTGAATTCGCATTGAATTCGCGTTGAATTCGCGTTGAATTCGCGTTGAATTCGCGTTGAATTCGCGTTGAATTCGCATTGAATTCGCATTGAATTCGCATTGAATTCGCATTGAATTCGCATTGAATTCGCATTGAATTCGCATTGAATTCGCATTGAATTCGCATTGAATTCGCATTGAATTCGCATTGAATTCGCATTGAATTCGCATTGAATTCGCATTGAATTCGCATTGAATTCACATCATGGGACATCATGGGACATCATGGGACATCATGGGACATCATGGGACATCATGGGACATCATGGGACATCATGGGACTTCATGGGACTTCATGGGACTTCATGGGACATCATGGGACATCATGGGACATCATGGGACATCATGGGACATCATCAGACATCATCGGACATCATCGGACATCATCGGACATCATCGGACATCATCGGACATCATCGGACATCATCGAATCATCGAATCATCGAATCATCAAATCATCAAATCATCAAATCATCAAATTTCCCGCGGGGGGATTTTCCGCGGGGGACTTCCCACATCTAAAAATGCGTCAAAGAATAAGTTAAATCATTGAATTCGCATTGAATTCGCATTGAATTCGCATTGAATTCGCATTGAATTCGCATTGAATTCGCATTGAATTCGCATTGAATTCGCATTGAATTCGCATTGAATTCGCATTGAATTCGCATTGAATTCGCATTGAATTCGCATTGAATTCGCATTGAATTCGCATTGAATTCCCATTGAATTCGCATTGAATTCGCATTGAATTCGCGTTGAATTCGCGTTGAATTCGCGTTGAATTCGCGTTGAATTCGCGTTGAATTCGCATTGAATTCGCATTGAATTCGCATTGAATTCGCATTGAATTCGCATTGAATTCGCATTGAATTCGCATTGAATTCGCATTGAATTCGCATTGAATTCGCATTGAATTCGCATTGAATTCACATTGAATTCGCATTTGATTCGCATTTGATTCGCATTGAATTCGCATTGAATTCGCATGGAATTCGCATGGAATTCGCATGGAATTCGAATGGAATTCGCATGGAATTCGCATGGAATTCGCATGGAATTCGCATGCGTCAAAAATCACGGAAGAATTCGCAAAAGATTTCGCAGAATTTATCCATGAATGCGCAAAAGAATATATGACCAAAAATGTAAAGAATTTGCAGATGTGAGGAATTTTGATGAAAGCAAAGAATTCAAAGAATTCTAATTAAAACGCGGAAAAAAGATACAACCTATTGCCAAAAATACAAAGAAGGCGAATAAAAATGCATATAAAAATTATAAAAGAATAAGAAAAAGAATACAAAAAAAGCGAAAAAGATTGGACATCATGGACATCATGGACATCATGGACATCATGGACATCATGGACATCATGGACATCATCAAATCATCAAATCATCAAATCATCAAATCATCATATCATCAAATCATCAAATTTCCCGTGGGGGGATTTTCCGCGGGGGACTTCCCACATCTAAAAATGCGAATGCGTCAAAAAATACGTCAAAGAATACGTCAACGAATAATTCATTGAATTCGCATTGAATTTGCATAATTCCTTGAATTCGGCAGGGGATTTCCCCGGGAGGAATTTCCCGTGGGGGGAATTTCCCGTGGGGGGATTTACCATGGGGCGATTTCCCGTGGGGCAATTTCCCTTGGGGCATTTTCCACGGGGCGATTTCCCGCGGGCGACTTCCCACATCTAAAAATGCGTCAAAGAATACGTCAAAGATTAATTCATTAAATTCGCATTGAATTCGCATTGAATTCGCATTGAATTCCCATTGAATTCCCATTGAATTCGCATTGAATTCGCATTGAATTCGCATTGAATTCCCATTGAATTCCCATTGAATTCCCATTGAATTCCCATTGAATTCCCATTGAATTCCCATTGAATTCCCATTGAATTCCCATTGAATTCCCATTGAATTCCCATTGAATTCCCATTGAATTCCCATTGAATTCCCATTGAATTCCCATTGAATTCCCATTGAATTCCCATTGAATTCCCATTGAATTCCCATTGAATTCCCATTGAATTCCCATTGAATTCCCATTAAAAATCGCATTGAATTCGCAATGAATTCGCAGGAGAAATTGCAGAAGAATTCGCAAAAGATTTCGCAAAAGATTTCGCAGAATTTATCCATGAATGCGCAAAAGAATATATGACAAAAAATGTAAGGAATTCGCAGATGTGAGGAATTTTGATGAAAGCAAAAAATTCAAAGAATTCTAATTAAAACGCGGAAAAAAAATGCAACCTATTGCCAAAAATACAAAGAAGGCGAATAAGAATGCATATAAAAATTATAAAAGAATAAGAATAAGAATACAAAAAAAGCAAAAAAGATTTTTAAGAATTCAAAGCATGGGAATAATTCAAAACAAAATGCGAAGAAGACGAAAAAAATGCACTAAAGAATGTGTAAAAGATCGTGTCGAAGAATGAGTCAAAGATTGCATAAAAGAATGCATAGAAGATTGTGTCGTGTACTGCGTTGAACACGTCAAAGAATGTGTCTCAAAATACCTTAAAGAATACGAAAAATACTAAAAAATAAAAAATATTTGAAAAATGCGAAGAATGCCTCAGAATGCAAAGAATGCGTCAAAACTAAGAATGCGAATAAAAATGCAAATACAAATTATAATAAGAATGTGAAGAACTCCAAAAGTGTAAAGAAGTCATATGAAAATGGGTCAATGGGAAGAATTCAAAGAAGGATGCTAAGAATATGCGTCTAAGAATGTATCTAAACATGTGTCAAATAATACGTCAAACATTAATTCACATATTTGCAGAATTTAAAGAATTCCAAGAAGAATTCACAAAATTCAAAAAAGAATTTGCAGAATTCAAAGAGAATGCATTGAAAAATGTTACGAAGAATTCAAAGAATTTGAGGAATGTGTCGAAGAATGCGTCAAAATATGCGCCGAAGAAGGCAAAGAAACAGTACAAAGTACAAAGTTACAGTAGATTGACAATCATATGAATGGATGGCTCAAATTCTCCCAAAACACCAATCCGTATTTTAGGTAGGTCATGCCTCATTGCATTTTAAAGAAGGATCTTAGAATACAAAGCCTAAAACAGTGGCCAAACTAAGGTTTTTGTGCAGTACTCTATATAGTTAACGCTGCAACTCCATCCTACATGTAAGTGTCAGACTTTATATTTTCTAATTTTCAATCCAAGGCATTTTTTAAAGCTGAAATCGCATTTATTTGGTCGCGAACTAACACTGGAGGCGATTCATTATTTGTCGTTCGCACAGTACATTTTATTTCAAAATAATTAGAGGAACTGGAGCCCACTAAAAACCTAAAACATTGTCTCTCACATGAAGAAATGCCTCAATGGTCGTTGACTGTACCCCGACTACAGGGAGTTTGAAGGTTGCAGCAACCCCCAACCACAGCATGAATTTCAGACTATGAAATACGGACTCATTGGTAGTATTGCGCAAGCTTTAAAAATAAGTGATGATCATGATAATTAGGAGTGACCGGAGAAATGAGAGGGTTTCAGCAATAATATGAAAAAGAAGTAAGATTTTCACAGGAGTCTAAATCTCATACGACACCGGCTGAGTTTGTATTAACAATAGTTGACTGTACCTATATGTAATAGGCCATATTAAAGTTTACATTGATGTGACAATTTCTTTGAGGCAAGCAAGATATATTCATTATTAAGACCTGTATTATGACTTTTGCTGTGAAATCTAAGAGATCATGATAACAATATTAACATTATTTACAATGTATTGCTCAACTGGGAGGGAACCCATTATTTGCTTTTATACAGGGTGTCACTAAATAATATCGGTCTGACTGTTTTTCAAATAACTAAAAACCATGAAGTCGATACTTAAAAAATAAATTGTGGGCAGAAACTTCCTCTACTTGGACTCATCCCCTATGAGTTTTGTTCTGTCAGGCATCAATACACAATTGTCAATTAATCACAACAACATGACACTTTGACCAAGTTCCTAATCTTATTCAATTTCAGTGCTGTGTTGTGTTGTGTATTAAAGCCGTGTACAATCCTGGATGTGAGAAAACAAATAAAAAATGGTTTGGGATCGGAATCATTTGCCCTTAAATGACAAAATGTCTGAAATGTTAACTATAGGCTTACTTTTCAGACATTAAATATATAAAACGTAAGAGGAGATTATAATTCAGACATTTTTTAAATGTCTTTAATGTAAGCTTCCTTTCAGAAGTTTCCAAACCTCAAAATGTCTGAAACAAAATCCTTGTATTACATACAAATTACATAACACTGGCCCAGCTTTGGCCTGAAAATGTCTAAATACACGTTTTTTGTTTCAAACATTGAGGTTTGTAAATGTCTGAAATGTACTGGTTGATGAGGAATCTTACATTAACAAGGGATCCAAAAGTGTTACATTTGTTGGTGTCCCGATTACACTTGACATCTTCATACCCATGCAAGTGTCACTGTAATACACAATCTGTACATGTAGAAGGAATTGAAGAATGTGCACTGAATTTATAAAACAAATATCTTATGTCAGATGAAACAGGGACACACAAAAATGAACCCCTAATTTATGGACAGACCCATATCCTAGTAATTTTCTTATAATTGTCTATCGGCACTTTCACTGATAAATAAACAATAACCCTGGCATTTTAGGTGCCAGTAAAAATGGTAAAAAAGGTAAAAAATGAAAATTGTCAAAAACCTATCAACAATTACATTTCAAAAGTTTCCAAACCTCAAAATGTCTGAAACGTAATCAGGGTTAATTTCAGTACAATGGCCCAGCCTTGGCCTGAAAATATCTAAATACCCAGTTTTTGTTTTACACATTTGGAGGTTTGTAAATATGTCTGAAATGCACTGGTTGATGAGGGGTCGAAAAGTGTTACATTTGTTGGTGTCCCGGTTGCACTTGACATAGTCATTTCCCATGCAAGTGTCACTGAAATATAGAGTTCAAACTGTTTTGGCAAGTACATTTTTTTATGTAATCGCTCTGATAAATGTATAAATTTTGTACATGAAGAAGGATTTAAAGAATGTGCACTGAATTAAACAAAAATATCTTACCGGTATGTCAGATGCAACAAGGACACACAAAGATGAACCCCTAATTTATGGACAGACCCACATCCTAGTAATTTTCATATAATTGTCTATCAGCATATTCACTGATAAATCAACATAACCCTGGCATTTTAGGTGCCAAGTAAAAAAGCATAGCCATTTTGGCAAAAGGCAGTTATCTATAGGCTAGAAGTTAATACATTTTAGTATTCTTCAATTTGTATTAATTGTTTTTTGTTGATAATTTTGTCCATGTTATAATAATAATAAAGAAGTCTTGTATAGCGCTAAATCCGTCAAATTGATGCTAAAGGCGCTTCACAGAAATACAAAAAAAACCAAGAAAACAAATTAAAAAAATAAAAACAAAAAATAATGCATTACAATTAAAAAGGTAAAACAAAATAAAAAATTGTCAAAAACATATCAACAATTACATTTCAGAAGTTTCCAAACCTCAAAATGTCTGAAACGTAATCAGGGTATTACATTTCAGTACATTGGCCCAGCCTTTGCCTGGAAATATCTTAATACCCGGTTTTTGTTTTACACATTTAGAGGTTTGTAAATTTGTCTGAAACGATCCCCCAATCGTCGCTTTGTTTCTTCTACGTACAGTTGGCTGCAGCGTTGGCAAATTATTGCATAAACCAGATTGCTGGTGACGTACGTGTAGCTTCCACGGATGTGGTAGCGACCTTTGGGGCCGACAACTGAAGTGATGTTAGGGTCCACATACGAGCATGTTTTGCACCGCGTACGACGGCAGGGTTCTGTTTTACCTCGGATGTGGTCGAGGTTGGAGGGTGTGCTGCAGATCGTGGATTTGACTAGTTGGTCAGCGATGGATTAATCCCGACGGTATGCACAGATGAGTGTGGTATCTTTGAAGATTCTGCTGGTAAGAGGATCTTCTTGGAGGGACGTAAAATGCGTGGCTAAGATGTTTCGAACCTTCAAGTTCCGCGGGTGGAATGTCAACACAAGGGGGATGCGGGCCGATTGCTGTTTAGGAGGGGTCGGGCGTAGTGCTTGCTGACGAGTAAGGGCGGAGACGCGCAGCAGAGCGGATGATATGACAGCTTCTGGGTACCCTCTAGAAGTGAAGAACAGCTTCATATGTTGACTTTGCTGCACGAAGTCATCATCTTCACTACAGATACGACGCAATCGAAGAAACTGGGAATACGGAATGGAATTCTTGCATTTTCCAGGGTGGGACGATTCATACTGGAGATGTGAGTGGGAATCGGTCGGCTTGTAGTGGATGCTGGTGGACAAGTGATCACCTTTGATGGAGATTGTGATGTCGAGAAAGCTGATGGATGTGTTGCTCATCTCGGACGTGAACTGCAATGCTGGGTGGAAATTGTTTGCGAAGTCAACAAAGCGGGATATTTCTCATTCAGGTTCAGTGGAGATCCCGATGATATCGTCGATATAGCGCTTGAACAGGACTGGTTTAGGTCCCGGGTATTCCTGCAGCATTTTTTCTTCCACGAAGCCGACGAACAGACACGCATATGAAGGTCCCATGCGGGTGCCCATAGCAACTCCTTTTTTTTTGTATGTAGTGTTTGTCGTTGAAGACAAAGTTGTTCAGAGTGAGCACCAATTCAGCAAGACGAAGCAGGATGCGAGTTGAGGGGGTTTTCTCGTCACGCTGATCAAGGCAGTGTTTCATTGCTTGCAGACCGTCGGAGTGTGGGATAAATGTGTACAACGATTTGACGTCCATTAAGAAAAGATTTTTGGCTACGCCATCGGGGAACCGAAAACCGTCAAACAAGCGGAGTGCATCTGAAGAATCTTTGACGAATGTTGAAAGTTGGTGGACACTGGGGGACAAGACTGCATCCAGATAACTGGAGATTTGTTCTGTTGGGCAGTTACATGCTGAGACAATCGGTCGTCCGGGGTTGTTAGGTTTGTGAATTTTGGGTAGAAGATAGAATCGTGCAGTTCTCCGGTTTTTGGAGACGAGATTCCTGGCTTTGTCTGGTAGTTCGCCATTAGCAATAGACTCACGGATAGTGTTGTTGACGAGAGTTTGGTGCTTTTCGGTGAGATCGTGATCAACTTGGCAGTAGGATGTTGTGTCTGATAATTGTCGCTCTCCCTCAGCGATATACAGGTCCTTGCGCCAGACGACTGTTGGACCACCCTTGTCTGCTCTCTTGATGACCAAATTGTCGTCGCGCTGAAGGCTGTCAAGCGCCAAATGATCAGTCCGTGAAATATTACGGTTGCGGATCTTGGTAGAGAAGTCCAAACGACTTATTTCGTGTCTGCGGTTATCTATCACTAAATCGAGAGTTTTGTTGAGGCCAGTACGAGGGCACAAGGTAGACTTCTTGGTGGGAATCTTGTCAATTGGATCAGATGATGATTGTGTGATTGCCGTTGGTTTAGACTCATCTGTGTCTGTTGTGAAGAATGCTTTAATACGAAGGCGACAAAAGAAAGCTTCAGCATCTTTTCTTGTGGTGAATTCCTCGGCATTACTCTGGACTGGGACGAAGTTGAGCCCGCGTTGAAGGACGGACCTTTGAGTAACATCGAGGGGCAAATCTGTAGGTATAGTTACCACCAAATAGTTGTTGGTGGGAGACCTTGACACAGGCTTGGTGGGTGATCTAGACTGCGAGGACTGGGTAAGAGCATTGGTTTTTCTCTCTTTCTTTTGATGCAGTACATGATAAAGCTCACCGTTTAGTTCATGGATGACACCTCTAATACGGAAAACGTCCTGGTGAGCAACACATCCATCAGCTTTCTCGACATCACCATCTCCATCAAAGGTGATCACTTGTCCACCAGCATCCACTACAAGCCGACCGATTCCCACTTATATCTTCAGTATGAATCGTCCCACCCTGGAAAATGCAAGAATTCCATCTCGTATTCCCAGTTTCTTCGATTGCGTCGTATCTGTTGTGAAGATGATGACTTCGTGCAGCAAAGTCAACATATGAAGCTGTTCTTCAGTTCTAGAGGGTACCCAGAAGCTGTCATATCATCCGCTCTGCAGCGCGTCTCCGCCCTTACCCGTCAGCAAGCACTACGCCCGACCCCTCCTAAACAACAATCGGCCCGCAACCCCCTAGTGTTGACATTCCACCCGCGGAACTTAAAGGTTCGAAACATCTTAGCCACGCATTTCAAGTCCCTCCAAGAAGAACCTCTTACCAGAAGAATCTTCAAAGATACCACACTCATCTGTGCATACCGTCGGGATAAATCCATTGCTGACCAACTAGTCAAATCCACGATCCGCAGCCCACCCTACAACCTCGACCACATCCGGGGTAAAACAGAACCCTGCGGTCGTACGCAGTGCAAAACATGCCCGTATGTGGACCCTAACATCACTTAAGTTGTCGGCCCCAAAGGTCGCTACTACATCCGTGGAAGCTACACGTGCGTCACCAGCAATGCATTACAATTAAAAAGGTAAAAAAAAATAAAAAATTGTCAAAAACATATCAACAATTACATTTCAGAAGTTTCCAAACCTCAAAATGTCTGAAACGTAATCAGGGTAAATTTCAGTACAATGGCCCAGCCTTGGCCTGAAAATATCTAAATACCCAGTTTTTGTTTTACACATTTGGAGGTTTGTAAATATGTGGGTCATTCCAGCAGGTTGGGACACGTGCATATTTTGCCATTTCACCTATAAGATTTAGTTTTCTTGGAAAGAATGAACTATTTTTCTTGTCAATGATGGTTGAAACTAGAGAGTTACAAAAAGACCTTTTGAATGATACCAAATTTGGTGACAGTTATTTTATTTTTCAGATATTTCATAAAACATGGTGGCGTGCAAGGCTAGTTAGGACGTAACATGTGTGACAAAAATTGAGTAGTTTTAAGTATGCAACTTGCACATTAATAAATACATAATTTAACACCCCTTTGCTAATAAAGTAGCATAAAAGAACATGAGAAATAGTAATTGTAAGTCATATCTTTCTTGTTTACGTCATTTATTTTGTTAGAGCTCACCAAAAATGAGTAGTGTAGACGTAACACAAGGTGTCCACTTTTGTAACATTTTGTTTGGGGGGTGTAGTATTTTCCCTTTGCTTCAAAGCAAGTCTAAAATGACTTAAATTCATCACATCTGACTTGATTTATGAGAAAATTATTCATAAAGTTGGAAAATAGTTTCACTTTTTCAAATATGACGAGAAATCAGGTCATTTTGGGGTACGGTGTCCATGTTACGTCTGAACAATTTAAAACTATTTGTTTCTATAACTGGTAAATAAGCTCAATAGGATGTGTGGAACTAACTTTGTACCAAATAACTGGACACAACAGATACACAAAATACACAAACTAGACTTGCATTTCATTCATGTGTGAATTATTCCATTTTAGATTTGTGGTGTCCATGTTACGTCTGCACTGTGGTTTGGTAACAAATGTTGCAATTGAACACAATATGAAACATTTACCATCTTATAAACAATAAAAATAGAATATGGTGACATGCTCAGATATTTAAATATGAAAAGATTTTTGTTTTAACAATATGCATAACATTTATGAGTGATTTAATAATTATACACCGTGTCCATGTTACGTCTGCACTGTAAAATATGCTACTTTTGTTTGGCATTTTCTTGTATTAGGTTTTAGTTACCTGTTTTATGCATAATCATATCAAACAACTGACCACCTACCGGTAAGTTTAGAGCCATGTAATTCATTGCTTTCATGATATCATAGGTGATTGTTCTCAATATTTGACACATGATGTAACATGGGCACGGTGTCCATGTTACGTCTGCAACACACCATTTTAAGATGCAATTCCCAAGATTTAAGACAAACTGTACAACATAGCTACTAAAATTAAATTTATACTATCCAAGTCTATAAACTAAACTAATATAATGCTACTTATAGCACAGTATTTGTTGTTAATTCAAGTTTTACATAAGTTTTCTTGTTTTAATTACACGATGAGAAAAGTAATTTGCTACGATTTTGTTGTTGTGATTTTCAACCCTTTATAGAATTCATGGGGACATAAGAAAGTTTACTTATTTGCAAAAAACTTAATGGTTTCTATCATTTTGACTAAGATATGGCAATATATGTGATCCAAGCTGATTATTAAACATCTAATCTCAAATTGGTGTCCATGTTACGTCTGCACAAAATTATTGACATTACTACCTTACGGTGCCATTATAAAAAAAAATTATTAATTATATGGTAATAAAAATATTATATGTTGAATGTATAAGTATATGATACCATAATGATAAAATAGTAATCTTGCAAGCAATTTGAAATTTTCACTCGTATGTCAGTAATGTCACACTCTGTGTCCCAACCTGATGGAATGACCCATGTCTGAAATGTACTTGTTGATGAGGAATCTTACGTAATAAGGGGTCGAAAGGTGTTACATTTGTTGGTGTCCCGGTTACACTTGACAGTCATTTCCCATGCAAGTGTCACTGAAATGTAGAGTTCAAACTTTTTTGGCAAACTTGTACATTTTTGTATGTAATCGCTCTGATAAATGTATACATTTTGTACAAGAAGAAGGATTTAAAGAATGTGCACTGAATTAAACAAAAATATCTTACCGGTATGTCAGATGCAACAAGGACACACAAAGATGAACCCCTAATTTATGGACAGACCCATATCCTCGTAATTTTCATATAATTGTCTATCAGCACTTTCACTGATAAATCAGCATAACCCTGGCATTTTAGGTGCCAAGTAAAAAAGCATAGCCATTTTGGCAAAAGGCAGTTATCTATAGGCTAGATACATGTTAGTATTCTTCAATTTGTATTAATTGTTTTTGTTGATGAATTTGTCCATGTTATAATAATAATAAAGAAGTCTTGTATAGCGCTAAATCCGTCAAATTGATGCTAAAGGCGCTTCACAGAAATAAAAAAAAAACAAGAAAACCAAATAAATAAATAAAATAAATAATGCATTACAATTAAAAAGGTAAAAAAAAAAGACAAATTGTCAAAAACATATCAACAATTACCTTTCAGAAGTTTCCAAACCTCAAAATGTCTGAAACGTAATCAGGGTATTACATTTCAGTACATTGGCTCAGCCTTTGCCTGAAAATATCTTAATACCCGGTTTTTGTTTTACACATTTGGAGGTTTTTAAATATGTCTGAAATGTACTGGTTGATGAGGAATCTTACGTAATAAGGGGTCGAAAAGTGTTACATTTGTTGGTGTCCCGGTTGCACTTGACATAGTCATTTCCCATGCAAGTGTCACTGAAATGTAGAGTTCAAACTTTTTTGGCAAGTACATTTTTGTATGTAATCGCTCTGATAAATGTATACATTTCGTACATGAAGGATTTAAAGAATGTGCACTGAATTAAACAAAAATATCTTACCAGTACATGTATGTCAGATGCAACAAGGACACACAAAGATGAACCCCTAATTTATGGACAGACCCACCTAGTAATTTTCATATAATTGTCTATCAGCACTTTCACTGATGAATCAGCATAACCCTGGCATTTTAGGTGCCAAGTAAAAAAGCATAGCCATTTTGGCAAAAGGCAGTTATCTATGGGCTAGAAGTTAATACATTTTAGTACTCTTCAATTTTTATTAATTGTTTTTGTTGATGAATTTGTCCATGTTATAATAATAATAAAGAAGTCTTGTATAGCGCTAAATGCGTCAAATTGATGCTACAGGCGCTTCACAGAAATACCAAAAAAAAACATTTAAAAAAAAAAAAAAAAAAAAAAAATAATGCATTACAATTAAACAGTTTTTAAAAAATATACAGTAAAATTGTCAAAAACATATCAACAATTACATTTCAGAAGTTTCAAAACCTTAAAATGTCTGAAACGTAATCAGGGTAAATTTCAGTACAATGGCCCATCCTTGGCCTGAAAATATCTAAATACCCAGTTTTTGTTTTACACATTTGAAGGTTTGTAAATATGTCTGAAATAGTACTGGTTGATGAGGAATCTTACGTAATAAGGGGTCGAAAAGTGTTACATTTGTTGGTGTCCCGGTTACACTTGACATAGTCATTTCCCATGCAAGTGTCACTGAAATGTAGAGTTCAAACTTTTTTGGCAAGTACATTTTTGTATGTAATCGCTCTGATAAATGTATACATTTTGTACAAGAAGAAGGATTTAAAGAATGTGCACTGAATTAAACAAAAATATCTTACCTGCCGGTATGTCAGATGCAACAAGGACACACAAAGATGAACCCCTAATTTATGGACAGACCCATATCCTAGTAATTTTCATATAGTTGTCTATCAGCACTTTCACTGATTTATCAACATAACCCTGGCATTTTAGGTGCCAAGTAAAAAAGCATAGCCATTTCAGCAAAAGGCAGTTATCTATAGGCTAGAAGTTAATACATTTTAGTATTCTTCAATTTGTATTAATTGTTTTTGTTGATGAATTTGTCCATGTCATTATAATAATAAAGAAGTCTTGTATCTAGCGCTAAATCCGTCGAATTGATGCCAAAGGCGCTTAACAGAAATACAAAAAATAAAATAACAAAAATTAAAAAAATAAAAACAAAAAATAATGCATTACAATTAAAAAGGTAAAAAAAAAAAAAAAAAAAAAAAACATATCAACAATTACATTTCAGAAGTTTCCAAACCTCAAAATGTCTGAAACGTAATCAGGGTATTACATTTCAGTACATTGGCCCAGCCTTTGCATGAAAATATCTTAATACAGAGTTTTTGATTCAAACATTTGGAGGTTTGAATATGTCTGAAATAGTACTGGTTGATGAGGAATCTTACGTAATAAGGGGTCGAAAAGTGTTACATTTGTTGGTGTCCCGGTTACACTTGACATACATGTAGTCATTTCCCATGCAAGTGTTAGTGAAATATAGAGTTCAAACTTTTTTGGCAAGTACATTTTTGTATGTAATCGCTCTGATAAATGTATACATTTTGTACATGAAGAAGGATTTAAAGAATGTGCACTGAATTAAACAAAAATATCTTACCGGTATGTCAGATGCAACAAGGACACACAAAGATGAACCCCTAATTTATGGACAGACCCATATCCTAGTAATTTTCATATAATTGTCTATCAGCACTTTTACTGATAAATCAACATAACCCTGGCATTTTAGGTGCCAAGTAAAAAAGCATAGCCATTTTAGCAAAAGGCAGTTATAGGCTAGAAGTTAATACATTTTAGTATTCTTCAATTTGTATTAATTGTTTTTGTTGATGAATTTGCCCATGTTATTATAATAATAAAGAAGTCTTGTATAGCGCTAAATCCGTTGAATTGATGCTAAAGGCGCTTAACAGTACAAAAAAATAAATAACAAAAATTTAAAAAATAAAAACAAAAAATAATGCATTACAATTAAAAAGGTAAAAAAAAAAAAAAAAAATCAAAAACATATCAACAATTACATTTCAGAAGTTTCCAAACCTCAAAATGTCTGAAACGTAATCAGGGTATTACATTTCAGTACATTGGCCCAGCCTTTGCCTGAAAATATCTTAATACCGAGTTTTTGTTTCAAACATTTGGAGGTTTGAATATGTCTAAAATAGTACTGGTTGATGAGGAATCTTACGTAATAAGGGGTCGAAAAGTGTTACATTTGTTGGTGTCCCGGTTACACTTGACATAGTCATTTCCCATGCAAGTGTTACTGAAATATAGAGTTCAAACTTTTTTGGCAAGTACATTTTTGTATGTAATCGCTCTGATAAATTTATACATTTTGTACATGAAGAAGGATTTAAAGAATCTGCACTGAATTAAACAACAATATCTTACCGGTATGTCAGATGCAACAAGGACACACAAAGATGAACCCCTAATGTATGGACAGACCCATATCCTAGTAATTTTCATATAATTGTCTATCAGCACTTTCACTGATAAATCAACATAACCCTGGCATTTTAGGTGCCAAGTAAAAAAGCATAGCCATTTTAGCAAAAGGCAGTTATCTATAGGCTAGAAGTTAATACATTTTAGTATTCTTCAATTTGTATTAATTGTTTTTGTTGATGAATTTGTCCATGTTATTATAATAACAAAGAAGTCTTGTATAGCGCTATATCCGTCGAATTGATGCTAAAGGCGCTTAACAGAAATACAAAAAAAACAATAACAAAAATTAAAAAAATAAAAACAAAAAATAATGCATTACAATTAAAAAGGTAAAAAAAAAAAAAAAAAAAAAAAAAAAAAACATATCAACAATTACATTTCAGAAGTTTCCAAACCTCAAAATGTCTGAAACGTAATCAGGGTATTACATTTCAGTACATTGGCCCAGCCTTTGCCTGAAAATATCTTAATACAGAGTTTTTGTTTCAAACATTTGGAGGTTTGAATATGTCTGAAATAGTACTGGTTGATGAGGAATCTTACGTACTGTAATAAGGGGTCGAAAAGTGTTACACTTGTTGGTGTCGCGGTTGCACTTGACATAGTCATTTCCCATGCAAGTGTCACTGAAATATAGAGTTCAAACTTTTTTGGCAAGTACATTTTTGTATGTAATCGCTCTGATAAATGTATACATTTTGTACATGAAGAAGGATTTAAAGAATCTGCACTGAATTAAACAACAATATCTTACCGGTATGTCAGATGCAACAAGGACACACAAAGATGAACCCCTAATTTATGGACAGACCCATATCCTAGTAATTTTCATATAATTGTCTATCAGCACTTTCACTGATAAATCAACATAACCCTGGCATTTTAGGTGCCAGGTAAAAAAGCATAGCCATTTTAGCAAAAGGCAGTTATCTATAGGCTAGAAGTTAATACATTTTAGTATTCTTCAATTTGTATTAATTGTTTTTGTTGATGAATTTGTCCATGTTATTATAATAACAAAGAAGTCTTGTATAGCGCTATATCCGTCGAATTGATGCTAAAGGCGCTTAACAGAAATACAAAAAAAACAATAACAAAAATTAAAAAAATAAAAACAAAAAATAATGCATTACAATTAAAAAGGTAAAAAAAAAAATAAAAAAAAAAAAAAAAAACATATCAACAATTACATTTCAGAAGTTTCCAAACCTCAAAATGTCTGAAACGTAATCAGGGTATTACATTTCAGTACATTGGCCCAGCCTTTGCCTGAAAATATCTTAATACAGAGTTTTTGTTTCAAACATTTGGAGGTTTGAATATGTCTGAAATAGTACTGGTTGATGAGGAATCTTACGTACTGTAATAAGGGGTCGAAAAGTGTTACACTTGTTGGTGTCGCGGTTGCACTTGACATAGTCATTTCCCATGCAAGTGTCACTGAAATATAGAGTTCAAACTTTTTTGGCAAGTACATTTTTGTATGTAATCGCTCTGATAAATGTATACATTTTGTACATGAAGAAGGATTTAAAGAATCTGCACTGAATTAAACAACAATATCTTACCGGTATGTCAGATGCAACAAGGACACACAAAGATGAACCCCTAATTTATGGACAGACCCATATCCTAGTAATTTTCATATAATTGTCTATCAGCACTTTCACTGATAAATCAACATAACCCTGGCATTTTAGGTGCCAAGTAAAAAAGCATAGCCATTTTAGCAAAAGGCAGTTATCTATAGGCTAGAAGTTAATACATTTTAGTATTCTTCAATTTGTATTAATTGTTTTTGTTGATGAATTTGTCCATGTTATTATAATAACAAAGAAGTCTTGTATAGCGCTATATCCGTCGAATTGATGCTAAAGGCGCTTAACAGAAATACAAAAAAAACAATAACAAAAATTAAAAAAATAAAAACAACAAATAATGCATTACAATTAAAAAAATAAAAAAATAAAAAAAAAAAAAAAAAAAACATATCAACAATTACATTTCAGAAGTTTCCAAACCTCAAAATGTCTGAAACGTAATCAGGGTATTACATTTCAGTACATTGGCCCAGCCTTTGCCTGAAAATATCTTAATACAGAGTTTTTGTTTCAAACATTTGGAGGTTTGAATATGTCTAAAATAGTACTGGTTGATGAGGAATCTTACGTAATAAGGCGTCGAAAAGTGTTACACTTGTTGGTGTCGCGGTTGCACTTGACATAGTCATTTCCCATGCAAGTGTCACTGAAATATAGAGTTCAAACTTTTTTGGCAAGTACATTTTTGTATGTAATCGCTCTGATAAATGTATACATTTTGTACATGAAGAAGGATTTAAAGAATCTGCACTGAATTAAACAACAATATCTTACCGGTATGTCAGATGCAACAAGGACACACAAAGATGAACCCCTAATTTATGGACAGACCCATATCCTAGTAATTTTCATATAATTGTCTATCAGCACTTTCACTGATAAATCAACATAACCCTGGCATTTTAGGTGCCAAGTAAAAAAGCATAGCCATTTTAGCAAAAGGCAGTTATCTATAGGCTAGAAGTTAATACATTTTAGTATTCTTCAATTTGTATTAATTGTTTTTGTTGATGAATTTGTCCATGTTATTATAATAACAAAGAAGTCTTGTATAGCGCTATATCCGTCGAATTGATGCTAAAGGCGCTTAACAGAAATACAAAAAAAACAATAACAAAAATTAAAAAAATAAAAACAACAAATAATGCATTACAATTAAAAAAAAAAAAAAAAAAAAAAAAAAAAAAAAAAAACATATCAACAATTACATTTCAGAAGTTTCCAAACCTCAAAATGTCTGAAACGTAATCAGGGTATTACATTTCAGTACATTGGCCCAGCCTTTGCCTGAAAATATCTTAATACAGAGTTTTTGTTTCAAACATTTGGAGGTTTGAATATGTCTAAAATAGTACTGGTTGATGAGGAATCTTACGTAATAAGGCGTCGAAAAGTGTTACACTTGTTGGTGTCGCGGTTGCACTTGACATAGTCATTTCCCATGCAAGTGTCACTGAAATATAGAGTTCAAACTTTTTTGGCAAGTACATTTTTGTATGTAATCGCTCTGATAAATGTATACATTTTGTACATGAAGAAGGATTTAAAGAATGTGCACTGAATTAAACAAAAATATCTTACCGGTATGTCAGATGCAACAAGGACAGACAAAGATGAAACCCTAATTTATGGACAGACCCATATCCTAGTAATTTTCATATAATTGTCTATCAGCACTTTCACTGATAAATCAACATAACCCTGGCATTTTAGGTGCCAAGTAAAAAAAGCATAGCCATTTTAGCAAAAGGCAGTTAACTATAGGCTAGAAGTTAATACATTTTAGTATTCTTCAATTTGTATTAATTGTTTTTGTTGATGAATTTGTCCATGTTATTATAATAATAAAGAAGTCTTGTATAGCGCTAAATCCGTCGAATTGATGCTAAAGGCGCTTAACAGAAATACAAAAAATAAAATAACAAAAATTTAAAAAATAAAAACAAAAAATAATGCATTACAATTAAAAAGGTAAAAAAAAACATTAAAAAAAAAAACATATCAACAATTACATTTCAGAAGTTTCCAAACCTCAAAATGTCTGAAACGTAATCAGGGTATTACATTTCAGTACATTGGCCCAGCCTTTGCCTGAAAATATCTTAATACAGAGTTTTTGTTTCAAACATTTGGAGGTTTGAATATGTCTGAAATAGTACTGGTTGATGAGGAATCTTACGTAATAAGGGGTCGAAAAGTGTTACATTTGTTGGTGTCCCGGTTACACTTGACATAGTCATTTCCCATGCAAGTGTCACTGAAATATAGAGTTCAAACTTTTTTGGCAAGTACATTTTTGTATGTAATCGCTCTGATAAATGTATACATTTTGTACAAGAAGAAGGATTTAAAGAATGTGCACTGAATTAAACAACAATATCTTACCTGTATGTCAGATGCAACAAGGACACACAAAGATGAACCCCTAATTTATGGACAGACCCATATCCTAGTAATTTTCATATAATTGTCTATCAGCACTTTCACTGATAAATCAACATAACCCTGGCATTTTAGGTGCCAAGTAAAAAAAGCATAGCCATTTTAGCAAAAGGCAGTTAACTATAGGCTAGAAGTTAATACATTTTAGTATTCTTCAATTTGTATTAATTGTTTTTGTTGATGAATTTGTCCATGTTATTATAATAATAAAGAAGTCTTGTATAGCGCTAAATCCGTCGAATTGATGCTAAAGGCGCTTAACAGAAATACAAAAAAAACAATAACAAAAATTAAAAAAATAAAAACAAAAAATAATGCATTACAATTAAAAAGGTAAAAAAAAAAAAAAAAAAAAAAAAAACATATTGACAATTACATTTCAGAAGTTTCCAAACCTCAAAATGTCTGAAACGTAATTAGGGTATTACATTTCAGTACATTGGCCCAGCCTTTGCCTGAAAATATCTTAATACCGAGTTTTTGTTTCAAACATTTGGAGGTTTGAAAATGTCTGAAAATGTACTGGTTGATAAGGAATCTTACGTTTTAGACAAATATTTCAAATTGACACTCCAGGCCCTTCACAGAAATAAAAAAAATAAGAAAAACTTAACCAAATTTAACAAATCAAACACATATTCGGATTGTCAAAAACAAAGTCTACGTAAAAGGTTACTACCAGTTCTTTAAAAAAGAAACAAACCAAAACACAGATTTATATAAAAAATAATGTATTATGTTACCGTGCCAGTGCCCAAACCTCAGTATGGGGATACGTCTGTCCCGCCAGCAGGGAGAATATAATACTTAAGCCTAACCCTGCTGGCATCGGTGATGTGTTGATCATTCCAGGAGATAGACGCCTCTGATCCTACATGTACATAACTGAACATCTAACTACCCGACACGGTGAAATAAGAACCAAGAGGGATTTTTAAAAAATACATTCTGGTTGACAAAAAAGAGGCAAAACTGCTGTCAAAAACACACATAATTAAACATTAACATTTAAACAGTCTAAAATTATCATAATATGCAAGTAGTGGAACAAATTGATATTGTCTACAACAGGCTAATATTGACAGACAGACGCAGCTAGAACATCAAAACGACCAGAAACACACAATAGACAGATTGACACCTGAAGTAATTGACAGTAGACAAAAATGTCTAAAATCGTTATGTATACGTGGACGTGCGAAAGCACACGTACTTAAGACGCATGAATGCCGACTATAAATGGGCTATACAGAAAAAAATAAGTGGGTCTTCAGAATTGTTTTGAAAGTGTCAATACATGTAGATGTGGCGGTGCTGATGTGTGCTGGTAATTGGTTCCAGGCTGCAGAGTGTTGAATGGCACGGGGTCCCCATGAGCGATGAACACGGGGGAAAACCGAAAAGATGGACTGTGAAGATCGAAGATTCCGAGTAGGTAATGTGCATGCTTCGGTGAGACATGCTGGTGCGGATCCACTGACTATGTTGTATGCATGTCGAAGAATTTTTAATACGATTTGGTTTCTGACAGGTAGCCAATGCAAAGATTTCAGACTGGACCGATGTGCTCTGAGCACTTGGTCAATGTTACTAGTCTAGCTGCAGAATTTTGAAGTCGTTGGAGTCTGTTATTTAAATAGCGGTGTTTTGCCATTCATTTAGAGTACAGTAAACTGAACAAAATACTGTACTTGATTCTAATAAGCCAGTGTAATAAAGAGTACTGCATACTAGAGTTTACTCAAGTAGTATTTTGTGATATTACTGTTGGTGACATTAGAATTACATGAGGTCTGCTCCACTAATAGACAGTTGTCTTGAAGTTCCATTAGTGCGTAAACGAGTCAGGGTACAGTGCACGACCATTACTTTGTATATTTAAACGTTTCTTCATGTATGTACAAAAAACTGTTTGTCGTATCAGGTTTCAGTTCCTCTTATTTCTGGTGAATGATACCGGTAGGTCCTGTGCGAGCGACAATTCATTAAACGCCTCAAGTATTTAGTTTCCTACCAAATTTCAGCTCAGAAAATGTCGCAAATAAGTGAAAAGTCTAATGAAAGAAAGTCATTGATAGTGGTGCACGTTACCTATAATGTGTACTACTAGAAAACTTCAGTTCGGCCACTGTTTTAGGCTTTGTATTTTAAGATCCTTCTTTAAAAATGCAATGAGACATGACCTACCGGTACCTGCAATCGGATTGGTGTTTTGGGGGAATTTGAGCTATCCATTCATTGGATGGGCTTACCGGTAACAGCCACTTGGATCTTGCTGATGGCCTTTCAGGACAACTTTAGCACAGCTACACAAATAAATAAACATAACAAATAAATAAACATAAAACAGATGTTTATAATAGCAATTTATCTTTTAGGTTACAGAACTGCAAGGGACGTTTGTAAAAACCTTACAGATATTCCAATTGAAAATTGCTGTGGCAGAGCATTGTCAAGTGTGTTTGCAAAATATAAATCACAGTGTGACAACATTTTCAAAAATTATAGAATGCATCCGGTATAATTGCGACTTCACAATTCCTCGGACGGAATGCGCACGGCAAAGCAAGATTTTTCAACAAATGTTACTTGTTAATAAGTTATTGTTAAATGTTAGCGTGTACCGACAGATGTGTTAAATAGGGCAGCATATAGGCCTACCGGGGGGTGTTGGTAAAAGACGGAGGTGGTCTGAGGTAGCCGGAGGTAGCTTCTATTAATGCTGTACATGCTAATGAAGCGAACCCGAAATGGGTCAACTCGTACCCAAGTCAACTCGTACCCAAGTCGACTCGTACCCCAAATTTTACACCCAAGTCAAGTCGTACCCAAGTCAAGTCGTACCCGAGTCAAGTCGTACCCGAGTCAAGTCGTACCCGAGTCAAGTCGTACCCGAGTCAAGTCGTACCCGAGTCAAGTCGTACCCGAGTCAAGTCGTACCCGAGTCAACTCGTACCCAAGTCAACTCGTACCCAAGTCAACTCGTACCCGCGCGCGTGATGACCGTTGGAGAGGTAGTGTTATTTTAGAGTCATGACAGACGAGTTGACTCGGGCTCAACTTGTTCTCGAGTTTTCATAAATTGGAGGGAAAGAAAATCATACAACAAAATCAATAGTATTGAAATTTTAAATATTTAAAAATGTTAACTCTTTAAACATAATTAAAAGTACTTGTTGACTAGTAAAGTGCACCTGATTTGTCTCATTTTCTTTTTATACCGGCCCTGAAAGAGATTTTACAAAATTATATTTGAGAGCTGATGGTGAATTTGAACGAAAAACTTTTAAAAACAGCCGGATAACCAACGGCGTCTGTGAGGTGTCATTTGTGTACGTTTTGTGTATAGGTTTGTTGTCTTTTAGACTTGATTTACTTTATTTACCTTTTACATTAGTTTCGGTCTTCAGATTTGGCATGTACGTCTAGAAATGGGCTTAGAAATTATTGCGGGCGTGGTATGCCTTACTATCAGTGCTTGTGATCCAAATTGGGCGATGTCTCATGAGATTCCTAGCATTCTATTGTTGCTCAATGAAGAAAAAAGCTCTAGCGCGCCGGACCAATGCTACATCCTGATCCATTGTGGCGGCACTTGAAAAGACGTTGCGGTCAAGTCTGCCCTCTGCAATTAAAAGCGGCTCTTTTGAAACTGATGGGAGACCTGATTGGCTAGAGACAAATTTCACTGAATCCTTCAAAACGCTTTAAAAGCCATGAAGAGATCATGCAAAAGCACTCATCATCAAGACTAGACACTGTCAAGTTGCGATATTACAAGTTCATTCATCACCTTCAAGATTCAAGTCTAAACTCAGCTGTAATGGCACCAAAGCATCCTTGCATCGAGTGTGGAAAGGCAGTCCGAGTTTCTCAACAAGCCTTCGAATGCGACCAGTGCGACAAATGGCAACACCGGGGGTGCAATTCTGGCTTCACGTCGGAAGAGTATATTTGCTAATCCCGACCCCCTGGCGGCTTGGGTTTGCAACAGATGTGCAGACCGCCAAGCGCCACCCTCACCTTTTCTGGCTGCCGAACCGATGGACGCAGATGTTCATGTCGCGTCTGACACCACAGTACCCGACTCACCCGAGGAAGACCCCCTGCCAGGCCCTGCCCAACGACCTACCAGACATCGGACATCAGGATCAGGTCACCTTCAAGGTTGTTGAGGGTGTAACCTAGCGTGGTAAACCTATCCTTGTCGACAGCGATGGATACAGCTACACCCAGAAGTGGAGAAAACCAGGCACATCATCATCACCCATCGTATGGCTGTGCAGCATCCGTAGTCGATCAAAGAAATACATGTCCAGTCTCCGTCCGTCAAGATGGTTCCTACTTCTCCTTCGGCCTGCACACCGTTCACACCCATCCTGCGCGTCCTGGAGGTGATGTCGCTGTGCAGACTTTCACCGCGGTAAAGCAGGCTGCCCGAGAGGAAGTTTTCCGCTCAGCAGGTGTCATAGTGGAGTATGTTCTGAGCGAGACGGCCACTACTGCCCCCGCCAGCTGCCCCAACCCGTCCTACCTTAGACGCACTGCAAACCGAGTACGCCAAAGTCAACGTCCCCCCGAGGCCGAGCCAAGAGATCTGGACTTGATGTGGCCCTACCCCTAGAACTCTGGGTCTCCCGACGCCCGTAGGGCGGAGCCCCATAGATAGAGAGGGTTTTTACAGGTTAACCGCCGTTAAACAATAGAAACCGTGCACAAATTCCGGGTAATAACTCCATACTGCCGCACGGTCTACCCCAAGTAAAAATTTGTATGAGTACTTTATCAACTCACCCAGCTGTGGCCAACCAAAAACCGGTCGAATCTCGGCCAATTTCTGTAAAAAAGGTGAAAACTTTGCCCGTTCCGCAAACGCGATTGTTACAAGATGGCGGATAAGGACGTTCAATGAACAGTTGGTACCGTGACCCCGGCCGGGGTCAGTGCGGACCAATCACATGGCTTCTCTGAACGACGATGACAGGGCTGTTTTCCAAACCCTGGCTTCGGTCTTTTGTGGCTGTGCCTCCGGCGCATTGCTTAACTGTATGAATAAGGCCTGGCAAGATGAAGTTTGTGTTTCAAAAACGGCCAATGCGCGGCGGCTGCAGCTTGAAATTACGCACGAGTTTATCCGCCATCTTGTAACAATCGCGTTTGCGGAACGGGCAAAGTTTTCACCTTTTTTACAGAAATTGGCCGAGATTCGACCGGTTTTTGGTTGGCCACAGCTGGGTGAGTTGATAAAGTACTCATACAAATTTTTACTTGGGGTAGACCGTGCGGCAGTATGGAGTTATTACCCGGAATTTGTGCACGGTTTCTATTGTTTAACGGCGGTTAACCTGTAAAAACCCTCTCTATCTATGGGGCTCCGCCCTACGGGCGTCGGGAGACCCAGAGTTCTAGGGGTAATGTGGCCCATGACTTTATTCCAGCTGAATTCCTGCAGAAGGACATACGAGTCGGAAAGGCCAGACACCTGCTTTTTTTCACCGATGTCCAGATTATGGATGGACAAGGCCAAGCAAGACCTGGTACTTGGACGGCACGTTCAACTTCGTACGTCGTCCATTCGTGCAGCTTTTCTCCGTCCACTTAGTACTAGTACTACTAGTAATTTACTACAGACGTAGTACTACTAGAACACGCGCGGTTGCATTTCAAATCAATGAATCAATAAATGTAATCGTTTTTTTCTGTTTTAGTACTTACACTTGCTTATTTACATCAAATTCTGCAAACACAGCACTTTCAGTTCCGAAGAATTTCGATGAAAAAATGTGGAGTCCAAGGCAATAGTCAATACAAACGTGTCGCTTTCTTTTTATTTGGGCTTTAGAACATTCTGCACAGCACATCACAGTGAACTTACACAAATAAATAGCGCCACCAAGCGGCCGGCTACGGACATACAGAATCAGGTTCCAATCTGGTCCAAATCAATACCATCGTAATCAGAGTCTGGGTAGCAGCCAGTAAAGTCTGAATCCATGCGACAAAAGGAGGTGCTGATTTAGACTTGATGACAAGTCGTTAGATAGTCGGGTTTAATCCGTGTATTTCAGTCGAAGTTTATCGGCACGGCTGGTTTAAGACTAGTAACGTGCCAGATCTAAATTAACTTCGAAATTGGGAACGAGGCAACCGCAACCTCCCCCCTGTATACCGAGTGGACCGCTATTACCGACTTGGCACCAAGTCTAGTGCTGATTTGAAACTAGATTTACGAATTAGATCAACGAATTTTCGAAAAAAGTACGGAAATTAATCCCCAATTAAAGATTAACTTCAACAATAACTACCAGCAAGACTATAAATAGTATTCTTAACACTTTTTTCCCTCCAAAATTGCCATTATATTACTTATTAGTCGATTCCTCATTTTTAAGCGTTTCTCGCAACATATTACTTCCGAATCAATGAAATTCCGTCTTAAAAAAAAAAGTGTACCGCACATGTTTTATAAAATTCTTATTTTTACTTCATTATCTTAATTATCACCTTCCTAGGCACACTTAATTTCAGCAAGGGCGTATTCCAATAAGCCGATTCGTTCCAAACGGCCTCTTAAAGAAGCAACGTTTTCGATAACATCTGAAAAATGCGGTATTTGATGGTAAAACGCGGCGTTTTAAAAGAAAAGTGTACCGCACATGTTTTGGAAAATTCACGTTTGGACTTCATAATCGTAATTGTCACCATCCTGGGCACACTTAATTTCAGCAAGGGCATAGGGTACGTGCAGGTAATATGGGACTGCAGGTAATATGGGACGCATGAATTAAATTCGGCGCCTAATTAACTATAAAGCTTCAGAGACAAGAAATAGCGCTCTCAATATAGTTGCGATAACTCATTGCCATCGCTGCCAATATGGCTGATTTGTTCGGGAACGGAGATCTCGGTGAAGAAATAATCAAAATTTGACAAGGTATGTTAAGTTGACAGTATTTTTTTGCTCTGATCTAAAAATAGATATTTCATGGAATGTACTGATATTAAAAACTGACCAGAGGGTGAGCTGAATTCTTGACATATTTAGGATGCTTATGAAGTGTTTTGATTGTATTGAGGGTGTGGGGTCCTGTGTATAATTGTTTTAGGATTTATTATGCATTTAATGGGAGCTCCGGTAGCGCAACAAGGTGCAGGTAATATGGGACGCCATAGATGTGATACAGCGGAATGAAATTGCATTAAAAAAAATTATATTATCATATAACCATACATCCCATATTACCTGCACTGCAGGTAATATGGGACCTTTGGTGATGACGTCATAATTTGAATGTAACTGTCATAAATGGATACAACATGGTTTAAATTATATCATCAAAAGGAAGGGTAGTTGTTACTGATTCCAATAACCAATGTTTCTTTAGAATGGTTTTATCTATCTTTATGCAAATTATGCAAATGAGCTTAATGGGCCCATATTACCTGCACCTACCCTATTCCAATAAGCCGATCCGTTCCAAACGGACTCTTAAAGAAGCAACATTTTCGATACTGGAAAATGCGGTATTTGATGTTTCTATAGTAAAACGCCGCCTTAAAAAAAGTGTACCGCAAATGTTTTAGAAAACGTTGCTTCTTAATTAGTAGGAGGCCGTTTGGAACGGATCGGCTTATTGGAATACGCCCTTGCTGAAATTAAGTGTGCCCAGGAAGGTGATAATTACGATTATGAAGTAAAAACGTAAATTTTACAAAACATGTGCGGTACACCTTTTTTTTTAATACAGTGTTTTACTAGAAACATCAAATACCGCATTTTTCAGATCTTATCGAAAACGTTGCTTCTTTAAGAGGTCGTTTAGAACAGAGTCGGCTTATTGGAATATGCCCTTGCTAAAATTAAGTGTGCCCAATAAGGTGATAATTAGGATAATGAAGTAAAAACGTTAATTTTCCAAAACATGTGCGGTACACTTTGTTTTGTAGACAGTGTTTTACTAGAAACATCAAATACCGCATTTTTCAGATGTTATCGAAAACGTTGCTTCTTTAAGAGGCCGTTTGGAACGGATCGGCTTATTGGAATACGCCCTTGCTGAAATTAAGTGTGCCTAGGAAGGTGATAATTAGGATAATGAAGTAAAAATATGAATTTTCTAAAACATTTGCGGTACACTTTTTTTTAAGGCGGCGTTTTACTATAGAAACATCAAATGCCGCATTTTCCACACTGCAAATTTATTGGTCAATTATAATGTTGGGTAAACCGTTTTCACCACTCGTTGGTCAAAAATGCTGAATGTTGGTAAACATTATTATTTGCCCAACACATATATTTGTCTTTTACTAAATTATTGGTCAATGAATGTATTACCCAAGAATTGGTCAAAGGGAGTGCGGCATGAACATAGACTTGCCCATGCCTAAATCTACCGGCAAAAAGTGCATGCAATTTGCCACGAGGGATATGCATCTAAACCTTATATTAAAGTGTACTTTAGATTAACTTTAAAGTAATTTTCATTACTGGAATTGTTTTTGCATTTTAATTGCAAAATGGTAGGCCGTTCGTTGTTTGCTTTTTTCTTATTTGGCGGACTTCAAGGTTCAAGGTTCATTTATTTCTTCGGCATCAACATACAGGATGATTGGTATTGGTATTGGTATTGGTATTGTTTTATTTCCATACATCACAATAAATAATGTCACACAGTTATTTATACAATGCACAGA
This sequence comes from Crossaster papposus, assembly GCA_037893245.1. NCBI lineage: Eukaryota > Metazoa > Echinodermata > Asteroidea > Velatida > Solasteridae > Crossaster > Crossaster papposus. Next base: position 746,524 of record JBAIAA010000774.1, on the reverse strand, counting down.
GGGTGATAAATGGGGGAAACCAGGCAAAAAGCAAAAGCTTGTACGTGGCCTGGTTCCTTAGTTAACGCATTAATATACATGTACAACTATTGTTACAAGAAAGAAAAAATATATGAAACAAATAACTGGCTGAAAGTACAGCTGAAGCCCAGATTTAAAAAAAACAAGAATGTTTAAAACTCGATGCAATACGTACAAATATAATAGACATGAAATATATGTACTACGTGCTACGGGATAAATAAATTATATTTCACAGGAAATAAGAATATTCTTAAGGAACTTTTTATAACCGTTTATATTTCTAAAGTAAGGTACTGGGGTGATTTTATTCCAGAGCAGTGGGCCTTGATGTCTAACTGTTTTAATAAATAAAGTAGTTTTTGCCTTCCCAATGTGGAGCTTATCTGCTGATCTAGTATTGTGTAAGTGGACATCGGTATTCCTCTGAAACAATGATTTGATTTCAAGGGGCAGAAGATTATGCTCAAATTTATACATAAGAATACCCAGATGATATTTATACAAATTATAAATCGAGAGCGTATTGAGTTTCTTAAAGAGGGGTCCGGAGTGATCTCTAGAGCCGGACTTCGTGATTACTCGTAGCGATTTGTTTTGCAGTATTAGTAATTTATTCATTGGAGTTATCCGAGAATTACCCCAGACTAACAATCCATACTGAAGATGGGGCAGAGCCAGAGTATTGTAGATAGAAAATAAAATATTTGTTGGCATTATACATCTTAGCCTGCGCAAAATTCCTAAAATACGTGAGACAGATGTATGGACCTGCTGGCAATGTAATTTCCAGGTAAGACCTTTATCAATATTAACACCAAGAAATTTAAATGAACTTATTTGATTTAATTTTGAATTATTTATGTATACGTTGATATTACTATTCCTCTCCGTGTTTGAGAACAGCATGAAACATGTGTTTTTTTCATTTATAGAAAGCCGATTACATTGGAACCAAGACGATATGTGACGTAATTCTTTATTGATCGTATCGACTGCCTCTTTTAAATTATCGTGACTGTATAAGATATTGGTATCATCCGCAAATAAAATGAAAGATAGTAAACTAGAAGAGTTACAAATATCATTAATATAAATAAGAAAAAGTATAGGGCCTAAAATAGAGCCTTGCGGAACACCACATTTGATAGGCTTAAGGGTCGATGTGCATTGTTTCCATTGGACAAACTGTTTTCGATCAGAGAGATAATTCCTGAACCAATCCAAGGCCACTCCTCTAATGCCATATCTGTTCAGTTTTAAAAGCAAGATGTCATGGTCAATTGTATCGAAGGCCTTGGAAAGGTCCAGGAACAACGCAATGGTAAGATTTATCAAGACATGAACTAATTTTATCAATAAGGTCGACTAGAGCCAATTGGGTCGAGTAATTCTCTCGAAATCCATACTGAGAGTTGGATAATATATCATACTTCTTTAAAAATGAATTAAGACGATTTGCTACCAATCGTTCTAGAACTTTAGAAAGACATGGTAATATAGAAATGGGACGATAGTTACATGTAAGTTGTGGATCACCGTTTTTAAATACAGGAATTACTTTAGCGATCTTGAAGTCACATGGCACCATTCCAGATGACAACGAAAAGTTAAAAATATTTAACAGGGGACCTATAATTACGGGTCCAATTTTCTTAACAAGGAATGCGCCTAAGTGGTCATGGCCTGGGCTTTTTCTAGAGGGTAATTTATCAATACATTTCAGAAGTTCATTTTCAGATATCGGATTCATAAAAAATGAATGATTAAAATCACCAACTATATAATCTGAAGGGTTGGAGTGGACTTGTGGGATCTTAGACGCAAGATCCGGACCAATATTTGTAAAGAAGTCGTTAAAGTTGTCAGCAATGAGCTGTGGATTATCTAAGATTGTGTTATTTACTTTGAATGAATCCGGTCCAGGTGATTTATTTTTATTTTTATTTAGGACATCATTTATTATTTTCCATGTATTTTTTATGTTGCTTTTTTCCTTCTCAAAAGCAACAGAGAAGTAATGTTGTTTTGCAGCTCGTATAAGACTTGTTAACTTGTTTCGATACTTATCATATTTTGTTTTATTACATTCGTTCGGGTTATTAAGATAGCGCTTATATAGCCTGTTTTTTCGTCTGACTGATTTTAAAAGACCCTTCGTAAGCCAGGGATTGCAAATCGTTTTTTTATATTTAAACTTTTTGTACGGAACAAATTCATCAAAAAGCATAGTTAATTTTGTGTTAAACTGCGCGTAACATTCATTCACATTTTGCGCGTTAATTATATCATTCCAGTTAACACTGTCTAATTCATGTTTCAAAGCAGTTATATTATGTTCACTAGTATCTCGTTTCCAATGGTAGCTCTTTACTTTTGGGGTTTGTACAAAGCTTGGTCCAAACAAAACAATAGGTAAATGATCACTTATTCCAGATACAACTATGTCTGTCTGGAGTTGTTCCATAATATTGGTAAAAATATTATCAATTAGGGTGGCTGTATTTTGTGTTATTCGAGTGGGTTTATTGATAGTGGGGCGGAATGAGTGAGAATATAATATATTTAAAAACTCTTGTGTTGGATTATGTGTGTCGCATTTTAGCAAATTGATGTTGAAATCACCGATAATATAACATGTTTTGTTCTCAGAAGTTATTTTACAAAGAATTTCATCCATATCTTCCGTAAATGTAGAAACATTAAGGCCAGGGGGTCTGTAGATCAAGCCTATAATTATGTTTTTCTCCTGAAAAAGATTCCCTTTCCATTCCTTCAGATTTTGTTCTTAATTGCATTTCCGACAGGTACTTGGTTCCACATGTGTTATATAAAGAGCCAGTGGGGTCTGTTAGATCGAAAGTATTTGTATTATTGACACAGTCAGTGAAGCGAAAAGTGCTGTCATTCACTGCGTCAATACTATTGTCATCACTTGAAGTATCGTTGTCACTCATTGTATGTCGAACGCTGTCGAACTGGATTCATGACATGGTAGACTAAATTAGAACAAAGATGTTTTAAAATGGTGAAGAATCCCAATGGTAGCAAATAGACCCGTGTCGCGTGCTTAATCTTTGGCTTAAGTTTAAGTGGATTAATTTGAGGCATGAAATGGTACAGGTACAAAATAATAATGTACGCAGATGTATACATGCATAATGAGTTGATGGGCATTTGTTTTCCAGAAATATAACATACAAATTTAGTAGACTGCATTCCAGTATTAATTTTGTTACTTGGTTATAACTTAAAGTGTGTAAATTGGTATTTACAATTTGGTACAGTAAGTTTTAATTTTCTATAACTATTAAGACAATTTATACCTGGAAGCTAGGCAATCGGATTTGCATCCCCAAGTCGGAAGTTCTTGAATGCACCGCTGTTGAGTTTGTAGTTGATGAGGGCCGGGACAGACATTGGGATGTAGGCAAAATGGACTCGGGAGTCTTGCCGGATTGACTGTAGATGGTGTTCTCTCAGACGTTTCCTTTCTTGTCGAACCCTTGATGTGACATCGTCTGAGATGTAGATGTTCGATCCTTTGTACGGGCTGTTCTTGAGGGAGCGAGCAGCATTATTTAGTATGAATTTCCTGTCCGTATACCTGAGTAGTTTGCAGTGTATGAGCCGCGGGCGTTGGTTACCGGTCCCGGTGCTAGGTGGTCGGCGTCCAGGGGTACGGTGGGCTCGCTCGATTTCAATATCAGACCCTCCTTCTAGCTCATGGGCGGATCCAGGATTTTTTTAAAGGGGGGGTCCACCCAAGGTCTTAGGCAGGATTTTGTGAATTGGGTGTGTAAAAAAAAAATGTGGGTGTGTAACAATTTGAGTACATGTAACTGGGAAGCATGTACGCGAAGCGCACATCACGAGCGCGTAGCGCGAAGTCCCTGCGGCCGGGGTTCAGGGCCCGCTTAAGGGCCCTGACATTTTTTGGTTTATTAGGTGCTCTCTGGCGCAATCTGAGGCCAATTTCTACCTATTTTTTGTTAATGTTGTGGCAATATGAAGCCTGATTTTTATACCATTTTTTTTTTAAATCTAATATTTACCATTTTTAGCTGGAATGATAACTTGAAATAAATTTTGACCAGAGGAGTATATTATGGATACCGGTATTGGAAGTTTGGATTTAAAAACAGCGCACACTGACTCACACTACGTGTAAAATGAGGTAACGGTTAATTGGTCATAAACCTTAGGCATACTTAACATAGGCAGGATTTGGCTGGGAGCGACCGGCAGTGACTCCATTTAAAATAATAAACAAATTACAAGCCCTAATAGTTATTAAGTAAGTTTAATTTAAAGTTGTATGTTAAAATAAAATGTTACAAGTTGTGTTTAATCTTTAAAAGACTACACGCCAAACGCCCGCTTGTGCTAGCGGGGTTTATTCCGACCGTCTCTACAAACGGTGGAAAAAGCGGCGTGTTTGTTCCAATTTAGTGTTTAGTAATTTACATAAATTTAGCTTAAATTTAGGTCACGTGACAAATATATAAACACTGTGGTTAGCGCCTATTGCACTCGTTCTGCTGGGGCTACTCAACCGTCACTTCAAACGGTGAAATTCCAGTGTTTTTATTGGCAAGTCTGCCAAGTAAATGGGCCCAGTGGTGAGCCAAGCATGGCATTTGGGGCAAGCCTGCCCCGTTCAAGCTTATGAAAGCGTTTAAAAAATTAAAATATGTAATTGCCTGAAATGCAATAAGAAGGAATAAACAAACTAGCGGCTCGAAAAACTAAGCCAAAAAAGTCAAATCATAGTCTATATGGTTGTTATTTTGTGTGTGTGGTTTGAGAATAATACACGTATGTACGTTGCTTGTTAGGTGAAATACATTTTTTTTTTTTTCGTTTTTTTCGGTTTTTTCCCCGTTTTTTTCGTTTTTTTTTTTTTTTTTACTCAAGAAAAAAGGGGGGGTCCGGACCCCTTGGACCCCCCCCCCTGTATCCGCCCATGTAGCTTCATGTGGCCAGTCAAAAGATCGGCGATGAATTCCTCGCAGGACTGATCTTTCTCGGAACCCTCAGGAATACCATGGATTACGATGTTGTTCCTGCGGTTCCGATTCTGCAGATCGTCGATCTGGTCATCGAGTTTGTTGATTTCCAGGTGGTTACCATGGAGTCTGTTGTCAACAAACTCTTTTAGTGACTTACATCTGTTGTCGACCATTTCCACCGATGTCTTTAGGTCATCTATATCCTTGTTGTTGCCATCGACACGGGTGTTAGTCTGTCGAACAGATGATTCCAGGTCAGTTATCCTTGTTCCCATGGTGTCGAGTGAAAGGAGGATTTTGTCCAACTTGGCGTTCATTTCCGACAAGGCGTCGCGGCAACACTGGCAGCCATCTTGGATTTCACCGCTGTCAGTTGTGGAGGCCGATAAGGGTTGATCATGTTTCCCTTTTCTCCTATTACCACGAGTGGATTTACTCACATCAGCGGAGTCGGTCATGATCACAGTAAGGTACAGGATATACAGATAAAGTAAAAAAGGTTATAATTTGCGGTTTTATGACTAAATGTTGTTGACTTATTGGGGAGCGATGTTTAAACCCGTGCTTCAGCTAAGTGACGTCATTGCATGATAATGGTAGTTTATACAGTTATGATAGGTGATGCTGAAGGGGGACCCACTAAGAAGCAAAGCTTGTAGGTGTGGGCCCCCTATGCATGCATGTACGTGCTCAGGGCTACATGTATTGGATACAAGAATATTCATGTAAAATAGGAGCAAACACGGACAGTAGGCCCAGAGCACATACAGCATTTTATAAATAACAGTAAGTTACTTACTTAAATACACTATGCCAAAACAAACAAAAGACAAGGACAAACAATAAACAGCACATCAACAAGCCAGTTTAGGAATGCATCAATAAAATAAAAAAAATACATTTTGAGTTATTATTTTACATTAGTTCACAATAAAAGTTCAACAAAGCAAACTTATAATCTCGTTTGAAAGCGATAATATGTTTGGAGCTTCTTAATGTATTAGTAAGTGAATTCCATAACCTGGGTCCCTCATATTTAATAGTTTTGTGTGAAAAAGAAGTACGAGTTAATGGGAGATGAATATGACAAGCCTGTCGAGTAAAGTAGGCATGGATCTGATCATTTCGCACAAATATTGCCTTAATAGCCGAGGGTAAAATATTGGAATCGGACTGATACATGAGGGACCCAAGCTGATGGTAATAAATATCCTTAATTTTTAAGGTTTTATGTTTAAAAAAGAGAGGATCAGTATGGGCACAAAAATCAACAAAATTAATTATACGAAGAGCTCGCTTCTGCAAAAGAAATAACTTTTGAAGATAACCAGTGGAACAGTTACCCCACGCAAGTATTCCATAATTAAGGTATGACAAAATTAAAGTATTATAAAGAGAGACTAGGACCGATGGAGGAAAAAAATGTTTGATTCTATTGATAACACCAATATTTCTAGCAACAATTTTACATAGATAATCAATATGATTTTTCCAGGTTAACTTAGAGTCAATAAACAGTCCCAGAAATTTGAAACAGTCGGTTTTTATAATAGCAGCATCATTAATCACAACATCTCTAGGAAGATCATTAGCATAATTACTAAACAGCATGTAATTGGTTTTATTAATATTTAATGACAACTTATTGATTCTAAACCAATTAGAAACTAATTTAAGTTCATTGTTCATTGTATCAATAAGAGTATTCAAGTTGTTATGAGAAAAAAAAAATTTGAATCATCAGCAAATAAAATAAATGAAAGTACATCTGATGATTTTGTGAAGTCATTGATATAAATTATAAAAGGTAACGGGCCTAAAATTGATCCTTGAGGGACTCCACAGCTTAAAGTTTTGAAAGATGAATTTGAACCACCAATAAAAACATATTGGCTTCTATTTGTAAGATAACTTCTGAACCACTCCAGGGATACTCCTCGAATACCATAATAGGACAATTTATGCAACAAAATGTCATGGTCAATTGTGTCAAAGGCTTTTGAAAGATCAAGAAATATCCCCAGAGTGTGCTCAGAGTTATCTACTGCATTATAAACTTTGTCCAAGAAATTAAGAACTGCATGGGTCGTTGAGTGTTTGCTACGAAATCCAAATTGTGAATTGGTTAGAATATCAAATTTAAATAAATATTTACTGAGTCGGGTATGGACACATTTCTCAAATATTTTTGAAAAACAAGGCAAGATGGAAATGGGTCTATAATTATTAACACAATTAGGATCACCACTTTTATAAACTGGAATAACTTTGGCAATTTTTTTTAATTGGTGTGGAACAATTCCGGTTATGAATGAAAGATTAATAATGTGTGCAAGTGGCCTACAAATAGCCATGATAGTACTCTTGACAACAGCTATATTAATGCAATCATAACCAGAGCTCTTTTTATTTTGTAAATTATTGACAATGTCAGATATCTCATATTCATCAAGTGGAGCAAAAAAAAAAGAATTTGGGTTGGGGTCAGTAAGATAATCATTAAACGATGCCCGAGTTTGAGGAATATTTTGAGCGAGGTTAGGACCTATGTTGACAAAATAATTATTAAAGCAATTGGCAATTAATTTAGAGTTATTAATCAAGTTCCCTTTAGTAGAGCGGCTAAGGGAGATTTTTCACCAAAATCGCTCACTTCTTGAAGAAAGCATGACACTTTATACAAGGGGTCTATGGTACCTAAGGATCATTTTTTTAAATGGACCCCACAAATTTGCGCCCCCTAATGGCCGCCATATTGAATTCCAATATGGCCGCCATAATTACCATATTTTTGCCCATATATCCTGTTCTATTGCACCTAGAACCAAAATTCAAGTGTCTATACCTATGTTTTTGATGTCTGTGAACATTTTGGAAGTGTCAGAATTTATGTCAGAAAGCCGCCATATTGGATTTCAAGATGGCCGCCATATGTTTTACGTTACTTCGTTTCTCACTTGCTATAGCACTTATGAAGAACAATCAAGACTATATAGCCATGTTCTTGATACCTAGGAACATTTTAATATGTACAAATTGTCATCATATGGCCGCCATATTGGAATTCAAGATGGCCGCCACATTATTAGACATGCCTTTTTCATAATTGTCTGTTGCTCTAACACATGTCATTTTACTTTCTTTCAGGATCATGTGGTAGATGGCAACAGTTGAGACTAGTAGTAGTAAAGCCTGGCGAGTTTGCTAATGTCCAGAAGCCACCAGTAGACTGGAACCTGTGCATTATCTTTACAATCGTTCCAATATCTTTCCTAGCATCGGAAGGACCCAGCGAGGGTGATGGAAAAGTGAAGCCGCCCATGACACTATTCCTAGGATGTCGGTCACTTCGACACCTAGCCAACTCGAGTTGGTGGGTCTCGAGTTGACAAGGTGTCGAAGTGACCGGTATACCTATTCCTATACACATGCTTCTAACATGTAGATGTATTCTGATTGTCATTTCACTTTCTTTTAGGTTTCTGTGATAGATAATGTCGAAAGAGTTCAGACTAGTAAAGCCTGGCGAGTTTGCTGAAGTCAAGCGGCCGCCAGTGGACTGGAACCTGTGCATTCTCTGCCAAAAGTCATCGTCCGAATCTCTTACCCAGCCTTGGAAGGGTAGAGGACGAGGGAAAAGTGAAGCTAAAGGGACAAGTTATAAGTCGTTTGCAACAAGTGTTGCAAAGTTCAAAGAACTAGGCAAAGTTCCTTTGAATGTCGTTCCTGAGCAATTCGATGATGGGTCTAGAATTGAAGATACATTACAAAAGAACAAAGCCAATTGGCACAAGACTTGTCGGAATTTGTTCAGTGACTTTAAGTTGGATCGTCAAAACAAACGTGCATCAGAACCAGACAGTGACAACAGCGGCATCAGCCCAGTTAAATTGAGACGGTCTAGTATTCAAGGTGCTCATAACTCTGGACAGGATGTGCCCCTTTGTTTTTTCTGTGACAAAGAAGCTGGGACTGCAGGACTGCATGATGTTACAACAATGGGGATGGACCAGACAGTTCGAATGTATGCCACGGAACTTAAAGACACAAGACTGTTGGCTAAATTGACACCGGGTGATATGGTGGCATTGGAGGCAAAGTATCACAAGACCTGTCTGTGTGATCTCTATAACAGGTAAGGGAATGTCAAAGTGCGAGTAAGAATTTAAAGGAATGAAACAATAGACAGACCTTAGATTTGGAATGAACATTTCAAAATGTTATTCCCTCCCCAATTTCCCTCAACTTCTTACTTTTACCTTCTACATTCTTTCTCTCTCTAGGTTTAAACGGGTGAAAAAACAGGGACTTCAAAGCTCTTCGGACAGTCAAGATTCTTCCTATAGAAGTATTGCACTTGCGGAGCTGATCTCTTACATAGACGAAAGGAGGGTGATTGAGACAACTGTGCCCGTCTTCCGCCTTGCCGACCTTGTCTCTGTGTATACGGAACGCCTTGTAGAACTCAGTCCAGAAAATACAGAGAAAGTCAATTCAACCCGCCTGAAAGAGCGTCTCTTATTGCATTGTCCATATCTGAAAGCTGTAAAGCAAGGGAGGGATGTTCTCCTGACGTACGACACCGCGGTCGGTGATGCTATCCTAATGGCATTCTCCGATAAGGATTCCGAAGCTTTACAACTAGCAAGGGCTGCTTTAATTATCAGAAAACAACTGTTCTCCTATGGTCACACATTCAGTGGATCCTTGGGTAATGATTCAGCGGAAAGCACCGTCCCAAACAAACTGTTAGCACTTGTTAATATGATCCTTGACGGTCCTAGTATCAAGTCGCAGACACGAAAGGAGGTCTCGTCAACACGGGCAGCGCAAACCATTTCTGAGCTCACAATATTCAATAGTATCCGAGGTAGTCGTCTAGGAAAAGATACTGTCCGACATAACAGTGACAGAGAGGTCCCTGTACCGGTTTACTTAGGCCTGAAAGTTCACGCGAAGACACGAAATCGTGAGCTGATTGATCGTCTCTACCAGTATGGACTATCGATATCGTATGATCGGGTTCTTAGGATATCATCCTCAATCGCACAGAGCATCATCAAACGCTTTGAAAAGGATGGTGTAGTCTGCCCACCTCAGTTGAAAAGTGGGCTTTTCACAACAGGACAGGTTGATAACATTGACCACAATCCTAGTGCTACAACTGCAGTTGACTCTTTTCATGGAACTGCCCATTCCTTGTGTCAGCACCCTACTGAGGACAATCAAGGAACAGATCCTGACCCGGTAGTGCCCGTTGACACGAATAATGAAAAGCGAATCCCTCCTCTTCCTTTGGTATACACAAATATTTTGCCTGCACCACCCATGCCAAAGGAAATCAAAGCACCAGTTATCAACGGACCAATGCGACCAGAGAGAAACAAGTTTGAAGACGACCGCAAAAAAGAGTACAGGTGGCTTGACAAACAAATGTCATTGATGGAAGGGGGAGACCTTGCTGTTGGCGACTTTGTGTCTTGGGCTGCATACCATGCAAGTGTGCAGGTGCAACATAGTAAGCCGCCGACTACAATTGCCCTGATGCCGTTGTTTCGTGAAGTATCACACTCCTTTGCCACGATAATACATTGTATGAAAACAAACCAAGAAGCAACACAGTTGTTAAATCCAGGACAAAAACCCGTATTGACAATGGACCAACCTCTGTATGCCCTCGGAAAACAGATCCAGTGGAAATTCCAAGATGTCTACGGTGAAGACAAGTACGTGATGATGTTGGGTCCCCTTCATATTGAAATGGCTTGCTTGAAAATGATTGGCGATTTGCTCGATGGAACTGGTTGGACTAATGCCATCTCTCAGGCAGGAGTGGCTACGAAAGGGACAGCGGATAGTTTCATTCATGCGTCACACGTAGCCAAGACAAGGAGAGCCCATCAGATTACAGCTTCCTCACTCTATATTCTCCAAAGACAAGCTTTCGAAAGGGATAAAGAATCAGATGATCATGAGGTTCCAGTCTCCGAGGAGAGCTTCACAGAATGGTGTGAACAGCGAAGCAAGGCTCACCCTATGTTTCGATTTTGGAGCACAGTGCTTGATCTGGAGTTGACATTGTTGGCATTTGTGCGAGCCATTCGGACATCGGACTTTGACTTGTACGTTCAGACATTGTCTCAACTAGCCCCATGGTTCTTTGCTTTGGACCATGTCCATTATGCCCGTTGGATCTCTGTACACATAAGGGACATGACAAGCCTTTCTCAGCAGTGCCCAGATGTTCATGAACACTTCATGCGTGGTGCATTCACATCAAATAAGACTGGAAATCTGTACTCCGCGATTGGTCTGGATCATGCGCATGAGCAGATGAATGCCCAAGTCAAGGGTGATGGTGGAGCCATCGGGTTGACAGAAGATCCAGGTGCCCTCCGACGCTGGATGGTAGCCGGACCACATCTAGCCATGATCATCGGGGAGTACGAGAGGAGTATTGACAACTCACATGTGGACACCAACCCAAAACATCATGAACAGAGCACAACTCAGCAAACAACATTTGCCAATGATGTGCGTTCCCTCGTTGCAGTGATGGATGAGTTGGGAAATCCATTCCTTGATCGCACTAAGGACTTGTTAACAATTGACTCGCAGGATGTCATGCCGCAGAGTGTGGTGGAAAGTCTGGAGCAAATTCACACTCTAGGGGAGAGCAAGTACCGAACCTTCATCGAGGAACGCCTTCTGAAAAACGATACACCAATCAGTGCAACGATTCCACGGAATTCACTTCCGCTTTTCCGCAAACCAAAGCATGCGAATCCATCCAAGGATAAGCAGAAAATCACGGAACTGAAGAGTGACTGTTCATTGTTTTCCCGACTATACATTGCTAGCCAGACCAGAGAAGGTGACATCCAGGTTTTTTTCAAGCACGAAAACCAGAAATATCCTCCATCACTGTCTTCATCTGGAAAACTGAAACAGGGAAAGAAATCAGATCTAGTTCGATGCCTCGAGTCTAAGAAAGATTCAGCTATCGCGAATACCCCGTCTGTAGAAGTAACAGTCATGGATGGTGCAGCTGTTGTGCATTTTCTTCCAATTGGGGAATCGAAAACCTTCGCCGAATATGCAAAGGACGTATTCATCTCGCGTGTGTTTTTGGAACTTGAAAAAACCCAACGCGTGGATCTCGTTTGGGATGTATACTTAAAGGACAGTCTGAAACTTTCCACGAGGGCAAACAGAGGGACAGGAACACGCAAGCGAGTGTCTAGCCATGCCAAGCTTCCAGGGAACTGGAAAAACTTCTTACGAAATGATGACAATAAGGATGAACTCTTAAGGACACAGGAGACAAGGTCATCGTATCCACCCTATTGGACTCTGTCGTTTGCTCTAGAGATGGTCAGAACACAGACGGACTTCAACCATGCTCGCATGAAGAGGCAGACACCCGGATGCTTCTTCATGTCAAAGACGCCATGAACTGCGGTTTCAAGTCGGTGATGATAAGGACAGTTGATACAGATGTCGTTGTGCTGGCTGTAGCTCATTTTAAGGGTTTACCAAACATTGAGCAACTCTGGATAGCATTCGGAACTGGCAAGGATTTCAGATACATTCCGATCCATGAAATTGCCTCTGCACTATGTCCTCAGATGGCCAAAGGATTGTTGTTTTTTCATACATTCACCGGCTGCGACGTAACGTCCTACTTCGCCAACCATGGGAAGAAATCCGCATGGAAGACATGGCTTGCATGGCCAGAGATCACCGACAGTTTTGTTACCCTGTCATTTCCATGCACAGCAAACATACCAGAGGAAGTCATTCTGAAACTGGAACGATTCGTTGTCCTTATGTACTGCCGGACCAGTGATGAGATGCATGTCAATATGGCACGGATGACACTATTCTCAAAAATGTCACGTAACATTGAGAACATCCCTCCAACACGAGCTGCCTTAGAGCAACATATTAAGAGATCATCCTACCAATCAGGGCATGTGTGGGGACAATCACTAGAACTACAACCTGTAATTCCAGACGTTACTGATTGGGGATGGGAGACATCTCCAACTGCCGGTTATACTCCGAACTGGACCACCTTGCCTATCGCTGAGGCAGCTTGCCTTGAACTAATATCATGCAAATGCGTTAAGTCTTGCAAGGGGAATTGCAAGTGCTTCAAGGCAGACCTGGAATGCACCCAACTTTGCAAATGTGGCGGGACCTGCTATAAGTAGGAGACGGGAACAATGATATGTGGACAGGTATCTTGCTTGTATGCTCATTGATACTGAAAAGGACCTGCAATGCAGCCGTCATCTTGAAGTTGGCTGCCATCTGAACGAAATTGAGATGCTAATAATTACCATTATATTGATATAACAATTTTCTCAGTGACATGGTACACGACATCACTCTATCATGGAAAAATGCATGTCAAATAATGTGGCGGCCATCTTAAATTCCAATATGGCGGCCCTATGATGACAATTTTTACATATTAAAAATGTTCCTAAGTATCAAGAACATGGGTATATAGTCTTGATTTTTTCCCCCTAAGTGCTATAGCAAGTGAGAAACGAAGTAATGTTAAACATGTGGCAGCCATCTTGAAATCCAATATGGCGGCTTTCTGACAAAAATTCTGACACTGCCAAAATGTTCCCAGACATCGAAAACATAGGTATAGACACTTGCATTGTGGTCGTAGGTGCAATAGAACAGGAGATATGGGCAAAACTAAGGTAATTATGGCGGCCATATTGGAATTCAATATGGCGGCCATTAGGGGGCGCGAATTTTTGGGGTCCATTTAAAAAAATGATCCTTAGATACCATAGAACCCTTGTGCAAAGTTTCATGCTTTCTTCAAGAAGTGAACGATTCTGGTGCTTAGCCGCTCTACTACTTCATGCATGATGCTATTGATGGTATGAGAAGACGTTTTATTGTTCAGTACAGAATTGATTACCTTCCATGTATTACGAATGTTATTCTTTTCCTGTTCAAACTGGCGTGTATAATATTGTTTTTTAGAGGTACGTAAAAGGTTAATTAAAATATTCTTATATTTAGTATACTTAATTTTATTAGAATTAGTGGGATGAGCTAAATATTGTCGGTAAAGCTTGTTTTTCTTATTAATAGATTTAAGAAGTAGATTGGTTATCCATGGTGCGTGGGGCTTAGATTTAAATTTAGATTTATGGTTTATATGAGGAGTAAAAAGGGTGTTTTTATCATACATATAATTAAAATCATCAATAAAGTTGTTAAATGCCACATCAGGATTATCGCAATTATAGACATTAGTCCAATCATTAGAGTACAGGTCATCCTTGAATCTCTGAATATTTCAATTAGAAGCATTTCGGATAGGGGTGGAAATATAATCATCAGTGGAGACCTCTGGTTTACGAGACTGCATTTTTATAAATATTGGTAAATGGTCTGAAATGTCCGATAAAATAATACCTGATTTGGGGAAAGGTAAAACGTTTGTAAAAAAATTATCAATAAGTGTGGCAGTGGTATTTATGATTCTAGTAGGTTTATCAATTAATGGGAGAAAAGAATAAGATATAATTAAATCAACGAATGCTTGTGTGTTGGAATTGGAATAATTAAGTAAATTAATATTAAAATCACCAGAAATAAAACATGCTTTATTTCCAGGGATCATACGAAAAAACAAATTCTGAAAAGTAAGCATGAACTCATTGTGACTTGCACTAGGTGGCTTATACATAACACCTGCAATTATGTCTTTGGCCCTTAGGGCAGAAATTTCAATAAACAGGGATTCAAGGGAATCTTCTGAACATTTCAGGTCTTCCCTAATTTTAAAGCTCACCTCACATGATACATAAAGTGCAACACCACCTCCAACTCTACCCTGTCTGTTATTCACAATGAGTTTATAACCTGGGAGTGAATAATAATTATGGGGATCAGTTTTCAACCATGTTTCAGAGAGTGCAATAACAGTAAAGTTATTGCCAATAGAGTCTAAGAGAAGCTGAAGTTGATCACAATATTTCTGGAGACTTCTAATATTAAGGTGGAGTAAAGCAAAACCATCAATATTGTTAATCTTAGGAAACTGCTCCAAAGAATAGTACTGTGAATTATTGAATGAATGAAAAGGATTGTTTGGATCCATATACTCAGAATCCGAATTTTTCTCAAACTCACTAGGACTTTGAGCCATCATCATTCTGCCGTTCAATATCAAGAACTGAGATGTAAAGTAACAATATAAGTCTGGCATTAATGCAAACCTGGGTCACACATGTAACACAACAATTACAGGACAATTCAAGTACATACATGTAGAAACAAATACAGATAAATACAATATAATTTAATGATGAGGAGGACTTGTTGATAAACATATCTTCAAGTTCACCGCATGTCAAACAAAACCGGTGCATATGTACACGTGTATACGTGTACATGCACACATACACACGTGTTTTAATAAAATACAAAGCAGTATGTGATCAGTCAAATCTTAGACTGGGATCAATAAGTAATAACAGCTGTTGGAATATGATGATGATCAGCCAAACAGCGATCAGTCAGATCTAACGATAGATATATTCAATGCAGCAGCACTCATTTATTGCAAGGTGACGGATGAAACTCCTTACTGTCGATAAACAGCTTTCCTTTGCGGAAGACGACCTGTTGGCCCTTTTCGTAGGCTTGTTTCATTGTATCACGAAGTGACCGTTTCTTGATGGCATCGGCTAGTGGCAAGTCTTGTAACACGAACATACTAGTATCCTGCAGGACCTTCTTAGCTTGTCGCAAGATAGCTTGCCTTTCCGGTCTGTAGATACATTTAGCAATGATGTGACGAGACTTGTCTGACGATAATTTTGGTCTAACTCCGGATCGATGGGCATTTTCAACAGTGACATTTGGGAGGTTGAATTTGTTGACGATTATGTCGTTGACGATTATGTCCTTGACAGCTTGATAAGCATATGAAGGGTTTTCGGAAGGCTGTTCTGGGACACCCCCAAATCGCAGGTTAAAGCTGCGGGAGTACCTCTCAAGTTGCAAGGCTTCATTTTTAACCTTCTCAAGTCTCTTGACTGCCTCCTGGAATTGCAATTCAATGTTGGAGATTGAACCAGCTGTTACAGTAGCTTGCTGCTGCAGATCACCGACTGAATCACTTGTGTAAGTCAACCCATTTTCCATCTCTGACTGCTTGGCCTCGATACTGCCAACTCTATTGATGAGACTTTCCTGATTTAAAATCACTTTATCAAGTTTTGCATGTATATCACCCACCATAGACCGTAGGTCGTTCCTCAGAATATCAAATTCACTGGATGAAGTAGCAAGAACATCGACTGGATTCGAGGTTTCAACACGCGCACGTGTAACGGCCATGGTTGGAGATTTCGACGCCATCTTGGATTTTACAGATGTAGCGTCAGTTGCAAGTTCAGCCGTAGATTTTTGGTCTCGTCGAGGCGGCATATCGAGTGGCTCCAATAAGTAGCTATGTTACAGATTGGGTACTTTGATTGCTGATAAGATGTTTCCCAGCTTTCAAATTTACACAAAATGTACAGAGACAGAGAAATGCTGAAAAAAATCCGGCTTGTTTGACAGAGCGATATTAGAACACGTCCGTTTACCACAGCGCCCTCATTATTCATGGAAAAAGTCTACTACTTTTTTACTAGGTTTTTAACCAACACAAAAGCAAAGTTCCCGCACCGCCGGCCAATCGTGCACACAGCTAGTACAGTCATGTACATTGTACATGTACATCCAAACCGTACGTACGCAGTACATATACACCCCCATGTACATGTACGCACGTATAGTCTGCAGTTAAGGAAGACATTGATGTTGGAGATCTCCTCTGGGAATAGGGCCTGGAAAGCCTCAATAAAACGTTCTCAGGTAATGTAAGAACTTAGAATGTTGTTTCTGTTAACATAGAACTATCCAGGCCAGGTGTGTCATTATTGTCTTGTCATATTCATCAAAGAGAAACAGTACTCCTAACTCCATAGGGTGTGTGCAAAATCATATTGAGTTTGGAGGACGGATTTAGGAGGGTTAGGGTTAATCTGCAATTCCAAATTCGTGCCGAACTAGCTACGATAATCGTAACCCACCATCCTCCCGATGGCCGAAGACCGGAGGGTTATGAGACAAATTGTGTACAAAATTACCGTTTTTGCAATTTTGACCATGTTTACATGTGGTTGCCACTGCGCCCCAAATTTGCCTCTTTGTGAAAACGCTAAAGTCAATCCGTGCACCTGGATAGTTCTATGTTAACATAAACAACTGTCTTAGTTCTTACATGTGAGAACGTTTCATTGAGGCTTTCCAGGCCCCATTCCCGGAGGATATCTTTAACATCAATGTATTCCATAACTGCATACTACGTGTGTACGTGTATGTACTGCGTTAATTTAATGAATTTGCTAAATAAAATTGAGGTAAAAAAGGATTATGAAAACTGTTATTATTTCAGTCGTCTCAACTCGTTCGATAAAAGTCTTTAACCAACACTATTGCCACATGTTGGGTAAAATATCAACTGCCTCAATTCTTGGGTAATTTTTAACCAACATTTTTGGTGACTAGCCCAACAGTTGGTCATTAGTTTTTACCCCTAGTTGGACAATGTTTTTCACCAACAAGTTTTGTCATTTTTTTACCCAGTAGTTGCATAGACCTATTGCCCAACAAATGTTGGTTAGAGTTTTGCCCAATTTTTTGAACAGTTGATATTTGACCCAACGTTGGTTAACAATGTTGGATAAACTTTGACCAATAAGATTTGCAGTGCAGATGTTATCGAAAACGTTGCTTCTTTAAGAGTTCGTTTGGAACGGATCGCTTATTGGAATATGCCCTTGCTGAAATTAAGTGTGCCCAGGAAGGTAACAATTACGATTATGAAGTCCAAACGTGAATTTTCCAAAACATGTGCGGTACACTTTTCTTTTAAGACGGCGTTTTACTAGGAACATCAAATACCGCATTTTTCAGATGTTATCGAAAACGTTGCTTCTTTAAGAGGCCGTTTGGAACGGATCGGCTTATTGGAATACGCCCTTGCTGAAATTAAGTGTGCCTAGGAAGGTGATAATTAGGATATGAAGTAAAAATAAGAATTTTATAAAACATGTGCGGTACACTTTTTTTTTTTAAGACGGAATTTCATTGATTCGGAAGTAATATGTTGCGAGAAACGTAACGCTTAAAAATGAGGAATCGACTAATAAGTAATAGGCCTATAATGGCAATTTTGGAGTGAAAAAAAGTGTTAAGAATACCATTTATAGTCTTGCTGGTAGATATTGTTGAAGTTAATCTTTAATTGGAGATTAATTTCCGTACTTTTTTCGAAAATTCGTTGATCTAATCCGTAAATCTAGTTTCAAATCAGCACCTCCTTTTGTCGCATGGATTCTAAATTTCTATAAACGGCTGCGGCCAGCTGAATGGCGGGCTGAATCGCGGCTTGAATCGAAGGCTGAATCGCGGGCTGAATCGCGTGTTGAATCCACTGACCTCTATAGAGGTCAGTGGTTGAATCGCGGGTAGGTTCTGCCACCTAGGCCGCAGCCATTTATAGAAATTTAGAATCCATGCGACAAAAGGAGGTGCTGATTTGAAACTAGATTTACGGATTAGATCAACGAATTTTCGAAAAAAGTACGGAAATTAATCCCCAATTAAAGATTAACTTCAACAATAACTACCAGCAAGACTATAAATAGTATTCTTAACACTCTTTTTCCCTCCAAAATTGCCATTATATTACTTATTAGTCGATTCCTCATTTTTAAGCGTTTCTCACAACATTACTTCCGAATCAATAATATGCCGTCTTAAAAAAAAAAGTGTACCGCACATGTTTTGTAAAATTCTTATTTTTACTTCATTATCCTAATTATCACCTTCCTAGGCACACTTAATTTCAGCAAGGGCGTATTCCAATAAGCCGATCCGTTCCAAACGGCCTCTTAAAGAAGCAACGTTTTCGATAACATCTGGAAAAGGCGGTATTATTTTGATGTTTCTATAGTAAAACGCCGCCTTAAAAAAAAGTGTACCGCAAATGTTTTAGAAAAATCACGTTTTTACTTCATAATCGTAATTGTCACCTTCCTGGGCACACTTAATTTCAGCAAGGGCATATTCCAATAAGCCGATCTGTTCCAATTAAACGGCCTCTTAAAGAGGCAAAGTTTTCGATAACATCTGAAAAATGCGGTATTTGATGTTTCTATAGTAAAACACTGTCTTAACAAAAAGTGTACCGCACATGTTTTGGAAAATTAACGTTTTTACTTCATTATCCTAATTGTCACCTTCCTGGGCACACTTAATTTCAGCAAGGGCATATTCCAATAAGCCGATCCGTTCCAAACGGCCTCTTAAAGAAGCAACGTTTTCGATAACATCTGAAAAATGCGGTATGTTTCTAGTAAAATGCCGTTTAAAAAAAGTGTACCGCACATGTTTTGTAAATTTCATATTTTTTTGTAGTTTGAAAAATTAACGTTTTCACTTCATTATCCTAATTATCACCTTATTGGGCACACTTAATTTCAGCAAGGGCGTATTTCAAAAAGCCGATCTGTTCCAAACGACCTCTTAAAGAAGCAACGTTTTCGATAAGATCTGAAAAATGCGGTATTTGATGTTTCCAGTAAAACAACTGTGTTAACAAAAAAAGTGTACCGCACATGTTTTGTAAAATTTACGTTTTTACTTCATAATCGTAATTGTCACCTTCCTGGGCACACTTAATTTTAGCAAGGGCGTATTCCAATAAGCCGATCCCTTCCAAACGGCCTAATTAAGAAGCAACGTTTTCGATAACATCTGGAAAATGCGGTATTTGATGTTTCTAGTAAAACACTGTGTTAACAAAAAAAGTGTACCTCACATGTTTTGTAAAATTCACGTTTTTACTTCATAATCGTAATTGTCACCTTCCTGGGCACACTTAATTTCAGCAAGGGCATATTCCAATAAGCCGATCTGTTCCAAACGGCCTCTTAAAGAGGCAAAGTTTTCGATAACATCTGAAAAATGCGGTATTTGATGTTTCTATAGTAAAACACTGTCTTACAAAAAAGTGTACCGCACATGTTTTGGAAAATTAACGTTTTTTCTTCATTATCCTAATTGTCACCTTCCTGGGCACACTTAATTTTAGCAAGGGCGTATTCCAATAAGCCGATCCGTTCCAAACGGCCTCCTAAAGAAGCAACGTTTTCTAAAACATTTGCGGTACACTTTTTTTTAAGGCGGCGTTTTACTATAGAAACATCAAATACCGCATTTTCCAGATGTTATCGAAAATGTTGCTTCTTTAAGAGGCCGTTTGGAACGGATCGGCTTATTGGAATATGCCCTTGCTGAAATTAAGTGTGCCCAGGAAGGTGACAATTACGATTATGAAGTCCAAACGTGAATTTTCCAAAACATGTGCGGTACACTTTTCTTTTAACTAGGAACATCAAATACCGCATTTTTCAGATGTTATCGAAAACGTTGCTTCTTTAGAGGCCGTTTGGAACGGATCGGCTTATTGGAATACGCCCTTGCTGAAATTAAGTGTGCCTAGGAAGGTGATAATTAGGATAATGAAGTAAAAATAAGAATTGTACAAAACATGTGCGGTACACTTTTTTTTAAAGACGGAATTTCATTGATCGATTCGGAAGTTAAAAGTAAGATGTTGCGAGAAACGCTTAAAAATGAGGAATCGACTAATAAGTAATATAATGACAATTTTGGAGGGAAAAAAAGTGTTAAGAATACTATTTATAGTGTTGCTGGTAGTTATTGTTGAAGTTAATCTTTAATTGGGGATTAATTTCCGTATCTAATTCGTAAATCTAGTTTCAAATCAGCACCTCCTTTTGTCGCATGGATTCAGACTTTACTGGCTGCTTCCCAGACTCCTAAATTCTAATTACGATGGTATGGATTTGGGCCAGATTGGAACCTGATTCTGTATGTCCGTAGCCGGCCGCTTGGTGGCGCTATTTATTTGTGTAAGTTCACTGTGCTGTGCGCGAAAAAAATTTCCGTAGGTGGGTGGGTCAAGATTTATGAATTATTCAGTAGTTTGGATGAGAAGTTATGATTATTCATCAGAATAAAACATGACGTCACAGCATTGTTGTTATAGTTAACTAGTTACATTAAATCGCTTTTAAGAACAGCTGTTGTCGAGCTGCTATACGTAGTGTAGTGGTGAGTGGGATGAATGGCTATGAATCAAAGATCCCTGGTTCGAATCCTGCTGTAGGTCACTTCGTTTTTTCTAGTCAAATTGACATCTTTGGAGTATTTTAAATTTAAGGGGAAAAAAGAGAGCTAGAACCTAAGTGTTGTACAGTTATCAATGCAACTACTGAATAATTCATGAATTTGGACTCACCCACCTACGGAAACAAATTCGCGTGCTGTGCATGTTCTAAAAAACTAAGCCCAAATAAAAAGAAAGCGATACGTTTGTATTGACTATTGCCTTGGACTCCACCTTTTTTTCATCGAAATTCTTGATGATGAGTGCTTTTGCATGATCTCTTCAGGGCTTTTAAAGCGTTTTAAAGGATTCAGTGAAATTTGTCTCTAGCCAATCAGGTCTCGTATCAGTTTCAAAAGAGCCGCTTTTAATTGCAGAGGGCAGACTTGACCGCAATGTCTTTTCAAGTGCCGCCACAATGGATGTAGCGTTGGGCCGGCGCGCTAGAGCTTTTTGCTTTATTGAGCAACAATAGAATGCTAGGATCCTCATGAAACATCGCCCAATTTGGATCACAAGCACTGATAGTAAGGCATACCACGGCCGCAATAATTTCTAAGCCCATTTCTAGAAGTACATGTCAAATCTGAAGACCGAAACTAATGTAAAAGGTAAATAAAGTAAATTAAATCTAAAAGACAACAACCATACAGAAAACGTACACAAATGACACCACACAGACGCCGTTGGTTATCCGGCTGTTTATAAAAGTTTTTCGTTCAAATTCACCATCAGCTCTCAAATTAAATTTTGTAAAATCTCATTCAGGGCCGGTATAAAAAGAAAATGAGACAAATCAGGTGCACTTTACTAGTCAACAAATACTTTTAATTATATTTAAAGAGTTAACATTTTAAAATATTTAAAATTTCAATACTATTGATTTTGTTGTATGATTTTCTTTCCCTCAAATTTATATAAACTCGAGAACAAATTGAGCCCGAGTCAACTTGTCTGTCATGACTCTAAAATAACACTACCTCTCCAACGGTCATCACGCGCGCGGGTACGAGTTGACTCGGGTACGACTTGACTCGGGTACGACTTGACTTGGGTGTACGACTTGATTTGGGTGTAACATTTTGGGTACGAGTTGACTTGGGTACGAGTTGACTTGGGTACGAGTTGACTTGGGTACGAGTTGACTTGGGTACGAGTTGACCAATTTTGGGTTCGCGTCATTAGCATGTACAGCATTAATAAAAGCTATCTCCGGCTATCTCCGACCACCTCCGACTTTTACCAACACCCCCCGGTATATGCTGCCCTATTTCACACATCGGTCGGTACACGCTAACATTTAACAATAACTTATTAACAAGTAACATTTGTTGAAAAATCTTGCTTTGCCGTGCGCATTCCGTCCGAGGAATTGTGAAGTCTCAATTATACCGGATGCATTCTATAATTTTTGAAAATGTTGTCACACTGTGAGTGTGATTTATATTTCGCAAACACACTAGACAATGCTCTGCCACAGCGATTTTCAATTGGAATATCTGTAAGGATTTTACAAACGTCCCTTGCAGTTCTGTAACCTAAAAGATAAATTGCTATTATAAACATCTGTTTTATGTTTATTTTGTTTGTATGTCTATTTATTTGTGTAGCTGTCCTGAGAGGCCATCAGCAAGATCCAAGTGGCTGTTACCGGTAAGCCCATCCAATGAATGGATAGCTCAAATTCCCCCAAAACACCAATCCGATTACAGGTAGGTCATGTCTCATTGCATTTTTAAAGAAGGATCTTAGAATACAAAGCCTAAAACAGTCAATCCTGGAGCAGCACCATTTTTTTCATACTTTTGTTGTATACCTATACAAGAAAAAAAAAAAAAAAAAAAAAAAACCTAAAAAATAACTAAACAATTCACGTGTACCTATACAGCAAAATGAATAATTTTTAAAAATAAATGTAGTTGCCCAAACGTAGTATTTCGCACCTCTTCGATTTTTACTCCCAATATTTTAAAAAACGAGTAGTAGAGAAATGCCGTTTCTAGACCACTTTCTAAAATTCGCTCAGTCTTCTCTTCTCTCTCTAAAAATGTAGTAGGACCAGCACCAAGTGGTATAGGAAATGAGGATCCTGGACCAGCACCATTTTGTTTCCAGCGTCACCCCACTAAAAGGGCACTCAGAAAAGAGTGCCCTTTTTTTCCCAAAACATTTAAAACGAGTCTAAAGGTGGCGCCGACGCGTAAGGAGGAGGCCGATCGAAATAATTTTTATTTAACGCGAAGCTGTAAGTTTTTTGATAAGACCTTTTTTTTCTTTAGACACCAACTCTTCCACGCGTCTTTTTATCTCGGATTCCATACCGCTCGAATCCTTTTTTTCTGACAGCTTGCTGCCGCACCTGATAGTCTCTTTCATATCGTTAAATTGCCTCAATTTCTTTAATATCAAAGCGTACTCTTCGTGGGATATATCGCCGTCTGTAATAGCTTGAGAAATAAGATCTCTTACGCTGTTGAGTTTAGCCTCGGCCAAGACTCTAATCTCGTCGTGTTTTTTTAAAGATGGACTACAACGAAAACTCACACATTAAATTAATTATCGGACCTTGTTTATGTTGTGTTCAGGTAACACTTTATTGTTACGGTCATGTTTTTCTCTAAATAATTTTGTTGCAATTTGACCGACAAAATTAGACCTCGATTCTTCGATTTTGAAATTTTCCGCCCTGTACTGGTTCCCGGCAAAGATCCACTGAAAACCACAATGAAATCCACGATATAGCACCAGCGGACTTGTAAACCAGCGAAAAGTGATGACGTACTACCCATGAAAACGCATACATGGTGGCCCTGAAGGGACTCCGCAGATCGCGAATATCGACGTCAAATTTGACGTCAATATTCACGACTTTCCAAAAAAGTCGCGAATATTGACGTCAAATTTGACGTCGATATTCACGACTTTCCCCAAAAAGTCGCGAATATTTACGTCAAATTTGACGTCAATATTCGCGATCTGCGGAGTCCCTTCAGGGCCACCATATGTATGCGTTTTCATGGGTAGTACGTCACACACAAAGTATGAATTATTCATGAGTTAAGGGCTTTTGCTGAAACTGAGTTTATCTGGGTCGTATAGAACGCCGATCAAATTTGTTGTTTTTTTGCATGAAGGAACAAGATTTATTGAATACTAATGATATATTAGTAATCATTATACATTTCTCGAACAAAAAAAGCAACACAGCCTTTATCATTATTCCGTTGTAGTCCATCTTTAACTTTACGTCCAAATCGTTTGCTAAAATATTTTAATACGAACGCGGCGCAACCAAAACTAATGGCTACTCCCTCTAACGCTAAACCAACGGGTGACGTAATGACGCCGCTTATAGCCGCGATTCCCAAACCCCCACAAATCACACCACCCATCTCGGCTAGGGTTTCCGTAGTAGACAATGTCGTAATTAACTTGCCATATTTTTTACACAACGAGCTTCGCTGTTCTCGTTGCGTCAATATATCTTTTTGAACTTGTTCGATCTTTTGCAATCGAAACACCCTCGTACTATCATCATCTTCGATGGTACTTTTTAGATCGGGGTAAATACTAGTCGTCATTTTATTAAGACAAAACTAAAATATTTCTACGTTAAAAATGATCTCTTTATCTCTATTATCGATTATCTCACCAAGACCGTTTTTCAACAAAAACATGAGGCTGTTTATTTTGCCAGCTACTGTACCAACTCTTTCGAACACTTGTTATAGTTGATATAAATTGGATCTTGAAGATTGTTTGAACGAGCAGCATCACCGTGTACGGGTATACTCTCCAACAGGTTAGTTTGTTTTTTGCTAAAATAATTTGAATGCGTAGACAGTTCTTCGCAATGTTTCAAAAAGACCGCGTTGTAAAGATTTAGGCTAAATTTTCCATAATAATTACTACCACCATTGAGCCAACCCCTGGGTAAACCTAAAAGTTTAGATAGATTACTCGATAGTTTTATGCGATTTTGGTTGGGAATATATGTGACCCGCTCCATCGAAATCAGGAATAAGTCTTGAAATGACCTTTTGAGATAAACACATGGTGAGAAAGGGAATTTCATAAGCTTTCTAATGATACCCATCACAAGTGTGTATCTTCTTAGGTTAATGAGTTATGGTCTGATGAAGATGACAGGTGTATATTTATTTGCCGAATCCACATTCCGAGAAAAACAGCTTTGAAATAAACAAAATTAACCAAAATCATATGAACAGCTCACACAAATACTCTTCATTTTCATCTTTATTGATCGTTTTTACATACAAGACATTAATGACAATAATCTGTGATAACTACACTTCCTACAAATACAATGTTCAGAAAAACGACTTGGTCACGATTTCTAGCCATGCGTTCACTTCAACGGCCGATTGCGTAAAACGGCCACAGCGACTTATTCCTGATTACGATGGAGCGGGTCACATATATGGGTCATTCCATGAAGTTGGATAACAAAGTGTGACAAAGAAGCTGAAATTTCAAAATCATTTATTTATTAAATGCTTCTCAAATTTGGATAGACTATTAACCATATTTCACTGAACTAATAATATTTTTCAAATAACCCTGACACGCGAAGAAATATACGGCCTTGTTTATCATGCATCATGTGGCAGGTTGTGGATGTAACCTCCGGAAACCATACCGAGTTTAGGTGACAGTTCCTCTAGGTAAAGACAAATTTTCAAGATACATTTGTTACATTCTGAATGTTTGCAAGTATCCTTACAAAAATAATTTAAAAAGAAAGAAATATTCTGCTACAACTGACTTTAAGGTGAGTGTCTTAAGGTATTCGTTAAATTCCATTATTTAAACTATACTTATCATCATTTGATATTCAACTTAAAGAAATATATATTTATGCAAGTTATTATGTTTTTTGTTTGCATTTGTACTCCCCCTATTTCAGTATTCCACAAAATTTGCCAGAAGAATTGCATTAATTAATCTTGAGGTTATTAAATAACTCCCTTCAATGGGTTGTGAATGTAACTGGAAACCATTTCCTGTTATATCCACATCTTAACCAGTGGGAAAAAGAGGAATCGTCCCAAAAAAGGAAGCGAGCGAGGGCACTCATGTTTTGTTTTTTTATTTTGCCTAGGCCTAATTGTTTGTAAAGCTGGATATTTACCAGTTAAAGGTAGTATACACCATTGGTAATTGCTTGAATTATCATGAATGGGTAGATTTGGGGGGTTGTATTTCATAGTAAATATCGTTTAACTGACTTTTCCGAAGTTTTACAATCACGGATGCCGAGAAAAGCACGAAAAACAGCGTTTGTTTTCAACCGGGGTCGAGCAGTTATTCTTATGTTATCTTTGTTTTTTCGCGCTCGCCGTCCGGCGATCGCCAAAAGAACGACACAACCATTTTAAAACAAAAACAGATTCGACCATTAAGACGTCCACAAAATTACTAAATACGCCGCCTGCGAGACAAGTAGAGGTAGATGACTAAAACTGAGGTTTTAAAATGTACTTATCATATGAATACAAAGTGAATTTTTTCGTTTATTGGCGATATTTCGTCGCGAATTCCACGCGGGTGCCATTTTGAACGGCTATGTGTAGTGCTGCAATTGACTTGTGGATATGGCTATGCGTAGTAATGACAGGCAAATCGAAATAGCTGTATAATAATTACAGGCGCCTCCACCATTCACATGCGACTTTGATTTGGTAGAGGCGCCTGTGATGGGCCTGTATATGCTACGCATAGCCATATCCACAAGTCAATTGCAGCGCTTCAAATAGCCGTTCAAAATGGTGCCCGCGTGGTTTTCGCGTCAGAATATTTGCCGATAAACGGAAAATGTCACTTTTCATCCAGATCATTAGTAAACATTAGTACCTCAATCTTAGTCATCGGTCTCTACTTGTGTCTCAGGTGGTGCATTTAGTAATTCTGTGGCCGTTTTGATGGTCAAATCTGTTTTCGTTGTCAAGTGATTGGATTCGTCATCATGGTCGCATTTTGGTTCGGATTAACGTTAAAACGACGATTTGTAGGCTACAAAAAAAGTCGTTACTCGGACTGGATATTTAATCAGATTGTCGAGTTACAATCTAAATATTCACAAGGTCCATTTTCATAAACGATATTAATTTCAACTCCAAAAAGTCGTGCAATTTTATAGAAAACTGTTGCCGATAATTTCCACGCGACATCACACTCACAGCGCGGCGCGCGCGCGAGTTCGCTATAGTATGGTGCTCTGACATCTATGCATTATTGATGCTCATAGGATATAGGGACTAGACGCATTACCAACGGGCGACAGGTAAACACAGAATGTACCATTTGTCAACAGGGATTCTGTAAAAAACTGTCCTATTTGGTTTCCTATTTCATAAAACTATTACCGAACAATACAAATACAGATAATGTGATGACTATAAATGATTAACATTTCCAGTTTGAAAATATTCGTCTGTTTTTTATTTACTAGTTTGAGTACGACACCTCAGAACGGAATATGATGCTTCCCCCATCGTTAGTTATGGTGCGGTCCTGGCCATGCGGTTACGGGCGTATTGCGCGGAAATCGTGGGAATCTTTCTCAAATCGAACTCAAATTTGTGAAACAAATCGAAAGTAAATACACCCGCACTAAAACAAAATGTATTGTTCGCAGATTTGGTTTGGTTATATAATTTGGCACTGCAAAATCAATTACGGCTTCATTTAATAGTTAGATTTACTTCCAAGAAAGTTGGTGACGTAACTACCCCCCCCCCCCCCCCCCCCGGACCTAAAGTGCGGAAACCCACATTACACCAGCGGTTATTTTCACACAAAGAAAATTTGTCTGACATGTGAGTTTGTTTGGGGGCTTCCCAACTTGGTCTGCGGGGTATGGAAGAAAGCATTTCGAACGCGGGGGCGTGTATTGTGGTTTTACGGAACACTGAAGGTTGCGGACGTAAGGAAATGGCTCCGGAAACCATCCGTGCTTGAACCAAAAGAAAAAATATTTATTTCCTAATTCGCAAGCTCAAACGGAAATAAGTTATTTCCTATTGTGCTTATCGTCCCTACACCTGCAACAAAAACATAATAATACACATATTTTTTGGGGAGCACGGTTCTTCGACGAGTAGCCCACGGAGTCCGTAATTATATGAACAATGAATGAGTGTCTATATACCCACCTCATTTTCTCCTTCTCTATTAATTTTACCGTATATTCACCTTCCTGTGACCTCCATCAGGGGTTCACGTAGAGTTCTTATGCTCAGCTTACCCAACGATGATTACCGATCAGGAGTGCGGTACAAGTGTAATCCATATCCTCTCCAAGCTTCTCTTTCCTAAGAAAAGTAGGCGCGTCCGTTTAGGCTGCCGTGAAAACCGTCAATGGCTACTGCATACCTTGTATATACCTTCTCAGCTCCCTGCTCAGCTCTGCTCAAGCGTAACCCTTCCTTATCTGCATATGAAAGAGTACTCCTTGCAGCGTACTCCCTGTTACTCAATAGGAAAATACAATTATTTCCTAATTCGCAAGCTCAAACGGAAATAAGTTATTTCCTATTGTGCTTATCGTCCCTACACCTGCAACAAAAACATAATAATACACATATTTTTTGGGGAGCACGGTTCTTCGACGAGTAGCCCACGGAGTCCGTGCTCACAAGTCAAGAATTAAAGAACGGGCCAATGCAACAAGTGTTCTCTGTATTACATTTATTCTGTGTCTTGTCTCGTTCATCTAACACCGTCTGAATATGAAGAATTCTACTAATATTCGTAATTAAATCAATCGGGAATACAACCTGTATCCGTAATTATGCGACGAATGTTTTTTGCAGTACATTTATTTTGTGTCTTTTCCATTTCATCTAACACCAATTGATATAAAGAAAATTTACAAATTACTCTGAAATCAAATAAATAATCGAGACAACAACGTACATCCGTACATTACTTAAGCGCATAGGTTGCTTCTTTGAATTCCATATTTACAATCCAAGACTACTTGAAACCTGGAGTTGGTTCTGTAAACTCTCCCTCACATACCTATCTTTTGAGGAATCTGTTTTCCATCGACCTTGCTTTTTAATTAATCGGTCTGGGATCCCGACAGCCGCTGCTGCCGTCGCACCTCCAGCCCTTAGGCTATGAAGCCCAAACTTTGAAGGATCCTCTCCGATTGCCTTGAGAGCAGCTTTGAGAATGTCTCTACATGTAGAGTACGAAAGCTTTCCCTTTCTAGGTGCATGCGACTGTGAACACTTCTTAAATGTGAGGGGTTTAAACAGATAATCATCAGAAGTAAAATCACTTAGACCTGCCAACTTTAAATATTTGTTAAGCATATCTACTGGACAAGTGTTTGATCCCGTGGCGCTCACTATTACTTGTGCTCCTTCGTGGTACTGATCTGTTTTACTCTTTCGTACGCCAAACTGAATATGAGATGGGAATATTTTAGTATCACACATCCTCAAATTAACAAGCTCGTCATTTCTGAAAAAACCAGCAAAGGAAATGAGCAGCATAGCGCACATTCTTATATCCATTAAATTATCACTATCCCCAAATTGTAGCACAATCTTATGTAACATTTCAGTCGTGATTGGTTCTTTATGTATAACAGGACGAGACAACATCCTCTTAAATCCATCCAATAATAGCTTCAAAAACTTAGTATCACAGGGGTTGCTCAATACCAACGGCGAACAATCAGTATGCCACTTTACTGCATAAAATGCTGTTTCTATTGTTGAAAATGGAAAACCGTGCTTGTGCAAATGAACCAGATACCTTCCCAAGTCATGCGGAGAATTAGGTAAAACAGACACTCCGTTTTTATTGCACCACGCAGTCCAGGCTGCAAACGCCCTCTCATATTTTGAAGTTGTGCTGGGTGCTCTGGATGCTGACATCACAAGTTGCAAATCTGCAAGATACGATACGTCCCTGTGGACAAAAGATAAAGCATCGAAACAGAAAAAGAAATGCTTTCTCCTGCGGGAAATTCGTTCTTGAATTTATAATTATCAAGACCACTGAATCATTTTCTCCTGTGAGAAGTTCATGAACTTTCCCAGTGGTTGAACGTTTGAACCATGTTAATGGAAAATCAATCATATCGCTATCGAGAGTATACCCGGTGGATTTACAACTCCATTCTGTACTGTACAGAATAAGCCAAGCGGCTTTACCACGGTTGCCTTCAACCATTCAGCACCTATATTGCTCCGTCTAACCTTACACAAAGTACATCGCTCTTCATGTTGTATGAGCCAAATAAAGAATTCTGGTTCCGACCATGAACAAAGATGTTAATCGGGTCATTAAAACGCATAGTTTTTGTCACCAATCTAGCCCCAGGACTACCGTTTGAAAATAACAAAAGCCAAAAATACGCAGAAGGCCAAGCTGGGATTACTAGTGTACCTTCGGCCTTATGTGTTTTAATAGTCGACCAACTAAGGAAATCGGTGGAACGAGCCAGTTATTTGCACTCGACCAATTCGTGGAGAAAGCGTCAACCTGACTAGTACCAGGACACCAATACTTTGAGTTGAAAGTTGGAAGTTTGTTGTTGAAATCATCTGCAAATCTGTCTACAGTATGTGGCCCCCAAATGTTGTCTATAAATTTGAAGAAAGTGGGCGAAATCCCCCAGTCATCAAAATCCACTTCTCTGCTTAACTCGTCCGCCAGAGTATTTTCCTCCCTAGAAATCCACTGTATGCTCAAGTCAATATTGTATAGTTTACAAACTGTGAAAATGTCCAAACTCAAAACCTGTAACTCCTGAACCATGCTCCCTTTGTTCACTATGGTAACTACCCCTTTATTATCGGTGAACAACTTTACCGTTCTCCCCGAGATTCTTGAAAGGAATGCTTTTATGGCCAGTGCCACACCTTTCAATTCCCTCCAAGTGGAGCTTCTACATACTTCTTCGTTTGTCCAGGTTTGTCTAAACTGCAGTCCTCCATATTGGGCCGTCCAAGCTCCACATCCCGTGTGGCTTGCATCGGATAACACGATGACCTGCGGTAAGGAATAGTCAAGTATAAACCGTTTATTGAGTTTTACCAATTCACGATTCCAAAAAAATATCTCCTCAATTACTCCACTATCCCTGTCTATCTTGAAACTCTTGTCCCAGTGGTACTGCTTCACAATCTCATAGAACAGAAATCTTGACTTCAATTGTGCAATAGGACCAACCACTGGACCGAGGGAAATTAATTTTCCTGCGAGAGAGGCTAATAGTCTAGCTGTCACGGAGGGCAAAGACTTTTGCACATAGGTAATTGTGTTCTGAATGTCTGCGACTCTGCGTTTTGTGACTTGAATTGAACCTTCTTCAGCATCCCATGTCAATCCCAACCAATCAAGTTTTGAAGTCGGAACCCATACTGATTTTTCTCTGTTTGGCACAAGCCCTGCAGCTAATAGGTCGCCTTGCAAAGCTTTCACAATGCTCAGACATTCAGATTTAGTTCGAGTGCAAATCCATCCATCGTCTAAATACAAGACTATGCAAACGCCTTTACTCCTCCAGTATTTGACTAAAGGTCTGAGGCATTTTGTAAATATGTATGGTGCTGTTGATAATCCAAAAGGAAGGACTTGAAAGGAAAAGTAACGAATGCGACCATCACACACCCAGGAAAAGCCTAAAAACTCTGAATGTTCAGGAAAAATTTCAATGTGGTGGTAACCTGCCTTTAGATCAAAGGAAATCATGAAATCCCCTTTCCTGAAGTACTCCAGTGCAACTTTCCAATCCTCAAACCTGAATTTATCTTTCCAGAGAAATTTGTTTACGTACCTCAGGTCTAGGATCAACCTCTTTTTACCAACACTGTTTATAGAAACTGAAAGTGGGTTAACAACACAAGGCACAGAAAATCTCTCAGCTATAAGATTATTCTCTAACAATTCTCTAATGGCACCTTCAACAAATTCTGCCTGCTCAGTAGCTGACTTATTGTTCTTGCTAACAAGAGGAGGAGGGGTTGAAAAGAATGGTAACTTGTATCCGGATGAGATCACCTGCAAGACTTCGGGGTTTGCATCTATGAAGATCCAAAAATCCAATGCTGACTTGAGTCTACCTTTCAAATAAGGCTCTGACCTGCCTTGTTCATACTCAAAGTAGTTCTGCATGTAGAAAACTGAATCATACCCCGCAATCTTGTCTTGATCGCTAACAATTTTCTTCGATCCTGAACACCTGCCTGTGGAAACTGTTGTTCTGCTAAATTCAAGAGAACCTGTAACTGTAAAACAATTCATACGTTATATATAGTCATTTATGCATGCATTTACTCAATTAATCTGCACACAATCTCCAATGGAATCGACCCAAAGACAACTTAGAACATTGAGCAAGCACCATTCCAGTTAATCTCTATAATGACCAATGATCCTGATGTGGTCATCCCTCAATTTTCTCCAGAAAAGCCAGAATATACATGCAACAACAACAATCGGCACAAATCTGTCTACTCTCAATCGTGTTTCCTACCTTCATGCATTGATTTACCTGCATTTCCGTGCTGTTCTTTACCACTGCTGACCTGTTGCATTTCGTGACCCACTAGCACTTTCTTTGCTGGTACTTGCTTGTTTGTTTGTTGTCGAACAATCTCTTCGCCAGTGCCCAGTGTACCCACATTCGAAACATCGGTCGGATGCGGAGGGTTTGCGGCTAGGACCGGTAACCCCAGGCGTGAATCTACTTGGTTGGTAATAGCGACGAAAAAAGCTACTATCAGGATTAGACGGAGACTCAACTGGCCGACGCCGTGCTTGGTACGCGTACGGCTTTGGCCGAGCTGCACGGCTCTTCTTTCTTTTAAAAGCGGCTCTGGCTTGCGCAGACCTGATGCGCTTTTCGTCATCACTATCGCTGGCCAATTCCTCTGATAAGTACTCGTCAATGACCTTCCACCCATCATCTGATTTGTCTGCGAGACGAATTA
The DNA here is from genome assembly GCA_037893245.1 of Crossaster papposus. Lineage (NCBI taxonomy): Eukaryota > Metazoa > Echinodermata > Asteroidea > Velatida > Solasteridae > Crossaster > Crossaster papposus. Next base: position 713,222 of record JBAIAA010000774.1, on the reverse strand, counting down.
GCTTGTTTCTCTTAGTGGTATCAGTTATGACTGTTTCGATTGACTGAATGGCTGCCTCTTGACGTGAATCTTTCACTGCAGCAAGAGCTTCCTTCAGGTTTGTCAGAAGGTCAGAGTTAAATTCATGCTGAACCTTGTTCCCTTTGAATTTGAACTGTACCTTTGTCTCTTTTTTGAGCTGTTGCAATTTCTCAGACGTTGTTAGAATCGCTCTGTTACTTTCATCTTTCTGATCATCTAATTTTCCGTCTATGTAAAGTTTTACATTACCAACCGCCTGATTAACGATAGCTGATATATCTCGAGCTGTTAATTGTGAAACTGGTGTCGGGTTTGGAGGGACGGTCAAGTTGCTTTCCGAATCCGTCATGTCTCGTGTAAGACCGCTTATATGCCAGCAAGAAAAGTAGGCGCGTCCGTTTAGGCTGCCGTGAAAACCGTCAATGGCTACTGCATACCTTGTATATACCTTCTCAGCTCCCTGCTCAGCTCTGCTCAAGCGTAACCCTTCCTTATCTGCATATGAAAGAGTACTCCTTGCAGCGTACTCCCTGTTACTCAATAGGAAAATACAAATCGTAAGATTGAAACGCAACAGGTGCACCAGATCATAGCTAATAAAATGAGTTATAGCACTTTAAAAAAAAAAAAAATCCAGGGCACACAAATTAAATCTCGTTCTAGACGTATTACTATTGCCCTTATATCTAAACGGAAACCACAAGTTACGTCCGTACCCTTGAACAAAAGTGGAGGCCACTTATAAAATAGGGGTGATCAACATGAATAGTGTTATGGAATGTACAGGGTGCATTATATGCCAAGAAATAAAAACGAATGTGACTTTTTTGTATTATATTTAAACCACTTAATTGGTTTTTAAAATGCCAATTTATTTTGTCACAAATATTTCACTTTTACATAACCGGAAACCACCTTTTTATGATTTGTTTTGGAAAAATTATACTACAAATATCAACAAAAGTATAAGTTTAGTTTACAGTATGTTCATGATTTACTCTTTAGTTTTATGGGACTTGGACAATAACCAGGTGTTCCTCAACTTCGTGGAATGACCCAAATATAAAACAGTTCATCGGATAAGGACTCTATGGATATATATCGTGAACATCTTTTAGACGATATTTAAAAGAATGAAGATTCCACCTATCCGGAGCAATATCAATTTTTTCACGATCGGCAATCTGAAGAGGCGTAAGATCATCGATATCACCCGTAAATCTCTCTCAAATTATCAACGCTTTTTTGTTGAGGTTATAAAAACCCAAGTCTAACACAAAGTTGTTTAACTTCATGCGACGGTCACCCCGACGTTATCTATAGGTCGCGATAGTTCAAAGGTCTGCTCGTTATCCGTCATGACGAACGTATGAGACTGCATTTTGCAAAAGTAACTAAAATATTTTTACGTTTAAAATTATATCTTTACCTCTATCATCGATTATCTAGCCAAGACCGTTTTTTAACGAAAACGTGAGGCTGTTTATTTTATCGGCTACTAACTCTTTCGGAGAATTGTCTTATTTGACGTACATGTAAATTGGATCTTGGGGATTGTTTGAACGAGCTGCATCGCCCGATAAAGGTATACTCTCCAAAAGATTAGTTTGTTTTCTATTAACAAAATTTGAATGCGTGGACAGTTCTTCGCAATGTAAAAAAAACGCGCTGTAAAGATTTAGGTTAAATTTTCCAAAATAATATTCAGTTAAATCACCGCTGCTGTAGACCCAACCCCTGGGTAAGCCCAAAAGTTTAGACAAATTACTCGATGGTTTTATATTCGCGAAAGACTCAGAGGTCACCAATGAAAAATAAAATAGTTTATCGTTTATCGGAGTAATGGTCATAGGTTTAATATCATCTATAAAACGATCTTCGAAAGAATAAAGATTCCATCGACCGGGCGTGATATCAAGTTTTTTATCTAATGAATGACCAAGAAAACTATATTTATTATATTGTATCATCTCTACTTTTTCGACGTTATAAAAACCCACGTCTATTAATGCGACGGTCGCCCCCGACGTTATCTATGGGTTGAGGTAGCTCAAAAGTCTGTTCTTTTTTGGTAATGACGAGAGTGTGCGACTGCATTTAAAATAAATAAAAATAAATAAATAAAACGTTACTATAAAAATGAACGAGACTTACTAAATCCTCACAGACGCCTTAAAAATCCTCGGGGTATAAAAGGCAACCGCCAGACTGTAGTACAATTCTAGCACGATCGACGCGAACGACAAATTAATAGTCAAGTTTCTGTCGTTGAGCACCGACGACGTGATCGTCCCCGGTTCGGCGAAACTAGCTTTTAATATCGATCTAACCTCGGACGACGATGCCGATCGAAGTCTGTTTAAAAATCTAGGACGAAATCTCGTAAAACAAATAAGAATATGTATCGGTGGTCGAGAGATCGTAAACTTGACCGACGCCGACGTTTATAACATTTTTATAGAAATTTGGTTACCCAAAGGTATCGTAGATCACTACGCCGGAAACGAGATTGCCAACATATCGAGCCTACGCGTGGGTACCGGTAACGCGGTTGCCGGTGCAAATAGTGGAAAAGACAAAAAAATAGCGGATGCCTTTGGAAACAGATTTTGTATACCTCTAGACTTTGAAATGCTCACGGATCATCAACCGTTTTATCCATCCGCTCTAAACGACCAACTGTCTTACGAACTTACTTTTAACGATTACGTCAAAGTCGTAAATTCTACCGACGCCGAAGCGAGTTATCGCATCTACAACTTGGCGCTAGAATACGAGATCGTTTCTAACAAATATTTAGCTCAAAACTTAGCTCAAAAATGTCTCGGCAAGACGCAGTTTTTGTTCGATAGGATTCAGAGACACGAAGTAAGATCTATCGATAAATCGGACACCGTTTGGAACTTTAATTTAAACGTAGCGGGTATATTTAAGGGTATACTGTTTTTGTTTAAAGACCCGACTACGAAAACCCCCGAACTATTTTATAACCTAAAGATAGTCAAAGTTAGCGTGACGATAGAAGGAAAACCTAATCAACTCTATAGTTCGGGTCTCAAGAGCTATCAACACTGGGGAGAAATCAACAAGTTCTTTGGAGACTCGTCCACAGAATTGGGGGCGGGGGTGTGTAAAGATTTAGGGTTGACGGGAATGGATATCGGCGATTAATTTTTGAGAAGATACGGACTTTGGTTGGATATGAGATCGACGGAAGACAATAACAATTACGGATCGGGTAAACAAAACGGCGATATAAGCGGAGGAATCTCTATATTGATGGAACGCGAAGCTCAAACCGCGGGCGCTCTAAAGTGTTACGTCTTTTTGGTGATGGACGCGCAACTTAACATCCAAGGAGGCCGCTTGAGCAGCGTCAACTTTAAAACAATAAAATAACTCGTATTTATAAAAGACATGACACCACACTGCGCTTTAATATGCGGAAGAACAAACTCTGGCAAAACAAAGTTTGCGTTAGACTTGTTAGAAAACGAATACGCCAACCAATTTGAATACTTGGTGATCATACATGTACATGTATGTATGTCCGACTCTGTCAAACAACAAAACTTACCACGAGAGACCTTGGTTTTTTAACGACCCAAACGTTTACGCGTGCGACCTCGACGCTGAAAATATGAACATGAACGAAGCCATAGACTTTTATCGAACGAAATTTAAAGATTTGCACACTTTGTTTTTAATCGACGACTGCAGCGCTTATCAAGCGATGAAATATCGAAAGGGTCACAAGGGAGGATGCTGCATGTTATCTAAATTAGCCTTTAGCGGTAGACACGATAACCACAGCTGTTGGTTATTGACTCAAAAATATAACAGCGTTTTAAAAGATTATCGCAAACAGACTCAATGGGTGGCTATTTTTTTATTGCAAAGACAAAAAAAGTTTTGATAATTGCCTCGACGAAAATAATGTGGTGCCGGATAATAAAAGGCGAGACATAAAACAATATCTCAAAGACACTCCCTATAGTAAATTGATTTTATATACGGATCCTCCGACTAAATGGAATTTGTTGTAACCTAGTTGCGGTTTGTTGAACAGCTAGTTGAGATTTGCTGAGGTTTTGTTGATGATTTGTTGGATAGCTAGTTGTAAAGTACTTAGATAGCTAGTTGTAATTTGTTGAACAGCTAGTTGTAATTTGTTAGATACATGTAGCTAGTTGTGATTTGTTGGGTAGCTAGTTAGATAGCTAGTTGTAATTTGTTGTATAGCTAGTTGTAATTTGTTGAACAGCTAGTTGTAATTTGTTGGGTAGCTAGTTGTGAATTGTTGCAGTTAGTTTATCTCGCGTTTATTTAAATGTTATTTTTGCTGATGATCTTTTACTCAAATTTATTATAGCGTCGGCCTTGTGTATTTTATCTTACAAATATTTTTCTCTAAAAATAAAATTATACCGTCTTATAAAAATGGAGCCTTTAAAAACTTTAGACAACGATCCGCAAACGGAAAAACATAAAACTAGACTGTTGGGTGTAGTATCAGCCGGTGATTCTAAAAAGTATTTGGGTAAAGAATTTAGCCAGGGAGATATAGAAAACCTAGACGCGAACAAACAAGAGAAAATGTACAACCATTACGAGGCAAGGTTGGGTAAAGAAATGATTACTAGTTTGGGTAACTGCGTGCTGGGGATTTACTCGAGAGTTTTAGGCGCGAGTCTACCTATGATCAAACCCATGGGTGTCATTCTACGAGTAGACTCGGAAGACGCGCTCACCAAAGATCTAGAGGAAGATCCCGTTATATCTATCTCGATAGCTAGTTTACTTTGCGAAGTTTATTACAACTACGGAATGTTGTTGTCGCCGTTAGTAGGTTTCTTGATAACGTCTAAACATTTAGTTATCAACGAAAATAATTCTCTTGACAATATAATAAAAGATGAGTCAACAAAAGAGCCCAAGTTCGTCGATGTTAAAGGAGACTCCAAAGGTACAGATGGTGACGACTAAAACTAAAAAACCTGGTAGAGTAAAACAAGGCAAGGCATTAGCGGAACACAACAAAAAGAGAAAAGAACAAACTGCCAAGATGCAAAATATAGACGTGAAGAGTACTCTTTCTTATTCGTACGCGACAATTGGGTCGATAACGGGGTTGGCGCTTGTTTTAGGAGGACTCTACAGTATATATGGAGCAAAAAAAGCCCCTCTTTATCTTCGGTCTCACCGCCAAAACCACTAGCACAGCCTCCCCAAAAGAGCCCAAGGGAGACTTCATCCCAACCATCTTTAGATTTTGTAGAAATGGAATAACAAAAAAAAAAAATTGTGGCAATTATAAATAGATACTAATAGCATTGCCAACAATCTCTATCATGCCGCCGTGATCTCTATGTTAAGCGTGGGATTTACCATGTTTAGTAAAAAACTTTTGAAGATCAAACCGGCCGATCTCGACAAGTTGAGCGTGGAAGATGTAGCGAAACTAACGGCTGCGATAAGCGGATCGATGTACGTAAAAACCTGGCTGGTCAATTAAAATATACTCCCACCAAATATATTAAACTCGAAGTAAAATAACTTTAGTTCGTTATAATAAAATGTCCGAAGGTGGAGTTTTTGAACCGGTAGACGGCTACGAGGTAGAAGACAACGAGGTAGAAGACAACGAGGTAGTCTGGGACTCCTACGACAACCAACCTCTAATCGTCGAGTCAAGATATGCAACACTGGACGACCTCAACAAAGAAATAATACAATCTGAAGTAGACGCTTTTTACGATCACTTATATGCTGAAACTGGTTTAAACCCAACATTATTAATGATCACTGATTTTTATAGAGATGAAAATAATGACCTACCGGTACATATTAGAAAAGGAAAAAGAGATTTTCAACTATCTTTCCCAAAAGGTAAACTAATAAAATATTACGAGATAAATACCTTGAAAACTAAATACGGCGTGGGTTTTATTCGCGACATGTTAGACCTCGTTGACTATGACCCCAAAGTTAAAAAACTGTCGTCGAAGCAACAACAACAATTACAACAGATTGAATCGGAGTCTACCCCGATGCAAAATCTTTCGGAAACGGCCGACGCTTTAAGCGAAATTTACGAAACTGTTAACCAAGAACAAGAACAGGAAACCAGTTTTACCGATCTATCCAACAGAAAAATTGCTGGTTTAGACAAAGCTTTTCAAACGATGGGAGGCAACTTAGAACTAAATTTAGCGCGTCTCAGAATACTCGACGATGAGATAGCCCAGACCGAAGCGGCACTCGCCGAATCAGTGAGCGACGGTTCCACGGCAGAAATGAGAGAGAGATTAGAAGACTTAAAAATCGAAAGATCGGCTAGATTAGAAGCCGCGTCTGCCGACGGAAAAATACTTAGAAGTCAGATGAACAGAATCAAAGAAACGATTACGAGAATTTTAGATAGCGACACGACCTTGAGAGAACAAATTAGAACGTTGTTTAGAGAACAAGGCGTGACCATCGCGAGCATTTTGTCGGCGTTTGGTTTGGCTATCGGTTTGATAGTAAAGAGCGTTCTGTCTGTCGGTGCACCACCCACACCTTTGCCCGCGCCCACGCCTACTCCAATACCACCATCCCAATCGGGTAACGTAAAATAATAGATACAGTCGCAACTAAAACACTTTTCAAACGTGCTCGCTAAACTAGGCTCAAAATTACTCGACGCCTTGCCCGGAATTTTAGGCGGTATAGCGAGTTGGATATTTAACGTATTGAGTAAAACCGCCAGATGGTTAGGAGAACACGTGTGGACCTTTATAGTGGGAGTCCCACGGTAAGTTAGCGGTCGCAATCTGTATATTGTTGTTATATCCTTCGTGGGTTCCGACCCTCACAAAAGTTTAACGAACTCCTGGCGTATTGCAGCGAATCTTGAAATTAGGTTATAGATTCTTCCAGATCGGTCGGAGACGATATCAAGTCTTCGACGATATTAACAAACTGAGCTTGAGCGTCGAGCCTCGTGCCTAGAGTCAAAATACTAGTTTTTGTTTGCGCCTGAGCCCCCAGCACAGCGTAAACATACGCCCTGACAGATTCGTTAATTTTGTGTATCCCTACGTCGGTAAAGTGAGACTCTGCGGGTATCCATTTTTGCCACCCGAGCGTCAATACCATGCGCGGATCCAGGGGGGGGGGGGCGCACCCGGCGCGCGCCCCCCCTAAAAAAATCTCGAGAAGATTAAGAAGATCTCGGCGTTGGGGCTTCGCGCCTCCTGCGCTCCCATATCTTCTCCCAATATATTATGTTGACAATTTTTAGCGCCCCCTCTAACCGAAATTCCTGGATCCGCCCCTGAATACCGCTCTACTTTGCGATATATAACTTATTATATAAGTACTGTAATAACCAGATCCTTTAGGAGGATCTTCGTGGCCAAACCCCATTAGACATCCCCCCGCGTATTTACCGTAACTAATATCCAAGAGACAAGTTGTGATCTTCGCCGTAAAATCTGCAAGTGTCTATATTACCTTTACAATCTATATTGTTGTTATAAGGGTCATATATGTCCCGGTATGGGACATTGCATAAACTCTAATATTTTTCTAACCGTAAAACAAACGTGAAATCTATATATGGCCCTCGTGAGACGATCCGTCAAATAAAGTAGATCTATCCCTATGCCGCAACCGGCGGTACTGCAGCACATTGCAAAATTGAATTGATTTTGATAAAACACCAACGGATCAGATTTCCATCTTTTTATTAGCTCATCCGTTGTAACGGCGGGTAACCTATAATGGGTGAATATATCCGCAAAAATAACCATAAAAGAACCGCGGTCGACCGCGTTTACTACAATCTCTAGACTCTTGAAATCTAAGTCCAGCCTGTTAGCTTGTTCTTGTGCTTGTTCTTTTATTCTCGATATGATTTTATCTTGTTCGATCAGTCTCGAGTAATTTTTAGCTTGTTTTTGTGTTTGTTCTTTCAGTCTCGATGTATTTTCTACGACCGTTTTGTTTATGACGCTAATCATTTTTATTTGTCTTTATTATAACAGACTTTAATTAAAATGTCTTAAAATGTGTATTATAAAATATGTCTCATTATTTTTTAGATTGAGGAATCCACTTAGAAAAATTTATAAGCTGGTATCCCGCAACAAACGCAAGTTCTCGTTCTTTTTGGTTATCGCTGGGGGTGTAAAAGTCTGAGAGTTGGGGTTTTTGCTATAAGTTCACGATGAAATCTAAGTATTTTTTATATTTTATTTTCTTCTTTTAAAATATGGCTAGCATCGCTATGATGGTTGGAGGCGCTATAGTTAACGCTTTAGCTTTTACGGGATCAAACTTTTTTTTCGAGCGTTAAACAAGACGGAGAGCGCAAGAGACACGACTTGGCTTTAGAACAACTGACGACGGCAAAAATAAATGGGGAAAAATCTCGGACAAAGTATCTCGATTGGTTAAACGATCGACTAAAAAAACAAGCGAAGGCTCAAAGGACTTTTAAAAGTACTGACAAGGCTCTCAGAGAATACAACTTGGTTACTCGCGAAGATCTACGAGTACCAATCTACCTGCAGCACGAGCCCACTCTCGCCGATTTTTACGCGCCGAGCGAAGATCAAAAGACCGGCGAGTTGGCGTTTGTTTTGGGAGGAACGGCGTTGGTAGGTTTTTTAGTTTGTAAGTTTGTATAAGTTGTTTAGTTTTTATAAGTTGTTTAGTTAAATACAATGAAAACAAAGTTTAAAAAAGTGTATTATAGCCCCGTCGGTTATTGGAAGGGTGAGGGCGCGGTTGTAAAATTAGCTAAAAAACGGGCGCGTCCAAAGAAGAAACCAGAAACTGGTTAAAAAAACAAGCGTTGTGGCAAATTTATTTACCGCCTCCTACGTATATTCCTCGACCTACGAGTTTGAACAAGTCCATGGGTATTCCCAACGAAATGCATCAGATACATGTGCAGACTTGTTATTTTTACCCTTCAATAAAGTCGGTAAAAAAGAATATAAGTACGCGATGACGGTCGTTGACGTGGCCACGCGTTTTAAAGAGGCCGAACCTTTGACCAACAAGACGAGTACCCAGGTGGCCGATGCTTTGAGTCGAGTTTACGCTAGGTCGCCTTTGACTTGGCCAAAGGTTTTAAAAGTAGACGCGGGTAAAGAATTTCACGGGGAATTAAAAAAAATGATGTCGGAGAAAAATGTCGCGATACAAGTGGGAGAACCACAGAGCGCAGGGTATCGTCGAAAGATTTAACAGGACTTTGGCGGAGAGATTGTTTGGCCATCAATACGCCAAAGAAATCCTTAATCCGACGGAGAGATCGCGACTCTGGGTTAAAAGATTACCCGACGTAATTAAGGCGTTAAACGACGAAACCACCAGATCGATAACGACGGAAGACTACGAGCCACTCACTCCCAGGCGGGCGATGCAAGAAACGCAAGTTCGTCAAATCAGTTCTTCCGCGGACGAGGTAGAAAAAGAGTTAATCAAAAAAGGCGATCTTTTTAGATATCTTTACGCGCCCAGTGAGTTAGAGGGAGGAGAGCGCAGGCGAGCGACCGATCCTATCTGGAGTCTCGAGGTTTTTGATTTAGATCGCGCGATCAAAGACCCCAACCAACCCACTCTTTACTATCTCAAAAAAGGTCTCAATCGAAGTTTCGTTAGTCAAGAGCTTCAAGTCGTTCCACCGGACACCGAGTTACCTCCAAGTTTATAGTGACCAATCCTGTAGTATATATAGCTTTGTGTCCAGAGGACTCAACGACAGTTTGTTTTGAGTTATGGTGTGTAACGCGTGATTTTTTGATCTGATGTACCGGTACGTCATCTTATCGCTTTGAGAATCTTTTTTTTTTAGACAGTCGAGATAACGCTCGTGACTTAATTTTTTGTCGGTGACTGCTTTGGGTTACTCCCTTGGCTTTTTTAAGCTCAAAGCCGTCCGTCATTAAAATTGAGTACATCTTTGGCCTTAAGCAAACGCATTGGCTGACTGGTTTTCCCACCAAATTCGTCTTTAAATTTACCTATTACCTTGTTGTTGACGCGATCGTACAAAGGGTGATCGGTGGGATAGTTTGACAGGTCGTACGAGTCGGAGTCTTTTTTTATATCTTCGTAAACGTCGTCCGTCTCAACGCTCAAGAGTAGACTGTCTGTGTCGGTAAACCCTATTCGGTCTCCATAGGTTTCTTTGAGGCGGTTGTAATAAAAGTCGTACATGAGAGTTTTTGAGAGGTCTAAAATACTCACCCCCGCATAAATAGGTTTGTTTAATAACGTCTTGTACATTTCGATAAACGCTAGATTGCAATCGGTAAAAATCGTCGTATGTTTATAGCTCGGTTTACGCGACAACGCTTGATATTTAGAAACTTGGTTGCTTCTAAGTAAAAACGCCTCTGTTCTATTTTCCCGTTTTTTCAAAAACGCTGTTGTTCATGAGCTTAAAAAAGTCCTTTTCAAAGTCAGACGTCGCGTGAGTTCTGAGTTGGGTGTTTTTGTCGATGTAAGATTTCATCCAAGGCGCTTGCTTAAATTGTAATACGCCAACAACCCCAGTTGAAACTCGGACAACCACTCTTTGGGTACTTTGATATTTTCGGGGGCCAGCGGATAATCATTGTGCCAATCGTGCAAAGCGTTGGGATAATCCAAGTCTACCTCTAAGAGACACCCTACGTCGGCCGTTTCTGAGATTGACATAATGCGTTCCGTCGTGATGTCTTTGGGTTTTGCCCATTTAAGATCGGCGTAAGGTAAATATTGACTCGTGGCCCAACCACACAAATTGATGGCGTCGAGATACATGATGTAAGTCGATGGTTTGTCTGGATCGTAGTCGGAAAGATATTTATTGTTTGCTTTATAGTGCCTAGCACCACCTACGCTTGATAGTTCTCTTTTTGCTTTTTCAAAAAACGAGTGTTTGTCCACATCGGTCAACAACTTGAGCTCGACGTCCGAGTGTTTTAACCAGTTCGCGCCGGATGACGTATATAAATGCAAATATTTCCCCAGATTCAAAACGGATGACGCATAAACACGCCAAGTTCAAGTTTGGAAATGTATGTCAGCAGCGGGCAAGGCCGGAAATGCGTGGGTGTGCTTCCCGGCACTATCAGCCTGAACACGCTTCGGATTGAGTTTCGTTAAAAATAATCCCGCCCGTGGGCTCGGCGATGTTAAAATAATCCCGGCGCGAACTGGTTAAATACTCATATCAGGAGAAGAAGTTCCAAGCCCAGGCTGGGCTCTAATCCACAACTTGCAGAATTACAGCAAATCATAAATTCAATGTTACAGACCATGGCACTTTTACAAACATAAATGTTTTTCCACTTACCCTGTGAGCATTCAAGGTGAGGCACGGCCAGCCCCGCCCTCTCACAGTAGTACCCGGGATCGCAGGGGATGGGCTTTTCAATACCCCCTGGGCAGTACTCTCCTGGGGCGCACCGACCTCCGATGGACAGGTCTGTTGGGGTGGGGCTGGAAGCGCCTTGGATGCAATATCAACCATCGCTATGAGAAAAGGATGGACCGGGGATGGACCGGGGATGGACCGGGGATGGACCGGGGATGGACCGGGGATGGACCGGGGATGGACCGGGGATGGACCGGGGATGGACCGGGGATGGACCGGGGATGGACCGGGGATGGACCGGGGATGGACCGGGGATGGACCGGGGATGGACCGGGGATGGACCGGGGATGGACCGGGGATGGACCGGGGATGGACCGGGGATGGACCGGGGATGGACCGGGGATGGACCGGGGATGGACCGGGGATGGACCGGGGATGGACCGGGGATGGACCGGGGATGGACCGGGGATGGACCGGGGATGGACCGGGGATGGACCGGGGATGGACCGGGGATGGACCGGGGATGGACCGGGGATGGACCGGGGATGGACCGGGGATGGACCGGGGATGGACCGGGGATGGACCGGGGATGGACCGGGGATGGACCGGGGATGGACCGGGGATGGACCGGGGATGGACCGGGGATGGACCGGGGATGGACCGGGGATGGACCGGGGATGGACCGGGGATGGACCGGGGATGGACCGGGGATGGACCGGGGATGGACCGGGGATGGACCGGGGATGGACCGGGGATGGACCGGGGATGGACCGGGGATGGACCGGGGATGGACCGGGGATGGACCGGGGATGGACCGGGGATGGACCGGGGATGGACCGGGGATGGACCGGGGATGGACCGGGGATGGACCGGGGATGGACCGGGGATGGACCGGGGATGGACCGGGGATGGACCGGGGATGGACCGGGGATGGACCGGGGATGGACCGGGGATGGACCGGGGATGGACCGGGGATGGACCGGGGATGGACCGGGGATGGACCGGGGATGGACCGGGGATGGACCGGGGATGGACCGGGGATGGACCGGGGATGGACCGGGGATGGACCGGGGATGGACCGGGGATGGACCGGGGATGGACCGGGGATGGACCGGGGATGGACCGGGGATGGACCGGGGATGGACCGGGGATGGACCGGGGATGGACCGGGGATGGACCGGGGATGGACCGGGGATGGACCGGGGATGGACCGGGGATGGACCGGGGATGGACCGGGGATGGACCGGGGATGGACCGGGGATGGACCGGGGATGGACCGGGGATGGACCGGGGATGGACCGGGGATGGACCGGGGATGGACCGGGGATGGACCGGGGATGGACCGGGGATGGACCGGGGATGGACCGGGGATGGACCGGGGATGGACCGGGGATGGACCGGGGATGGACCGGGGATGGACCGGGGATGGACCGGGGATGGACCGGGGATGGACCGGGGATGGACCGGGGATGGACCGGGGATGGACCGGGGATGGACCGGGGATGGACCGGGGATGGACCGGGGATGGACCGGGGATGGACCGGGGATGGACCGGGGATGGACCGGGGATGGACCGGGGATGGACCGGGGATGGACCGGGGATGGACCGGGGATGGACCGGGGATGGACCGGGGATGGACCGGGGATGGACCGGGGATGGACCGGGGATGGACCGGGGATGGACCGGGGATGGACCGGGGATGGACCGGGGATGGACCGGGGATGGACCGGGGATGGACCGGGGATGGACCGGGGATGGACCGGGGATGGACCGGGGATGGACCGGGGATGGACCGGGGATGGACCGGGGATGTTGTATATTACTTTTAACCAAACCTTGCGAGCTTTAATAGCAGTTTTTAAATGAATGGGTAAACAAAACTTATTTCTTGAGAAGATTTTGAGAATTTTGATTTTAAACAATAACAAAAGCCAATATCATTCTGATTCACCTCAGACTCAAGTACTAAAATACAAACTGTATCAAAATGACATAATTTGTCCTTCTTATCTTCACTAGATTTACATGTTCCGCTGTGGTAACATGAGCTTTTAGTGCACTTTTCCCGCGATTTCCATAGTTGATCAGTTTATTGCAAAGCGTGCACATCGACTTCCCTGGTATATCTACTTCCCTGGTATATCTGGCGAACTCGCCGAGATTGCACTTTACTTTATCGGCAATAATACGTTTACCAGGCAGTTTAATATCCACATCGGCCCCTAACCAAGACCACTTCCATTTTTTGTTGACACCTTTATCCGACTCCCGTATGAAGTGTTCTTCATTTCTATCCAAAAATCTCGGCATTTTGAAGTCGGATGCCTCCGATATTTCACGATAATTTTACTATAACTGTTTTTCTTTCACGTACACAAATAAGCGTTAACACGATGGCCGCTCAATCAGCAACAGCATTTCCAAACGCTGTATATATGTAGGGGATCGTCACAATATCGCATGAGGTTTACTTTGCCGATACATGTATCACTGCAGTATCATACACATGCAGCGATCGCACCCAGAGAGGGGTATTCCTAATTGCTCAATTGCGACACCCCCTAGTCTTTTTTCTAGTCGTTTTGAATGCTCCTCACTGTGTAGTTCGGATGGTGAATTGCATGAAGCCGGAACGTAGACGAAAAAAACGTTTAGAAAAAGTCCACAGGACAGCTGTTTATCGCTATTGTACATGTCATGCAGCGCTGCTGAGTGCTAAATCATAATTATGTACATGTACGTTTACCGCAGGCTGTGTGCCGATCGTTGCGTGAAATCACGTGCGCATTTAAAAGTGCCGATCTCGGGGCATTGCAGCAATGATATTTCCACAATTTCTCTTTAAAAAAAATCACCCTAGACCAACTCTACCCCCCCCCAATTTTAAACCGGATTCACATTAAACTCGGAGAGGACATATTTTGGCCTCCAAAAAGCGGGAAACCGCGGAACGGCGGGGAATTCTCATGCCTGATATTGGTTACTAAAATGAGACAAGGTGGTTCTCGAACAATGATTTTCGCGATATCTCTATTTTACAACTTGACCTCAATGACCTTTTTCACTCAGCATGTGACCCCCACATGGCTGTTTCCATATTGCATCTATGACCCAAGTTTGATTGCAATTGGACTTCAAGTTTTCAAATGAGACAAGTTATACAATCATATATTAGGGCCGTTTGTTTTAGCCTTAACAATCCAGATAACGATCAGTATGATCCTGTGTAGCGTGAATGTCGGACTCTATAAAATGTCGATATTAGATAAAATGTGCATGTTTAACCAATTCGAGCCGGATTATTTCAAGTTAACGAGACCACTGGCAGGATTACAAGAACAAGAACAAAACGAACAACTGCCCAACGCCAGTTGAAAACGAACGCCATTTTCCTTGCTCTTTTCTCAGCATCCATGATTGTAAAACTTCGGACAGGTCAGTTAAACGATATATTTACTATAAAATACAACCAACTCCCCCAAATCCACCCATTCCTGATAATTCAAGCAGTTACCAATGGTGTATTATACCTTTAAGTGTGGATAATGGGGAGAGTGACCGGTCACATAGCACGAAAAATAGGAGAAAAATAGGAGCAAGATAGAAAAAGTAGAAAAAGTAGGAATACTAAAAAACTTTCAACTGGATTAACAGGGGTGATATTGGACAGACATGTTAGTCACTGTTACATTGTACGAGTTGGTCTGGTTACTGTATGTACCGGCTGGGAAGGTACTCCAATCTAGACCGGTGCCATTGGTGCAAAAGTAACCAGCAGGGCAGTCAGTGATGCCTGGCTGTAGGTCTGGGTTCCCGACTGTTTCATTCTCTGGCAGGCAGTAGAAACTGTTGTACGACAATATCAGAAAAATGAAAGAAAAACAATTTAAATGATGATTTGGATAGAAACCAACATTGAACAAATAATGGAACAGTTCTTTATCATACTTCTAAAAGGTCCTTCTTGAAAAATTAAAACAAAAAAAAGTTTAAATAAGAATCTAATAAGCAGAAATTGATTTGGATTAAATGTCCACAAAACACGCAAAAGATTGTAATACAGGACAAGTAAGGTTTGGTTGAGCATAGCAACAGCTCTGTTCTAATCATTATTTTTTTTTGAAAATTTCCACACATACAAAACTATTGCATAAACAACAAAATATCCAAATTTCGAGACTGTGAGATAGTTACGAGGACCTAATTTGAATACCGCGTTAATTAGACCAATAACGGACTTTAATCCAAACACTTAAACTGCGCAAACACTATGCAAAATAGTGTAATTTAAGAGATTCCCGATTATCGCACCTAAAAAATGGAAATATGTAGAGGAGGACTTTAGGTTTTCCAAATTGCGCAAAATCTTAAAATTGACCACCCCTCCATATTTTGACTTTGGATGGCTATATCTGCGAATCACCTATATAATACAAACATTTCACTTTCCTTGAGAATGACATCACACCAGGTGCCGCGATTTCACAGGATGTTTGAGACTGTTATTTACTTATAGTCAAGCAGGGGGATTTCACAGTAATTTGGTTGTTTTATCGTTAATCAGCCAAATTGGCCACAACCTGAAAGCAATATTTGACAAAACAACAGATGATGACGCTCACCCTCTGGGGCATATCTTGCATTCATACTGCGTGGTTCGGTCCGTGTAGTAACCGGCCAGGCAGGCCTAATTGGGATCCGGGGAGCCCGCTGGGCAGTTCAGTCCTATGGGACACTCGACGGGGTTGGGCCTGTCAGAACCTAGTAAAAACAGAAACATCAATTGTAGAAATTTGTGGCATTACAGTTTAGTATTGAAGTGAAGATAATTGCAATGGATCACAATCAATAAAATAACTGTACAAAAAGAGGTATCTGTATTCAGTGACGAGGAATCTGGTCCTGCACATGGTTTTCATTACTTCACATACTGCTTTTGTATGCATATTTGTGACCGGCTCTACAAAAAGGTGTATTAAGTCGCGCTGTGCACTATCATGTAATGGCCCGCTCAACGTTGAGAGGGTAAACATTTCATAAAAATGTGATTTGTTGTCATGAATGACATCTTCAATACCTACAGTTTCAGGTTTCATTCAAAGAAATGTTGATTTTGATGATTAAAGTGGGAACAAATACCATTTTGTGTACATCGTTCTGTTGTAGTACAACAGAGCCGGCTATTTCAAAGCCCGTTTTCTAAGTTGTGTAATTTGAACTCCAAGGAAGTAATAAATATGTAAACACGTCATATAAAATAAAAGCGGCTATAGAGCTCTATTATATACCAAATGAAAGCTTACATTGTGAGTTTTTCAACCATGTATATAACTCAATTTTTGTTGCGACATAATACACTTTTTTTGTAGAGCTGGTCACATTTGTCCAAATCAATTTGTACAAGATAAGTTTGTAGCTTATGGTAGAATAATATGAACTATACATTTTTCACGGAATTTGTGTGCAGTTCAACTTTACATTAAGTGATTACACAGAAGGTTTGAAAAGGGCCACAATATCAACAGGGAATACTATGCTGATCTCATAAAGATTTGGCGTGGAAAACTGACAAGAGGGGTGCTCTTCTGCCAGGACAATGCTCCAGCCCACATGACCACAGTGGCCATGGCTGCCAACCAGAAATGTGGATTTTAGAGATGCCAACTTTTGAATTCTGTTGTCAGGGAGGATTTGTAAAGTACATTTTTAGGTCGTTTTATTTGCTTTCACGATAGTCTCCGTCATGTTGAACGTAGCCTTGGTCAAGGCGTTCATCGTTACCCATCCGTACGTACAGCGCAGCGGTAATCGGAGCTCAAACTACGACCTCGCGCGGCCACTATTATATGCAAACTAACTGAGGATACTCGAACGCCTTGGATCATTAGGTTTTGGGGGCGGTGCTCATTATGCTAATAGATTAAGCTGACCTTTATAGTCGTTTTCTTATTGGTCGATCGTTGCGTAGAAACTGCATAATTTGAGCTAGCGGTGAAAGGTCATAGCTAGCTCGCAAGTGTTTACGAACACCGCCATCGTTGACATATTTTATCGGAGAAAGTTGAGTGATTCATTTTACGAAGGCTTGTAGGTTATTTTCGCTCGTTTTGCTGGGTATTTTCTTGAATGTTGACATTGTTATGGTCAAAACTAGTTGTGTTTAGCTGCTTAGTTTTGAGTTTTCAACCGCGGTGACTGGAGAAGGCCGCGACTCTATTGAAACGTATCGAACTCGGCCCTATATTATGTCGCACACATCTAATCCAGCTGATCTGAAAACCGTGGCTCGGTAAAACGCGGAACTCTGATAATTAAATGCCTTGCGGTCTGAATTTTGCCAAGAAAATAATCTGAGGAGCTATTGGGGATATAAGACACTTGTCCCTGTTTAAATTACGATATTGCGATCACTTTGAAGGTTGGTTCTGCAGCCGTAAACATGCCCCCTACTCACAGCGTTGGACCATGCTTGGACCACAATGTGGCGATACCGCACAGACCAGCATGCCTGGGTTAATGCCGATTATGCGGCGATAAGAAACTGACCGAACACGCTGAAAACTGACGCTGAGTACCTGGTCGTACGTGCGAGCTCCGAGAAAAATGGGGCTCAGGCTGCCTGAAAAATGACGGATTTCCCATAACCTGTCGGCAAATTCACAAAGACCACGAAGAAAGGATTCTAATGGCCATTCGCTGCTCGGGTCTAAAATCTTCGAGGGATAATATTTGCGCTGCAAAATTCAAACAACACGACAGATCTTCGGACGAAAGACGACGCTGAATATCTGCCATTTTGTCTTAAATGTCATGCTGCATCAAATTTGATGACGTCGGGTTTCAACCGCGTTGTGATTGGACACTTCACATCTTAGCCCCGCCTATACTTATCTGTATTCGCATACGAGGTCATGCGCCACAAATGTGGCGCAAAATATAGGAAAAACATAAGATTTCAAAAACCCAATGATCCAAGGCGAAAAAGTAGCCTCAGTAGATTTGCATAAATAGTGGCCGTATGAGGTCGCTGTTCGCGCTGTATCTTTGCATGGGGCGCAAGCTAGCAGCATATATGCGGGGCGCGGGCACAGTGTATTTCTGGACGGATAACGACGGACGGATAACGACGAACTCGCCTTGACCAAGGCTATGTTGAACGTTGAACAGAGTTGCTTGGTTGCTTTTTCATTTGGGCTCATTGGTAGTATTGCGCATGCGTACGTATGATAATTATGAAAGCAACTGATCACATGAGAGAGATTAACCAAAAGGGAAAAGAAGTCAGATTTTCACGTAAAGTCAAGTCGTGAAAATGTGTTTCCGCCGGTCTTGTGACTTGCGTGTACCACATGTAATGTACACATGTACTGTATGATCATGTACATACATGTACATTCATTGTAATCACTGTGCACCATGCATACGTCAGTGTTGTAGTCGAGTCACCTATGTCAAGTCCGAGTCCGAGTCCCGAGTCACTTGGTCCGAGTCCGAGTCCCGAGTCACTTGGTCCGAGTCCGAGTCCGAGTCACGAGTCACTTGGTTCGAGTCCGAGTCCGAGTCACGAGTCACTTGTTTAAATAATTAAATAGTTAAAATACTTCAACCAGTTCACTTAGATGACCGGATCACTATTGATAGCCATCTCAGTGCAATATACAGGAGGTGTTTTTAGAGGTACCGGACATGCCAGACTATGGTCAGCTTCGGTTGCGTCTATGGCTAGATCAGCGCGTAAGCCGCCTATGTTTTAACATTAAAAAGAGGTAGCGATATAGCCGCAGCCAGCTAAAGCCGTCATTCGGATTCCGGGGACGAATTCCTATTTCCCTGGTAATATGCATCAAGCAGTGGCTATGGTGTTAAGGTTGACAGAATACCAGCGTTAATATTGGTGTCGTGCACAATAATGCTTTACAGAAATATATCCCAGTGTTATTATGCGTATTGAACATACACATGTATGTACGTGCGCTGTACACTACATGGCCATAGCAACACAGTAATCACCAACACTATTACTTGCAACATCAATGTAACTGCTTATTTCGTGTGCTAAACTTTAATATTCCTCCATGTGCATGACGATCGGATCATTGGAATTGTTTTTAATATTTACAAAAAACAAAAAAAGGTATTGTTGGTGAAAATACGTGACTCGAGTCACGAGTCCTCGAGGTCAAGTCCGAGTCATGGTAGTCGAGTCCGAGTCTGAGTCCGAGTCTTTTGCCGACGTGACTCGAGTCAAGTCCGAGTCACCAAAATTGTGACTCGAGACGGACTTGAGTCCTAGTCCTGGACTCGAGTCATACAACTCTGGCATTCGTTAATGGCTTACTACAGAAGTATATATGCAGGCGCGCTGCAGCTAGCCGTGTACCGAGTGCTCCCTCAGGCCGCACCGGCATGCTTGGTATGGTAACTGTGCATGCTGTAATGCATTGAACGGCAGCGCGTGCGCAGAAAGCAACAAAAATGCTGATACAAAAAATAAAGGCGAATTAATATTGCAAATCCGGGAGGATATCTTATGTGCCCGTGAGGTCGGAAGTTTAGTTGATTTTCCGGGAGCCTTCTGGCGAAATCGGGAGGGTTGGCATTTCTGTGATTTGAACTGGTCAAACACCCGCCCTATTTTCCTGATTTGGCACCCCTCTGACTACTACCTCTTCCCGAAGTAGAAAAAGCTTGGTGGTCACCACTTTGCCTCAGATGATGACGTAATTAATTCTGTGGATCTCCTTCTGAGGGCCTAAGACAATGGCTTCTACACTGAAGGTAATCACATGCTCCATGACTGATGGACTACGTGTGTTAATGTAAGAGGGGACTCTGTTGAAAAATAAATGTGTTTCATTTTCAAAAACTGACTCCTTCTAGCAACGAACTTATCAACAATCCTCGTAGAATCTACTTTAGGTACAGAACTACAAGAGAAATTAAAAGAAGAAAAGATACTTAGGAAAACTGAAGGTTGAAATTAACATTCTTCTTAAAGTGCGGCAAATCATATAGGTTGTGGGAAACAAGCACCAGGTAAGGAATTCCGAAGGGATGCAGCAAGACATCTTGTTCTAAGACAACTGATGATCTATTCAAACCAACTGTAAACAGGAAGTACTCAGATTTGAATCACGAGGTGTCTGGTCACACACACAATTCTTTTTGTTTTAATCCTGCTTACCTTCAGGGCAGTAGTAGCCTTCCATGCACAGTCCTTCCTCCAAAGTCAGCCCGACCTGTCGGCAGTACCATCCGGCCGTGCAGTTCCGGCACTCCCAAACGTTGCTCAGTCCGGTGTCGTTGGAGTAGGTTCCACTGGGGCACCTCCCAGGCACCGACGTGCCGTTGCCGCAGTACCGGCCGGCTGGGCAGACGTGTTGCTGACGGTCGTCCGAGCCACGCCCGCAGTAAAAGCCCGAGAGGCAGTAGCCGGCAGGGGCAAGGAGGGAATCTTCATGACAGTACTGGCCTGTTCAGTGGATATCAAAGGAAATAATTATAAAGGAAATAATTATAAAGTGGTGCTGATAAGGCCAATAATTTATGTTTAGGTTTTCATTACCATCCGCGTCTTTTTTTTTAATAAAAAAGTGTATTTTTAATACGAATCTCTCCCCCCGTTGAAATTCCCACCCGACTCTGTTTTCTAATTCGATAATGCTAGTTTGCATGCAATCGTCAACTAGTTCCACAACAAGAAATATATTGAATGAAGTGGGAGCTAGCGTGCACATGTTACATGCTCGAATGTTCAGACTTTGACAACGTAAAAAGGTTTCGGGCAATTAGCGTGTGTTGAAAACTATCAAAATATTAAGGATTCCTTTGATACTAATTCACAAAAATTGCTCTCCCATTTCTATAAGATATCTTATGTCTGTTATTTCAGTTTTTGTAAATAAATCTGAAGGTTTTTGTCGCACTTCAGCAAATTAGTTTCTCTATCTTTAGGATTGCAGATACAATGGCTATAATGGCTTCATACTATGGCAATTTTTGTATTTTCGAAAAAAGCCTACCTGCCAGACACGGTTCACACTCCGTCATGTTTATCAGCCCTTCCTCATTACTAATCGTCCCCCGGGGACACGCCACGGGTTCCGTCGTGCCCCGGGGCAGTAGTAACCGGCCGTGCACATCCCGGCATCCGAACCTTGGTCTAATCCGACAGAAGTAGCCCGCCGAACAGCGGGTGTTGGGGTAAGTCAGTCCAGGCTGGCCGCAGTGGTAGCTGCCCAGGCAGGGGGCGCACTGCTCCCAGCTAGCCAGGCCCGTGGCGTTGTTGAAAGTACCAATAGGGCAGGGGTACTCAGTGGCGGGGTGGGTTCCGTTGGGGCAGTAGTGACCTGGTTTAATAATTACATGGATTAATAAAACCGGCAGTAATATAATATGACCAAAGTATTCTTTTCACATGTTCAGTCCACAAGAATGGTTCTCTTACCACGAGTCTCGCCTACTTTCACGATTACCCTATTTTAAAACTTGACCTCAAATGAAATTTTACCAAAGTATATTACCATCACATGCAAGTTTCTATATTGCATCTATGATTTGATTGCAAACGAGGCCAATTTTACAATTACAATTACATTTACAACCCTTTTTTACAACATGACCTCAAATGACCATTTGCTTCAGTACTTGACCTTTGAAAAGACCACCATGTAAAAATGACAATATTGCATGTACAACCCCAGTTTATTCTCAGACTGATGAAATAATCGACACACCATAAACTTGTTTGAATGGAATTATGCCACAGCTCTATTTTTATTCTGAAACACAATATTGCCAGATACCATTGCTATGGGCAAACTGGCAAACAAATGAATTAGAGTGGGGCACACCGGACCCCCTGGGTTTACCAACCCAGCCATGAATAGGGCACACCAGGCCCACCATAAAATTAGGGCACACCAGACCCTGTCACAACCAGACCCTGATACATAGGGCACACCAGACCCTGATAACGAGGGCACGCCCGACCCAGTTACATAATGGATGTGACACAATAACCATAACAAAATGGCAACACCAGGCCATACAAAATATCCAAGACGAAAAGGCATTTCAACACCGGTTAAGAAACTCTTGAATGAAAATATCAAAATTGAACTAGTAAACCATCCAGGCACCGGATGTTCCCCCGCTTAACGCAAGGAGCTACGGGAGGAATGACCCCTGGTGAACTTCCAGGGAGCCATTACAGTGCCTGTCACAACAAATTGAAATTACTGTCATATTATGTACATTGTATGATGGCAATTAATATTAACTGGAATAGACTTATTGGCTGTTACGATAGCGCCATGAAAATATTTTAACCTGTGTCTGTCAAATTCCCGTCCAAAAATGCCCCATTGTACAAGAGAACATCCAAGTCAATCTTTGTTAGATAATTGGCATTATAATTAATGTAGTTAACATTACAGTAGAATTATCCTCTGTCTAAACCAACAGAAGGAATAATATGGCTCTTGGTGAACATCCAGGAAACCAATGTGATTAAGTAGGGCATGAAACGTAAATTTATTTCACAATGCAAAAACAGTCCGGTAAATAATTTGTCCCCATGCAAAGTTGCACGGAGGTGACGGGGTGGAGGTGGGAAATTTTACAGTTAATTGTTATTGTTGTGCTTTGCACAAAGGACTGTGACAAAGTGAGCTTAAACATTGCACACATTTTTTCACTAAAACTAGCTAGCAGACTAAGATGTCGCCCCATTGGCTGAAAGTTTGGTGTAACATAAGCTCTCATTGGTCCAAACCCTCTAATCTGATTGGCTAATTAACAACCTGCATATATAGTGTAATATCACTGTATCTTATTTAGAATCTTTTGTTTTTTACAAAAAGTAAAATGCAATTTTTGTCAAGAAATCCTAACAAAATTGTTGATATATATGCATGGCCAGAAAGCTGTTAAAGAGCTCTGTATAGCCATGAACAAGTTTCCCACCTAAGAAGCTGATGCTGTGCAGAATCATCAATTTCCCCCCAATTTCTAATGCCATTGGTACAAGAGAAGCCTTACTTATGTACACACTCAGACCTTCATAGTGTACTGCTTCCAAATTATTGAATTTTTAGTAAGGCTACATTCACACAATAAACATACAGTGGGTTTCTATGTAATACAGTGCAATGTCCTTTTGCAAAGTACCACACACACAAGCCTACATAATACTACCATCTGGTAATGCATATTCATTAGAAAGTTTGCCAACCCCGCAGCTGATTGGCTGCTCATGGTCAGCACAGGATCCTGTGTTGCCACAAAGTTTGCAATGGTATTTTGTGCAGTAATTCTTTCACATGGATACATAGGAATTCATGCATGCACAGTGTGTAAATAGCATAATTCTACAATGGGACTTTAACAGTGACGATCCAAACAAATTGTATACCACAGCTAATTTCTTATGGCGAACTTTATACAACGCAGTTAATTAATTTGATTTGTGATATATTTCAAGTGTGATTCTGTGACAATTTCCGAGGAGTTATTTCACACATTAAATAAAATCACCAACAGAGAATTACTGAGAATAAAGCATTTGATCACTTAATGATAAAATGTCTTATTCTCAGACTGATGAAATAATCGACACACCATAAACTTGTTTGAATGGAATTATGCCACAGCTCTATTTTTATTCTGAAACACAATATTGCCAGATACCATTGCTATGGGCAAACTGGCAAACAAATGAATTAGAGTGGGGCACACCGGACCCCCTGGGTTTACCAACCCAGCCATGAATAGGGCACACCAGGCCCACCATAAAATTAGGGCACACCAGACCCTGTCACAACCAGACCCTGATACATAGGGCACACCAGACCCTGATAACGAGGGCACGCCCGACCCAGTTACATAATGGATGTGACACAATAACCATAACAAAATGGCAACACCAGGCCATACAAAATATCCAAGACGAAAAGGCATTTCAACACCGGTTAAGAAACTCTTGAATGAAAATATCAAAATTGAACTAGTAAACCATCCAGGCACCGGATGTTCCCCCGCTTAACGCAAGGAGCTACGGGAGGAATGACCCCTGGTGAACTTCCAGGGAGCCATTACAGTGCCTGTCACAACAAATTGAAATTACTGTCATATTATGTACATTGTATGATGGCAATTAATATTAACTGGAATAGACTTATTGGCTGTTACGATAGCGCCATGAAAATATTTTAACCTGTGTCTGTCAAATTCCCGTCCAAAAATGCCACACGCGCCATACGCGTCCCAAGGGAAAGACAAGCACCAGGATAAAAAACTCATTAATGTAGGGAACTACAGGAGGGTTAAAATGCCAACCACTAAGTTGGATACGAACAGCTCAATTCCTGCCTCCGACAAATGTACCCCATCGTACCTGAACAAGTGCATGGTTGTCCAATGAAACTGAGCGTGATGAATAACATGACCCCCCAATTTATGAGAGCGTGACTTAGCCCATTTGTTAATGGAACGTCGCTTTCTGTCCATTGAAGCCTGCGCTGTTGTACCAAAGTAAAAAACACGAGGCAAAATATCCGACCAAACAATTTGGGCTTGTGGGTAATGCAATTTGGTTTCTTCCATCAGGACGAGAATACGCTGGCGCATGCAAAACGCATCGACAGACAACAGGTCATTTGTGCCCACATGAAAAATTATCACTGAAGGGGGCGGCCCAGTCATCCCAGCCAGTAAGGAATACATATCACATATTGTAGCCCCGCTACGTCCACTCCAAAGTACGGTCCGAGACAGACTAAGAGGCCGTTTGGCCCATCGCACAATGGAATCCCCAATGACCCAGATCGGACCTGTGCATGTGAACAAGTCAAAAGAAGTGGAAATTTAACCAAATTTACAGCGGTAGAGATAACTTCTTAACTACCAGGCAAAGTAGAAGTGGGGACAGGTCGAATATATGAAAAAACTACGTCTGATCGCCAACGACCCATGCGCTGAATTTCAGCCTCAGGAACCCCCAACTCAAAAGCAGCAGTTGCTGCTCCAATGCGGAAAGAGTGAGCCCGATAGTTCAAGCCTTGCAGCCCACAGAAGGAGAGGATCTTTTTCAACACTGCATTGAACTGATACCTAGTCAAAGGACTACCATCAAAGTGACAAAATAAGGGCTGAGAAAGTGAGGGACGAATAGCTACATAGTCCTGCAGTGCAGTGACTGGGCATAAAGCTGAATCTTGAGCTCGAGTTAAGCGAATCTTTTGAGCAGGGCCTGTCTGGTTTGTTTTACAACCTCGGAATGAGATTAGAATGGACGAGTCTACTGTATTCATGTGGCAAAACTCGAGATCAGATATTGACAAAATGGAATTCTGAATTTTGCATTTGGAATGAACAGTGAATTCGCCTACCCGCATGAATCCAAAAAATGCAGAAAGCAACACAGCCTTAAACATCACACTTTCAAAATTGGATGAACAGATATGGGGTAGAGCCCTCACCATGTCTGCCAAAATTGGTAAGGATATTGGCAATCTAGCATCTACCGATGGTCGATCCCTCCTACAACCCTCTAAAAGCTTGGTCACTAAAAAATCCCGTGTGGGGTCTGGCCAACCGTTGATTTTATGAAAAAATCCAACTCCCGCAACATATGTTGAAATAGTGGCAGGTGACAAACTTCTTAAAGACCACCATGCTACAAACTCTCGAATTTCATGGGGTAAAGCAGAAGAATTGGTATCTGGTCTCCCACCCCTGAATTTACAAAATGCATTCCATCCTGAAGTGTATGCTTTTTTCGTGTTTGGGGCAATTGCAATTTCCAAAAGGCGATTCATCTCACCTTCTACCACACTTGGGGAAGGATTGGTAGCGGAGTCATGTCTCGCTCTGCATATGGGGATGCATTGTGAAACCGCTGCATCTGAAAACGGGACAAAGCATCCGCTCGTTCATTATGTGTACCTGGCACATGAACTGCCTTGAACATAATGTTAAATTTGAGGCATTCTAGCACAAACATGCGCAACAGATGCATGATGCGAGGACAACTTGACGTTTGCTTATTGACAATATGCACAACTGCAGTATTGTCACAATGGAATAGCACCTTACTATTGGCTAGTTGGGAGCCCCAACATTTCACTGCAACCACTACCGGAAAAAATTCCAAAAAAGCAATGGATGGTGGATTCCGAATCAGTTCATCCGACCATCTACCATGTGTCCATTTACCCCCAAAATACGCCCCAAAACCAATGCTTGCCGCCGCATCAGTAAACAGCTCTAAGGCCTCATTGGCGTCCCACTCATGATTCAAGAAAGCGGACACACCATTGAAATGAGATAAAAACTGAAGCCACATTAACAAATCGAGCCGTGCTCCTTTAGTTATACGGACTTTGTGGTGAGGTTTAGTGAGCCCAATAGTCAGCGCAATTAAACTCCTCATAAATGCTCGACCAGGAGCAATTGCTTTACACAGAAAATTGAGTGAGCCTACCAGAGATTGCACCCCTACTAGAGAGATCTTAGTCTTACACAAGGTTTGCTGAATTTGGGTACATATTTTCTGTACTTTTACATCTGGTACCCTAATTTCCTGCCGCAAGGCATCAATTTCCAAGCCTAGATAAGTGATCGTTTGAGATGGGCCCTCTGTCTTTTCATGTGCTAGTGGCACACCTAACTCATCACAAATTGTTGTGAAGGTAACAAGTAACGCTGAACAAGATGGCTGAGAAGAACCAACAAATAAAAAGTCATCTAAATAATGCGTAACCAGGGAGGACCTGGCCATGAACTTGACTCTAAATTCTAACAAAGTGCTAAATTTTTCAAACAAAGCACAAGATATGGAGCACCCCATGGGCAAGCACTTGTCGTAATAGTAACCACCGTCAAAGGAAAATCCCAACAATTCATAATCCGCAGGGGAAACAGGAAGGAGCCGGAAGGCTGATTTGATATCGGCTTTTGCCAACCAGGCACCCCTACCCACACCCCCTGCAAGGTGAACAGCTTCGTCAAAGGATGCATAATGAACTTCACACTGGTCTCTATCAATGAAATCATTAATTGAACCCCCACGAGGGAAAGACAAATGATGAATTAGCCTAAAAGAATTTGGCTCATGTTTTGGTACTAAGCCAATGGGTGAACACTGTAAGTTTGGGAAAGGCCGACATGAAAAAGGCCCTGCAATTCGTCCCAAATCAATTTCTTTGGCCAATTTCTCCCTTACAATATTTGGATTTTGATTGGCAGACAAGAGACAGTGAGAATCCCGACTTATTCGAGGACCTTTAAATCCAATGGAAAAACCATTTGAAAAACCATTTAGTAAAGTGGTAGCATCTTCCCGCTTAGGATAAATGGTCAGCCATGAAGCTAACACCCCTAACTTAATTGGGGTTGGGGGCACGAAAATTCTTTCCTCCGTGAAACGGACCCCGAGTTTGAGACCCATTGTTCAAGGGGGTTTTCCCAGCCATACCCACCTGTTCAGGTTTCCCCATGGATTTGGATTGCCCAACATTCCTTTGAGTTTGACCAGCCTGTCTTTGGCCAGACCTACAAAACATAGCCCCATGTCCGAAAGCGAAACATTTGCTGCACTTGTGCATGAATTTACATGCTCGAAAATGGCATCCCCTGGGACCATTGAAGCCAAAACATGTACCCTTCTTTTGACCCCGAGCACCAAACGCAGTATACGCCACCGAGGAGCCTGACTGTGCTGCTGCCATTACTGGCGCAGCTGCTACAGTTATCCACAATTCAATATCAAGGGCCCCCCAGGACCGGGAAGGGTGTGCTTCTTGCCTAAGACGAAACTGCTCGTCATAGCGCCGCCACCCAAAACCAGGAAATTGTAGTGCCGCCATGCGCACCGTTTCCGCATACTTGAGTAACTCTGCGAAACTGTGGGGGTGCTTCAATAAATAAATAGCCATAAACGTATGAAACGCTGATGCCCATTTATCTATTGTATCAATTTTCCTAGTCCGATTTGCAGCTGCCTGGCGCACCACCATTTGATTCCCTTCAACAGCTAGAGTAAGTTCAGATGCCTGATTAGACCTGGCTAGAACCGCTGCCGCACTATCTTGCAGTAGCAAAGAGAGATCAATATAGGTCCCTTGCCAAATTTTTTCCTTTAGGGCCAAGGGGACATTCCCTCCCAATGGGGTATAATCATCCACCCTTGGAATAGGCTCTGGCTGAGCTGATGTCTGTATGGCACCAGCAAGGAGAGGGGCACTGAAACTAGAGGCCTGCTCATGACTAATGTTAATACTAGGGCACAACCCACTACTGCTAGGAATACTAGTGCTACCACTAGGCCTACACTCAGCAAAATTATTACTAACAGTAACACTACTACCATGGCTACCAATAACATTAGATTCAGATAATGGCAATGAATTATTGTCGGCGTTAGGCCTACCCGATTGACTTGTCTCTGCTGGTGCTACAGCTGTGCTGACCGTAGGCACAACCGCCACATCTGAGGCACGACGCACTGAAGATGCTGCTGGTGCTGCCCGTGAGCGTTTGCGAGTTGGTTCATTTCCCAGCCTCGCCGGTGGCCGCTTCTCGCGAGCTGGCCGCGGCATTGTCGCCTAACGTCTAACTACATGTACATGTTATTGTTAACGTTTACTGTTAATTAAGGCGATTACCCTAAAGTCCGAGGAATGACACGAATCATGCAAGTCCTTGGCTTGCTAAAGTCTGCAACAGATCCCGAACAACAGATCCCGAACAACAGTTAGCAGCAAGGTCCAGTGAAGGAACTGAAGTTAGGCCTAGGCAATAGCCTAATGCTAAAAAATCCAGTGGAACAGTTGATGTTAGCAAAGCAAAGGTGATACTGCTATCCAGATCCAGGCACAATATAATCCCGTTGCTAGGCTATATCCATAAGGTGAATGACTGAAGAGGTGATACTGCTATCCAGATCCAGGCACAATATAATCCCGTTGCTAGGCTATATCCATAAGGTGAATGACTGAAGAAGAAAGTCGGAGGCAAGTGATGACATCAATCCTATCCCTTGCACAGTAAGCGCCGGGTGACCAGGTGAAATCTGTCCAGTATAGGTAGGCCTGCTATAGGCCTCACGTTAGCCTGATGATAACCAATCCACAACGGCCTATCCTTGGCCCAAAACTCCGGTGATGTAGGGCCTATTCAAGAAATACACCCAACTGAAGATGAAGGCCTACAATTTTACCAAAGTATCCTGGCAGTACTACTAGTAGTACTACTACTACTAGGCAAAGATGATGAATTCAATCCAGTTCCTTGGCACCATACATGCAATAAACTCCGGTGAAGTAACAAGATAAACCGGCCGATGACAAGGTGAATAGGCCTATAGGCAGGCCCCAACACCGGCGTTACCGGTAGGTCCACTCAAGCTAGTACTAGAGTCGGGCCTACTAATGTTACTGAACTTCCAAAGTCAATCCAGGCCAAAGGGGATGAATTCAGATCAGACCCAATTTACAATTCAGAGTAGAATCAGAATAAATTAAATTTTACAGTTAATTGTTATTGTTGTGCTTTGCACAAAGGACTGTGACAAAGTGAGCTTAAACATTGCACACATTTTTTCACTAAAACTAGCTAGCAGACTAAGATGTCGCCCCATTGGCTGAAAGTTTGGTGTAACATAAGCTCTCATTGGTCCAAACCCTCTAATCTGATTGGCTAATTAACAACCTGCATATATAGTGTAATATCACTGTATCTTATTTAGAATCTTTTGTTTTTTACAAAAAGTAAAATGCAATTTTTGTCAAGAAATCCTAACAAAATTGTTGATATATATGCATGGCCAGAAAGCTGTTAAAGAGCTCTGTATAGCCATGAACAAGTTTCCCACCTAAGAAGCTGATGCTGTGCAGAATCATCAATTTCCCCCCAATTTCTAATGCCATTGGTACAAGAGAAGCCCTTACTTATGTACACACTCAGACCTTCATAGTGTACTGCTTCCAAATTATTGAATTTTTAGTAAGGCTACATTCACACAATAAACATACAGTGGGTTTCTATGTAATACAGTGCAATGTCCTTTTGCAAAGTACCACACACACAAGCCTACATAATACTACCATCTGGTAATGCATATTCATTAGAAAGTTTGCCAACCCCGCAGCTGATTGGCTGCTCATGGTCAGCACAGGATCCTGTGTTGCCACAAAGTTTGCAATGGTATTTTGTGCAGTAATTCTTTCACATGGATACATAGGAATTCATGCATGCACAGTGTGTAAATAGCATAATTCTACAATGGGACTTTAACAGTGACGATCCAAACAAATTGTATACCACAGCTAATTTCTTATGGCGAACTTTATACAACGCAGTTAATTAATTTGATTTGTGATATATTTCAAGTGTGATTCTGTGACAATTTCCGAGGAGTTATTTCACACATTAAATAAAATCACCAACAGAGAATTACTGAGAATAAAGCATTTGATCACTTAATGATAAAATGTCTTGTTTGCAATTAAACTGAGTTTTAAAATGAGACAAGTTTTCGCAATTCAAGTCGATTTTAGAACTTGAACTTTGACCTCAGTACTTGACCTTTACCACAACCATGATATTGCATCCATGACCCAAATTTGATTGGAATTAGATTTCAATATATACGACCAATTTTTTCAAAACTTTAACCAAATTGATGTATACATACGAACGAACATCGTACATAAATAGTGAGTGCATAGTCTCTAAACTTCGCTCAGGCAAGATAAAATCAGACATCTGGATCTGGGCAGAAAGGGCTAAATTGGCCTCAGGGTGTATTGTGAGCTTTTTAGATTTTGATTATTTATATTCCTTAAAATGTCCATCTTGCTACAATTTCACATCAAAATTTCATCTATAACGTGTATTTGCGGTGATTTTTTTTTAAATCAAAATCGGGAAGGCTAGTAATGAAGAATAATCCAATAGATGTAGGTTTTTTTTAGAAAGTAATCCGGTACTAGGAAAACATCTGGAACAATTAGGAAAACAACTACATGTATGTCTAACAAGTTCAGTTTTTCTACATACCTTCAGGGCATATGTAGGCCGTGTAGTTTACTATAGTATAGGCCTGTCAGTGTCATCACAGTAGAAGCCTTCAGGGCAAGTCTTGCAGGTCCACTCTTCTGGCTCATTCTGGTACGTTCCTGCCGGGCAGGGCACTTTGTCATCCACACCTTCCTTGCAGTAGTAGCCTGGAGGGCAAGGGTAGTCTAAGGGCTCACGCACAATCTGACCGCCGGGGCAGTAGAAACCTAATGGGTTTAAAACAGAAACTATTACACTAGGAAAGGACATGGTGTGATTTTGCATTCAAAACGGACACGGCCATTAGCAGGATTTATCAAATTCACATCCAAATGCTTTCAGAATTCAGGAGAACGCTCCATTAGAAGATTCATTCATAAAATTCAAGTTAGTGGGGAGTCCTTAAGTAAACATAATCCCCCATGTCCAGCAAAGATATGGACAACACTCTGGCCCTGTGAGTGCTTTCAACATGCATGTGAATGGTACACATGCATATACATGTACAGTGTATGCAATTGTATCTTGGCAGTAAGTCAAGTGTTCATTTTGTGCAACAGGATTTTACTTTGCAGATTCGATCCAGTTCTTCGACATCTCCTCCACAAATGCCAAGTGTGACTTAGCTATATTGTGTGAACTGTCCTTCCTCCATGTGTGTATAAAGTCTATATAGGCTATACTTTACACCAGAACGAATAAAATGAAAGCAGGATTCCAATTCTGTTCTTGATTAATATATAGTATTTGTTATTGTTTTATTTCAAACAACACTGTAAGCAGACATAATGCACCTATCAATTCTATGACGCACCCTCAGACCCCCGGGGGAGGTGCGTCAATGACAACAGTGAGGCCAGATTTTGGAGTCGAATGATGGAAAACAATGACGCACACAAGTTGCGACGCGACGAACAAAATAGACTAGGCGAGATTTCAAAAAAAGTTACACGAAGAGGCATTTTTGAGTAGAAAGGTGTAACATACTTTTTATACCCAATTAATGTGCCCTGAATTCAAAAATATATGTTACCAAGCTTAATTTTGAGTCCTTCCCCTTGAAAATTAGCCCACAAATCTGACCAGAAAAATAGCAGACGACATCACGAACTTTTCACATTATTCTCTTAATAGTATGGCACCAACATATTTGTATGTCCACTTACTGCACAATAACACGGGATTTCAGACTAGCCAGGTGCGTACACACACTCAATGTTAAGTTACTAGGCACCAGACTTTTTGATATACCATGCCGCACGGTGCATGTGCATGCATTAGAAAAACAGCACGACAAAAAACCTGCAGAAATCATATCCTTTTCCATGCAAATCTGTCAAGATTTTTCACTAGCCTCCATTGGAAATCTATGAGAAGGTTTTAGAGGTATTTCTGACCGTTTTTTATTGGAATTTGTGACTGTAAAATAACGTTTTGGGGGGGATTTTGTCAGTAGTCTGTAAGTGTTGTTGTGACTGTATTTACCGTGTTTACACTACAGTATTAAACATAGTACAGAGGAACACACGGCGGTTTGGAGATAGCATTTGGCAATGGCAAAGGGTGTTTATTAAATAACCAGTTTGTTCATTTTGTTTTGCTTGTGAAAGTATTTGCTATAGTTTTAGGGGTGTTTCTGTGTTTTCTAGACTGCATAAGCCAAGTTTTGTGGCAAAGCCAGGATGAGTAATCAAACCCTTTCTTGTCATTATGGCAAACGTTTTCCTTTCAGCATTTGATTCTGTAAGCCTTCGAGTTTTGTTTGAACTAGTCGTCAAATATCTCTGTCAGTGGTTTGCCCAATTACAACACATATATGTAGATTTTACACATGCGAGTGTGAGGAACTCGGTGTCTGCATGATCATGATGTAGGTCCGCATATATGCATGTAGCCTGTAGTTTACAAAAACACACTGCCGAACAACTTTAGATATTTTGCATGGTTGAGCTTTTACACTTAATAATACCGAACAAAAACACTTTTACTTTTCTGTGTGTTTAAAAATTAACAAGTAGCATTTGTTGATGAGAACAACAGAAATTTCATGCATGTCCAGATGAAGTTTAGATTTCTTGTTCGTGGTTCAGTGCTTTCAATTAAATTGCTCTTGTTGTTGGTACATTTAACTTGGTAAACAGTTTACCCACTCACACAGAAAATACAAACACATTAAGTTGAAGGCAACTGCAATGGATCCTGTTGTTAGCCTAAAAAGGCCTTTGTCTACTGACCTTTCTGCCTGTTTATTTTGTCAAACAAAAGGAGGCCAACTTCGCAAAGCAACAAGTCAAGGGGTACAAAATGTATCCAAAGTACTAGAGGTCAGACAAAAAGTAAAAGATGTAAAAAACAGAGATGTCATTGATCGATTGGGTGATGTTTTTGGCACTGACAGGTGTCCTGTGTCCAGTCTCGTCTGGCATGGAAACTGCTATGCCCTCTTCACTGACAAAAACAAAATCCAGCGATTACAAGATGCTGCTGAATCAAGCCATGTAAGTAGTAGTAGCGCTGCAGACGTAGGACATCAAACAAAATCATGCCAACCACAGCGTACAACGCGAACATGCAGAAGTAGTTTCCAACCAATGGACTTTAATCTGTGCATGTTCTGCCAAGCTGTCAAACCTAAGTTGCAAGTATCCTCGGTAATGACACTCCGCACTAGTCAGGATATCCTGGAGGCTTCTAACGGAGCCTGGGCTAGGAACTTTGAACGACTCCCATCTGAAGCATGCTGAATCCTTCGTATGCAAGATGTATGGAGTCGACAATGTTGACTTCATAAATGACGTGCGCGTCAACAAATTTTGTAAGGCCTGCAAACAGGAATTGCTCCCCCCAACCAGTGAATCCCTTGAGTTGCACATAAAGCGTGCCCATTACCAGTCATTGTCCTGTACCGGCACTACCAGATGCAAGTGAGATGGGATGGAAACTTGATGAGACAGGCCCTTATTCTGATGGCCCTTGATCCAATCACAGATGCCTGTCTTGAGCTGATATCGTGCAGCTGTCGTAAATGATGCCAGACCCTACGATGCAGATGTCGGAAAGCGAAGCTACCTTGTACTACTGTGTGTGGATGCCGACAACAGACTGATCTGGATGCCTGTATGAACTCTAATATCTAATTCTTATCTGACCAAACACTGTAGCATTCCGTCCGCTACACAGTGACATTCAGCTCAATACAGAACAAAAATATTTAAAGTAACAATATTGCTATTCATCCATCCAGTGCATAGAGATTATTAACTGATGATGACAATTGTTCATACAATAATAAGCACATTATTACATAGCTTGATGATTAAAAAACTGCAACTTTGCATTTATGTTATGATTTAATAGGATAGACCTAATCTAGTGTTGACTCTTTGAATGTCAGTTTGGCTTTCATGGAAGGGGGGGGGGGTGTTGTAAATACATATGTTTGAGATAAGAAAGAGAACTTTAACTTAAACTGACAGGTAATAAGGACATAACCTAATGTGAATGGGACATTGCCCCAATAATTCTCGAAAATATTGGAAAACAAAATGACAACACTCCCGGGGAGCCACTTGTAGACTAGGCGAGATTTCAAAAAAAGTTACACGAAGAGGCATTTTTGAGTAGAAAGGTGTAACATACTTTTTATACCCAATTAATGTGCCCTGAATTCAAAAATATATGTTACCAAGCTTAATTTTGAGTCCTTCCCCTTGAAAATTAGCCCACAAATCTGACCAGAAAAATAGCAGACGACATCACGAACTTTTCACATTATTCTCTTAATAGTATGGCACCAACATATTTGTATGTCCACTTACTGCACAATAACACGGGATTTCAGACTAGCCAGGTGCGTACACACACTCAATGTTAAGTTACTAGGCACCAGACTTTTTGATATACCATGCCGCACGGTGCATGTGCATGCATTAGAAAAACAGCACGACAAAAAACCTGCAGAAATCATATCCTTTTCCATGCAAATCTGTCAAGATTTTTCACTAGCCTCCATTGGAAATCTATGAGAAGGTTTTAGAGGTATTTCTGACCGTTTTTTATTGGAATTTGTGACTGTAAAATAACGTTTTGGGGGGGATTTTGTCAGTAGTCTGTAAGTGTTGTTGTGACTGTATTTACCGTGTTTACACTACAGTATTAAACATAGTACAGAGGAACACACGGCGGTTTGGAGATAGCATTTGGCAATGGCAAAGGGTGTTTATTAAATAACCAGTTTGTTCATTTTGTTTTGCTTGTGAAAGTATTTGCTATAGTTTTAGGGGTGTTTCTGTGTTTTCTAGACTGCATAAGCCAAGTTTTGTGGCAAAGCCAGGATGAGTAATCAAACCCTTTCTTGTCATTATGGCAAACGTTTTCCTTTCAGCATTTGATTCTGTAAGCCTTCGAGTTTTGTTTGAACTAGTCGTCAAATATCTCTGTCAGTGGTTTGCCCAATTACAACACATATATGTAGATTTTACACATGCGAGTGTGAGGAACTCGGTGTCTGCATGATCATGATGTAGGTCCGCATATATGCATGTAGCCTGTAGTTTACGAAAACACACTGCCGAACAACTTTAGATATTTTGCATGGTTGAGCTTTTACACTTAATAATACCGAACAAAAACACTTTTACTTTTCTGTGTGTTTAAAAATTAACAAGTAGCATTTGTTGATGAGAACAACAGAAATTTCATGCATGTCCAGATGAAGTTTAGATTTCTTGTTCGTGGTTCAGTGCTTTCAATTAAATTGCTCTTGTTGTTGGTACATTTAACTTGGTAAACAGTTTACCCACTCACACAGAAAATACAAACACATTAAGTTGAAGGCAACTGCAATGGATCCTGTTGTTAGCCTAAAAAGGCCTTTGTCTACTGACCTTTCTGCCTGTTTATTTTGTCAAACAAAAGGAGGCCAACTTCGCAAAGCAACAAGTCAAGGGGTACAAAATGTATCCAAAGTACTAGAGGTCAGACAAAAAGTAAAAGATGTAAAAAACAGAGATGTCATTGATCGATTGGGTGATGTTTTTGGCACTGACAGGTGTCCTGTGTCCGGTCTCGTCTGGCATGGAAACTGCTATGCCCTCTTCACTGACAAAAACAAAATCCAGCGATTACAAGATGCTGCTGAATCAAGCCATGTAAGTAGTAGTAGCGCTGCAGACGTAGGACATCAAACAAAATCATGCCAACCACAGCGTACAACGCGAACATGCAGAAGTAGTTTCCAACCAATGGACTTTAATCTGTGCATGTTCTGCCAAGCTGTCAAACCTAAGTTGCAAGTATCCTCGGTAATGACACTCCGCACTAGTCAGGATATCCTGGAGGCTTCTAACGGAGCCTGGGCTAGGAACTTTGAACGACTCCCATCTGAAGCATGCTGAATCCTTCGTATGCAAGATGTATGGAGTCGACAATGTTGACTTCATAAATGACGTGCGCGTCAACAAATTTTGTAAGGCCTGCAAACAGGAATTGCTCCCCCCAACCAGTGAATCCCTTGAGTTGCACATAAAGCGTGCCCATTACCAGTCATTGTCCTGTACCGGCACTACCAGATGCAAGTGAGATGGGATGGAAACTTGATGAGACAGGCCCTTATTCTGATGGCCCTTGATCCAATCACAGATGCCTGTCTTGAGCTGATATCGTGCAGCTGTCGTAAATGATGCCAGACCCTACGATGCAGATGTCGGAAAGCGAAGCTACCTTGTACTACTGTGTGTGGATGCCGACAACAGACTGATCTGGATGCCTGTATGAACTCTAATATCTAATTCTTATCTGACCAAACACTGTAGCATTCCGTCCGCTACACAGTGACATTCAGCTAAATACAGAACAAAAATATTTAAAGTAACAATATTGCTATTCATCCATCCAGTGCATAGAGATTATTAACTGATGATGACAATTGTTCATACAATAATAAGCACATTATTACATAGCTTGATGATTAAAAAACTGCAACTTTGCATTTATGTTATGATTTAATAGGATAGACCTAATCTAGTGTTGACTCTTTGAATGTCAGTTTGGCTTTCACGGAAGGGGGGGGGGAGGGGGGGGGGGTGTTGTAAATACATATGTTTGAGATAAGAAAGAGAACTTTAACTTAAACTGACAGGTAATAAGGACATAACCTAATGTGAATGGGACATTGCCCCAATAATTCTCGAAAATATTGGAAAACAAAATGACAACACTCCCGGGGAGCCACTTGTAGACTAGGCGAGATTTCAAAAAAAGTTACACGAAGAGGCATTTTTGAGTAGAAAGGTGTAACATACTTTTTATACCCAATTAATGTGCCCTGAATTCAAAAATATATGTTACCAAGCTTAATTTTGAGTCCTTCCCCTTGAAAATTAGCCCACAAATCTGACCAGAAAAATAGCAGACGACATCACGAACTTTTCACATTATTCTCTTAATAGTATGGCACCAACATATTTGTATGTCCACTTACTGCACAATAACACGGGATTTCAGACTAGCCAGGTGCGTACACACACTCAATGTTAAGTTACTAGGCACCAGACTTTTTGATATACCATGCCGCACGGTGCATGTGCATGCATTAGAAAAACAGCACGACAAAAAACCTGCAGAAATCATATCCTTTTCCATGCAAATCTGTCAAGATTTTTCACTAGCCTCCATTGGAAATCTATGAGAAGGTTTTAGAGGTATTTCTGACCGTTTTTTATTGGAATTTGTGACTGTAAAATAACGTTTTGGGGGGGATTTTGTCAGTAGTCTGTAAGTGTTGTTGTGACTGTATTTACCGTGTTTACACTACAGTATTAAACATAGTACAGAGGAACACACGGCGGTTTGGAGATAGCATTTGGCAATGGCAAAGGGTGTTTATTAAATAACCAGTTTGTTCATTTTGTTTTGCTTGTGAAAGTATTTGCTATAGTTTTAGGGGTGTTTCTGTGTTTTCTAGACTGCATAAGCCAAGTTTTGTGGCAAAGCCAGGATGAGTAATCAAACCCTTTCTTGTCATTATGGCAAACGTTTTCCTTTCAGCATTTGATTCTGTAAGCCTTCGAGTTTTGTTTGAACTAGTCGTCAAATATCTCTGTCAGTGGTTTGCCCAATTACAACACATATATGTAGATTTTACACATGCGAGTGTGAGGAACTCGGTGTCTGCATGATCATGATGTAGGTCCGCATATATGCATGTAGCCTGTAGTTTACAAAAACACACTGCCGAACAACTTTATATATTTTGCATGGTTGAGCTTTTACACTTAATAATACCGAACAAAAACACTTTTACTTTTCTGTGTGTTTAAAAATTAACAAGTAGCATTTGTTGATGAGAACAACAGAAATTTCATGCATGTCCAGATGAAGTTTAGATTTCTTGTTCGTGGTTCAGTGCTTTCAATTAAATTGCTCTTGTTGTTGGTACATTTAACTTGGTAAACAGTTTACCCACTCACACAGAAAATACAAACACATTAAGTTGAAGGCAACTGCAATGGATACTGTTGTTAGCCTAAAAAGGCCTTTGTCTACTGACCTTTCTGCCTGTTTATTTTGTCAAACAAAAGGAGGCCAACTTCGCAAAGCAACAAGTCAAGGGGTACAAAATGTATCCAAAGTACTAGAGGTCAGACAAAAAGTAAAAGATGTAAAAAACAGAGATGTCATTGATCGATTGGGTGATGTTTTTGGCACTGACAGTTGTCCTGTGTCCGGTCTCGTCTGGCATGGAAACTGCTATGCCCTCTTCACTGACAAAAACAAAATCCAGCGATTACAAGATGCTGCTGAATCAAGCCATGTAAGTAGTAGTAGCGCTGCAGACGTAGGACATCAAACAAAATCATGCCAACCACAGCGTACAACGCGAACATGCAGAAGTAGTTTCCAACCAATGGACTTTAATCTGTGCATGTTCTGCCAAGCTGTCAAACCTAAGTTGCAAGTATCCTCGGTAATGACACTCCGCACTAGTCAGGATATCCTGGAGGCTTCTAACGGAGCCTGGGCTAGGAACTTTGAACGACTCCCATCTGAAGCATGCTGAATCCTTCGTATGCAAGATGTATGGAGTCGACAATGTTGACTTCATAAATGACGTGCGCGTCAACAAATTTTGTAAGGCCTGCAAACAGGAATTGCTCCCCCCAACCAGTGAATCCCTTGAGTTGCACATAAAGCGTGCCCATTACCAGTCATTGTCCTGTACCGGCACTACCAGATGCAAGTGAGATGGGATGGAAACTTGATGAGACAGGCCCTTATTCTGATGGCCCTTGATCCAATCACAGATGCCTGTCTTGAGCTGATATCGTGCAGCTGTCGTAAATGATGCCAGACCCTACGATGCAGATGTCGGAAAGCAAAGCTACCTTGTACTACTGTGTGTGGATGCCGACAACAGACTGATCTGGATGCCTGTATGAACTCTAATATCTAATTCTTATCTGACCAAACACTGTAGCATTCCGTCCGCTACACAGTGACATTCAGCTAAATACAGAACAAAAATATTTAAAGTAACAATATTGCTATTCATCCATCCAGTGCATAGAGATTATTAACTGATGATGACAATTGTTCATACAATAATAAGCACATTATTACATAGCTTGATGATTAAAAAACTGCAACTTTGCATTTATGTTATGATTTAATAGAATAGACCTAATCTAGTGTTGACTCTTTGAATGTCAGTTTGGCTTTCACGGAAGGGGGGGGGGGGTGGGGGGGGGGGGGGGGTGTTGTAAATACATATGTTTGAGATAAGAAAGAGAACTTTAACTTAAACTGACAGGTAATAAGGACATAACCTAATGTGAATGGGACATTGCCCCAATAATTCTCGAAAATATTGGAAAACAAAATGACAACACTCCCGGGGAGCCACTTGTGCATTTGGTTACATGTAACATTTTATTACAGATCGTGGTGAAATAGAACTATATAGGTTATGAACAAGCACCCCCAAGTCATGATACATTGATATGTTAACCAACTTTTATTGGAATGAACCATTTTAACACTTTGGGGAATTCTGGCAAATAAGACAAGTTTAACGTCAAAATACAGCTTTTGGATTAAGCCCACCAGTATTTCTTAAGATTGCACCAAAACAAGCATTTTTAAACATTTTTCTGTATTTTTTGCCTATAAGACCCCTTTAATCTCAAAATACAGTTTGGTAACAATGATTTTTGGATTCAGCGCCCCCAAATTAGGTGAGGTCAATATGGTTCTCATTTCTATTTTAATAAAATTCACTTTTGCACCAAAACAAGCATTTTTAAACATTTTTCTGTATTTTTTGCCTATAAGACCCCTTTAATCTCAAAATACAGCTTGGTAACAATGATTTTTGGATTCAGCGCCCCAAAATTAGGTAAGATAGATATGTTACCAACTTCTACTCAAAAATGCCTCTTCTTGCCTTAAAACAAGCCCTTTTTTAAAATCTCGCCTAGTCTAAAAGTCGCGACATGAAGCGGGGCATCGCGCTGTGTGTATGCACGCACGTCGGCCGCGCCGCGCCAGCAGTGAATGAACGGCTACTACTTCAGTTTTCTGCTATGGCATGCTACGGTGAATAACCACAGCCGTACCGAATAAACTCAAATTTTCCAGGAACGCTTTACTTTTGGATCGTTACCAGCACATTCACAATCACAAACGTTCATGTACCGCGCGCTGCGAGCGCGCGCCATCAAAGGGGTTTTCCAACGCTGCACATGAGTCATCCCTCTAGTCTGCATGCAGGCGCTTTGTCTTGCAAACACGCTGAAGTACCGCCAGGCATTATACACCCATAGTA
This sequence comes from Crossaster papposus, assembly GCA_037893245.1. Classification (NCBI taxonomy): domain Eukaryota; kingdom Metazoa; phylum Echinodermata; class Asteroidea; order Velatida; family Solasteridae; genus Crossaster; species Crossaster papposus. Next base: position 671,957 of record JBAIAA010000774.1, on the reverse strand, counting down.
ACCCGACTGGAGTGTAAGCCTACGGAAAGTAGTGAGAATTTAAACTGTATACCTGACTAGCAGCGATAAGCATACATGGAAAGTAATGTGTGCGACAAATTCTCCCTTGTCGTTTTGCTGAGGGGAAGTTGGCCGCGATCGAACTTAGGTATATATGGAAATCACATGCAGCTAAGTAAGCAAAGCGGCTGCATTGACGCTGTGTTATTCTCAATGTTATTCTTCCATTACATAGCCGAGAATTCGGATGCAACTGGTACCTTTTCTGTGAGATATTTTACGTGCTTGTCCCAACTAGGAAGGGCTCGCGCACGCAATATCTCGTGTTCTTGTGAAAAGGACGACGCGCGCGATGCTGCGTTCTTATTATTTTGGACTTAAATTAATTCAAGCCTATGTAAATTTGTACAGAACTTAATAAAGTACATACTTTCACATTTGTTCACATATAATCTTTCAAGATCTTTCAAGCAGTGGCAACACTGGTTGCGGTACATGAACGTTTAAACGCCGTATACACGCACTGCTTTTATGTTGTTTTACAAATCCACACTATACTCATAATATCATTACGCGCACACGGGTGATTAATGGAAAGAACGTTACTGCAGACATAATTATCGTTCTCGGTCATTTCTTTATTGATTTTGACCATTGGTAAAAGAAAACAAAACAACATTTCACACAGGGAACTATTACAGTATTTATATCGACTTATATAATGGTATTTAGTTGTTACATTTTAAGTGGAATCGTTCAGGCAGGATCGCTTTCACACCTTATCGTACTTTAGTGCTGATAACAATCTTAATCTTCTGGGCGCATGCTGTGAATTGCCCCATTACAAAACTTCAATTTTATGAATGCGGACCCGACCAGAGTATAGGGTTGGTCGGGTCGGCTTCTAAAGGGATGTATTCGTAATGAGTAAATTCACATCCTTGATCAAGTCGTAACAATCTAAATTTACATCCAGTTGTGAAAACACTTTGCACCTTAAATCATTGCAAATATTTTTGGGAAGGTTTTCTTTTTATTTCTGGCACTTAAGTGCTATCAGTCTTCACTCGAGTTGAGTTGAGTCGACTTGAGTCTTCTGCCTGCAATAGCAAAAGCAAACGCGAATTTGTGATGTCATTTGTGATGAACACATTTTAACTTCGGCAAATGTTGGCAGCGAGGGCTTTGTGAAGTCAAATTCGTTCGGCATTCGCTCAATACACGATAAGTATGAACTGGCCTTAACTCGAGCCTGCAATGTTTATATCCTGCAGTGAGCTAGTTCGAGATTGTTGCAGTATTATACAGATGCAGACGGGTGCTAATTCTATGAAGGGTTGCGAGGTGTAGAAGACCAGCAGAGTTGAATGATCGTTCCTCCATCATCGACCTACTCGTGAGCAGTTCCCTTCAGGATAAGCCAGTCAACTAGCCCCAGAGTACTGTCCCCCGACGCACTCCAGGCAGTAAGTGATGTTCTTCGCCCTCCGGGAAGGCAGGTAGGTGCCTGGGGGGCAATCCTCCTCGGAGCTGCTGCCGGCGACGCAGTAATGGCCGGAGCTGCACTCATTACCTGCACAGAAAGACATATCAAGGGATAAGTTGTTGTTGCTTGAGAATCTCAAAGTTGCAATGAATATACTAGAAACAGGTTCGTTTCAAACAAGAGCATGAGGAACTCAGTAACACTAGCCTTGAATACAAGGATGAGCATGTGCTGTTTCAGCCTCCACGCAGTGCACTGACAGGGCGATCGCTGCCCACGGTCTGTTCCACACACCATGCGCACACATGATGCACACATTGCTTCTGTACGAAGGCCCATTAGTGCCAGCAAAAAATATAATTCAAATCCGTTATTACGGATTCGCAATCCGTTATTACGGATTCACAATCCGTTATTACGGATTCGTAATCCGTTATTACGGATTAGCAATCCGTTATTACGGATTCATAATCACAATAGCTCTTCGGTCACTCAATCACGTTGAAAACATGTACGTACGTACCACCACACCGCACTCCAGGGATGCAGAGTGACCAGTAAATAGCGCCCTCTAGGGATGAGTGAATCCGTAATAACGGATTGCAAATCCGTAATAACGGATTGCAAATCCGTAATAACGGATTGCAAATCCGTAATAACGGATTGCTAATCCGTAATAACGGATTGCGAATCCGTAATAACGGATTTGAATTATATTTTTTGCTGGCACTAATGGGCCTTCGTACTTCTGTACCGTGCCATGTACATGTAGTACACCTGACTGAACCTAGCCGCGTTCTCAGCCGCGGTTTCGAAATCTCAAATGGATAGAGTAAAGGGTGGTCAAAACTGTGTTTTTTGAAAACTGTGTTCTGAGACTATGGCAACGAAATTTTTCATTTCGCATAAAAATAATTTGTATTTTACCGTGTAATCTATCTTATCCGTCTCTTTGGCAGAACAAATTTTGGAGGGGGCCAATTCGGTCCACTAATTAGGTCTTAATTAAAAGTCTAATGAGGAAGCTCAGTTTTCCACTCAAAAAGTGCAGAAAAATGAATACGGCTGACACTAAGACCACTTTAAAAGTAAATGTACACCACATAGTTTCACAAATGTGCATTTTTATTACATAATCCATTTTATCCATCTCTTAGGCAGATCAAATTTTTTGGGGGGCCAATTCGGTCCACTAATTAGGTCTTAATTAAAGGCCTAATGAGAAAGTTCAGTTTCCTCTCTAAAATGCAGACAAATGAATACGGCTAGCTGACACTAAGACCACTTTAAAAGTAAATGTACACCACATAGTTGCACAAATGTGCATTTTTATTACATAATCCGTTTCATGTATCCTTCAGGCAGATCAAATTTTGGAGGGGGCCAATTCGGTCCACTAATTAGGTCTTAATTAAAAGTCTAATGAGGAAGCTCGGTTTTCCACTCAAAAAGTGCAGAAAAATGAATACCGCTGACACTAAGACCACTTTAAAAGTAAATGTACACCACATAGTTGCACAAATGTGCATTTTTATTACATAATCCGTTTTATGTATCCTTTAGGCAGAGCAAATTTTGGAGGGGGCCGATTCGGTCCACTAATGAGGTCTTAATTATAAGTCTAATGAGGAAGCTCAGTTTTCCACTCAAAAAGTGCAGAAAAATGAATACCGCTGACACTAAGACCACTTTAAAAGTAAATGTACACCACATAGTTTCACAAATGTGCATTTTTATTACATAATCCGTTTTATGTATCCTTTAGGCAGAGCAAATTTTGGAGGGGGCCGATTCGGTCCACTAATGAGGTCTTAATTATAAGTCTAATGAGGAAGCTCAGTTTTCCACTCAAAAAGTGCAGAAAAATAAACACGGCTGACACTAAGACCACTTTAAAAGTAAATGTACACCACATAGTTTCACAAATGTGCATTTTTATTACATAATCCATTTGATCCATCTCTTAGGCAGATCAAATTTTGGAGGGGGCTAATTCGGTCCACTAATTAGGTATTAATTAAAGGCCTAATGAGAAGGTTCAGTATTACATAATCTATTTCATGTATATCCTTTAGGCAGATCCAATTTTGGAGGGGGCCAATTCGGTCCACTAATTAGCTGTTAACTAATATTGTAATGAGGAAGCTCAGTTTTCCACTCAAAAAGTGCAGAAAAATGAACACGGCTGACACTAAGACCACTTTAAAAGTAAATGTACACCACATAGTTCCACAAATGTGCATTTTTATTACATAATCCCTTTCATTAATTGTTTAGGCAGATCAAATTTTGGAGGGGGTCAATTCGGTCCACTAATTAGGTCTTAATTAAAGGCCTAATGAGAAGGCTCAGTTTTCCACTATAACAGTGCAGACAAATAAGCCGATTTGACTTGAGTGGCTGTATAAGGAGCTTTGTTAAAACCGGTGTGTTCATTCCAAACAAGCTGTATATACAAATGAATAAGGGTCACATGAGGAACCTTAATGTTGTATACTCTAACGAAAAATGTCTTGAAATAGCCTACGTAATTCTGGCAAAAGAAATATATCCAAAGATTTAAAAAAGTTTGTAAAAAGTTTAAAGGGGTTAAATCCCCCACCCTAGTTTTGAATTAAAGAAACACAAATGCAGCGGTGGAACAACGGAAACTTAAAATTCATAGAAGGGTAAGAGCTGTTACTAATACTCTATAAAACGCAGAACTTTACTTATTAAAGTAAGCTAGGAACAATCTACTTAGCTCTGGATCTACGATGTGCGATCGTTTTAAAACCTGCATAGTGATGTAGATCCTAAGTTTGTTAGCATTGTCGTCTTTGATTTGTTTTGTTTTGAGACAAATTTCTTCAGCATACAAGCAGCAGAATACTCCGCAACTCGCCAAATCTGTTTGTTGCGTGCACACTGCTTGTCTGGCCGAAAGAAATTGCTGACCTTGTAAAACACTTGGTGTTTGAGTCCAACATCTATTTTTTCTACCGTTTAGGAAAAACTCCAAAAAAGCGCTTCCATGATGAATCATTTTCTGGCGAGTGTCTGAACTGCAACTCAGTGAGTCATAGCACTTAAGCTGGTTCTGGGCGTTGTCCAAAACATACAGAGTAAAATGCTTGTTTTCAAGGAGAGGGAAAAACATGATTTCGCAAAATCTCTCACCGTCAATGAAGGCTTTAGAAACTGATCGAAACGTTTGAGGTGTTGATTGCTTGTTAATGATATTCAACGTTTCATGACAGTGCATAGCCCATAATTGCATTTGATCGACCTCTGCATTTACGATTTCGCACAGTTGACTAAGATAACAATCAACGACAGATTCGCTCAGCCAACCAGTACTGTAGTTTGGATAGATATGTCTCAAACGCTTCAATACAGGCGATTTGGGAATGTTGTTGATCATGGCCAATTGGTGGAAGAACAGAAAATCTTTGGTTTTCTTGTCACGCACTGCCACGCTGTTTAAATTTCTCGGATCAATTGAGGCCCACATAAGTTGTACGAATTCCTCCTCTTTTTCATTTACTGTAAACCACTTGTCTGAGTTTAACGATGCAATAGGCCTATTGTCTTCTGTCGACTCAATTTTTTCATAAAAAAACAAATATCCCGTTTCGGAAACTCGATTTGCAAAACGAAGAGCAGTTGTTTCTTTAACAATGCCATCATTGAACTCTATTATTGTAATATTTAATTGATCCCTGACAAAGGTTTTGTAGTGTCCAGATTCCAACGATTGGCCTTCGTGGACGACTACCGACCTCAACTCGTAAACTGCCGGAGTATTCTTCAAACAAAACTTGGACAAATCCAAAACAATACTAGTGGTGACGTCTGCTGTAATTTTCACCTGTCGCCCCCCAACATTACGAAATCGTAACAATTGTACAACTAATAAAGTAGGACAGTTTACAATATGAGGCCCCCTCCAAAATTTGCTCTGCCTAAGAGATGGATAAAATGGATTATGTAATAAAAATGCACATTTGTGAAACTATGTGGTGTACATATTCTTTTAAAGTGGTCTTATTGTCAGCCGTATTCATTTGTCTGCATTTTAGAGAGGAAACCTGAACCTTCTCATTAGGCCTTTAATTAAAACCTAATTAGTCGACCGAATTGGCCCCCTCCAAAAATTAATCTGCCTAAGAGATGGATAAAAGGGATTATGTAATAAAAATGCACATTTGTGAAACTATGTGGTGTACATTTACTTTTAAAGTGGACTTAGTGTCAGCCGTGTTTATTTTTCTGCACTTTTTGAGTGGAAAACTGAGCTTCCTCATTAGACTTATAATTAAGACCTCATTAGTGGACCAAATCGGCCCCCTCCAAAATTTGCTCTGCCTAAAGGATACATAAAACGGATTATGTAATAAAAATGCACATTTGTGAAACTATGTGGTGTACATTTACTTTTAAAGTGGTCTTAGTGTCAGCCGTATTCATTTTTCTGCATTTTAGAGAGGAAACTGAATCTTCTCATTAGGCCTTTAATTAAGACCTAATTAGTGGACCGAATTGGCCCCCTCCAAAATTAGATCTGCCTAAGAGATGGATAAAATGGATTATGTAATAAAAATGCACATTTGTGAAACTATGTGGTGTACATATTCTTTTAAAGTGGTCTTATTGTCAGCCGTATTCATTTGTCTGCATTTTAGAGAGGAAACCTGAACCTTCTCATTAGGCCTTTAATTAAAACCTAATTAGTCGACCGAATTGGCCCCCTCCAAAATTTAATCTGCCTAAGAGATGGATAAAAGGGATTATGTAATAAAAATGCACATTTGTGAAACTATGTGGTGTACATTTACTTTTAAAGTGGTCTTAGTGTCAGCCGTGTTTATTTTTCTGCACTTTTTGAGTGGAAAACTGAGCTTCCTCATTAGACTTATAATTAAGACCTCATTAGTGGACCAAATCGGCCCCCTCCAAAATTTGCTCTGCCTAAAGGATACATAAAACGGATTATGTAATAAAAATGCACATTTGTGAAACTATGTGGTGTACATTTACTTTTAAAGTGGTCTTAGTGTCAGCCGTATTCATTTTTCTGCATTTTAGGGAGGAAACTGAATCTTCTCATTAGGCCTTTAATTAAGACCTAATTAGTGGACCGAATTGGCCCCCTCCAAAATTAGATCTGCCTAAGAGATGGATAAAAGGGATTATGTAATAAAAATGCACATTTGTGAAACTATGTGGTGTACATTTACTTTTAAAGTGGTCTTAGTGTCAGCCGTATTCATTTTTCTGCATTTTAGAGAGGAAACTGAATCTTCTCATTAGGCCTTTAATTAAGACCTAATTAGTGGACCGAATTGGCCCCCTCCAAAATTAGATCTGCCTAAGAGATGGATAAAAGGGATTATGTAATAAAAATGAACATTTGTGAAACTATGTGGTGTACATTTACTTTTAAAGTGGTCTTAGTGTCAGCCGTATTCATTTTTCTGCATTTTAGAGAGGAAACTGAATCTTCTCATTAGGCCTTTAATTAAGACCTAATTAGTGGACCGAATTGGCCCCCTCCAAAATTAGATCTGCCTAAGAGATGGATAAAATGGATTATGTAATAAAAATGAACATTTGTGAAACTATGTGGTGTGCATTTACTTTTAAAGTGGTCTTATTGTCAGCCGTATTCATTTGTCTGCATTTTAGAGAGGAAACTGAACCTTCTCATTAGGCCTTTAATTAAGACCTAATTAGTGGACCGAATTGGCCCCCTCCAAAATTTGATCTGCCTAAGAGATGGATAAAATGGATTATGTAATAAAAATGCACATTTGTGAAACTATGTGGTGTACATTTACTTTTAAAGTGGTCTTAGTGTCAGCCGTATTAATTTTTCTGCACTTTTTGAGTGGAAAACTGAGCTTCCTCATTAGACTTTTAATTAAGACCTAATTAGTGGACCGAATTGGCCCCCTCCAAAATTTGTTCTGCCAAAGAGACGGATAAGATAGATTACACCGTAAAATACAAATTATTTTTATGCGAAATGAAAAATTTCGTTGCCATAGTCTCAGAACTCCTGAAATCAAAAAACACAGTTTTGACCACCCTTTACTCTATCCATTTGAGATTTTGAAACCGCGGCTGAGAACGCGGCTGAAACCCACTGATCTCTATAACTGGATAGGTCGAGCGGCTCTGCACGTGAAGCCATCAGCGGCCATATTGGGATATTAAAGAATTTGCAGGCGTACACACGTTTGTATAGCGCACGACCGAGAAAACGAATGTAATATCACAGGAAACGAAGTTAACGTTACAAAAACGATCCAGTTTGATTAGGAAAATTAAGTTAAACATAATAACACCCAAGAATTACATGTATACGCCAAGTTTCAATGTTAAATAGGCCTATTTTTGGGAAAAGATACGAGACATTCGTGTGAGACGATGCAATGCAGTGCAAAGTCTATGGGATATGTCGGACAAGTATTTTCAAGAATTTCCAACTTCTAAATTTTGTTGGGGGGTTTTTTTGGGGTTTTTTTTCAGGGGGGGGGGGGAGGAAGAATTCCACATCATAACCTTATGCACAAACCATAGGACAAGGCAAAACGAGTTTTGGGGGATTAAGGAAATTCTTGAAATTTTTGGTTTAATTTTATATCCAGACACTAAAAAGTGCCAGTTTTATGATAAAATAAAAAGATGTTGAAAAAATTGAAAAAATGTCAGTGTGTTCCAGGAAAATTTAATTGGCACATCATGGTTTGTTTGTGGGGTTTTAAGGCAGTGTCCAGATTTAGAATCAACCTAATGTTTAGTAAATTCTTGCTTGACAAGTGGACAGAAAAAAAAAATTATGTGGTTTTGAGCTTAAACCATAGAGCTGTATAATAAAGATACAGCTCTATGGCTTAAACTATGAACTTGAGAAACTTGAAATAATCACATGTGTAAATAATGACATAAGTCACACAATGGATTCAATGTTGCTTAATGCTTTTATTTTACATTGATACATTACATATAACATGTAATAACTACTGCCATAGTAACAATATGCTTATTATGTATTGTTTACTGATGTTAGAAAACCAAATAAAAAACAATTAACCCCCGACTGTTTATAAAGTTAAAACCAAAACAAAACTTGCGATGTCATTTTAGAATAATAATTGTTGATACTATGCAAAGATACATTTGGCAGCATTCTTCACAGGCCAAATGTTAATAGGACACCCTTGTACGGCTTTAACTTTGAATTGTGAGTGTTTCTAGATATTTGTTCGATATGAACACAATATTAAAGATTTGTACACCACAATTTTTGTTTTGTAAGAAAGCAAAATAAAACCATGATTGAAAAGCAAAATTTGACAGCATAAAAATATGACAGAACAGCGTAACATGTACACAGGGCGGCCGCTACCCAGTGATTGTGGAGAACACTGACTGGGTAAATCCATGTCATTTTAACATCTGTATAATTTGCTTTGAATATTAACAATACAATTTTAACCAGATTTGTCAGTTTTCATAAAACACATGTTCAATATATTTCCATGTTATAAAGATAGGTTTGTGACTGTTGCGACTGTTTTATTATCTGTACTTATATTGTTGAAACATGAAATACCAAGATGCAGAGTTCTGCAATATATTTGCAGCACATCTATAGGGATGTGGAACAGTGAGATAGCTTATCTTGGAAAACGTAGTTGGTCAATTAAGCTTCCGTATTTACTGATGGTTAAACAAAATAAGTTTTGGCATTCGCTGTCATCTGTTGTCCCTCTGTCATAATGGGAGCAGTTCGTCCTATGACTTGTCCAGCCGTAATAAGCTGTACAGCCTGACATCTTAGTAGCAAGAAGTGGACTTGGGTAAACCAATTAGCTGCAGTGTACAAAGAAAAAAAATATACAGGTATAAATTAAATGCCAAGGAAAGAATGTTGTAACATGACGCTATTTTAAAAACACAAAATTCTCAATTTATTTGGCATACCCATTTCTTCAGAGAGTGAAATTTCATTTGAGCACTGTAAGGAATGTCATCAGGACTACGTTTTTAAGAGAGATTTGTGGGCGAAAATGAAATTGTTGGAAAGTATTGGAAATACGTGTCTACATCCAAGTTTCACCATGATAGCCTTGGCCTACACCATGCATTTAATAATACTATTATTATTATTAATAGGTGGCTCTACACTTCCAGAATTGTGAGAGAGAAAAAACTGTGATCATTGCGATATTTGGATAATTCTACAGAACATCAAATTTATGCACGTCAAATAGTTCATGACACAATATGTTGTGTACGAATGTGTACACAAATTACCACCATCAACTGTTTGACGTGCAAGTCAACGGGACAGTCTTCATGGAATGGGTACAAAATTGGTCTGAAAATACCTGTATTGTGGATTTCAATCATATTGTAAGGTATCCTAGACCAACTGATCCTATAAATCTACTGTTCTTTCGAAATATCCCAGTTTTTCTTTCAGATAAAATGATGGATAGGACCACAATATGAAAAAATCCCGCTGGAATTCATGTGGAAACAAAAATATCGTTTTCGCCCAACAATGTTCTCCTAAATCTCTCTTAAAACCGTAATCCTGAAATTTTTTACAAAGATAGATACTGATCGCACAGTCTGCGAGTTTATTTAATAAATTTACTTATTTACAAATGATTTTAATGCATTTTTACCCACCATCGCTGCTGCCACTGTCTCACTCTCGACGTGTCTACGCGTCTTTTGCATGCACGAAGGCAATGTTTTGAGAATATCCCATCATGGCCGCCGGTGACTTCACGGCTCGCTATCCCATCAATGTACGCTCGACCTATCCGGTTATAGAGATCAGTGCTGAAACCGCGGTTGAGACCGCGGCTGGAGACCGCGGCTGAGAACGCGGCTAGGTTCAGTCAGGTATGTAGTACGTGTGTACCACTGACCTCTATACATGGACAGATCATCCATTGTTTCATTTTGAAGTCGGCATGCAGAGAAGTGCAACATGGCGTCACTGCTGTGAGCCAATGAAATGTCCAGGTGTAGAGTTCAGTTGGTTGGTAAATCCACTGACCTCTGCAACTGGACATTTCATTGGTTCACAGCAGTGACGCCATGTTGCACTTCCAGTTCGCGCCGACTTCAAGTGTTAGCACAGCAGAATATGAACAATGATCTGTCCAGGTGTTGAGGTCAGTGGTGTGTACATGAACCTCGTATCGCCCTCTCGTAAGAGTCCCAGCCTGGTGCTCTGAAAGAGCAAGGCCTTGACGATACCGTTACTTCCGGGTTTGATGTTTTTCTTTATTTCCCCCGTACTTCGAGGGGATGTGGAAAAGGGGGGGGGGGGGGGGGTATGCAATTTATGCCGCTATGAAAATGTATATAGTCAACGGCCAACCATTGAAAATTGGTTGCTTTGATAATACAATGCTGGTGTGTCGTGTTTTGAGAAAAAAACGTGGCGTAGTCCACTTGAGGGCCAATCAGATAACGTGTTAGTGAAAACAAAACATAACTGCAAAACCCAGAAGTAAATGGTAGCACCAAGGCTGTCGACAATAGTCAACTCCCACACGTATGGTTACATCATTGCATGCACAGTGGCTGTGTGGGCTTTAAAAAAAAATTGTATGTGGTGATCAGGGTTCACTGAATGCAGAGAATGGCTGTTATCGCTGGGCATATTACCCTCTTTCATTTCTCATCACTTACCTCCGGTCCCTGTTGGCTTATTGGTGGTGGAGCCGTGAGTGCAGTAGTAAACTATTGATATCGCTCTATTGTTCCGTAGCGGACTCCAGAATCTACAATGCTTAGATATGGGTTTAATAGATTTTACGTAGAAACCGGAACCCGCGGCGGAACTCCGCACGGGGGAAAAAAGGGGTTGGGTGGGTGGGAAAACCGTTGATAAACTCACCACCAAACTGCAACTTCTAGGTGTGCCAAACAAGAGATATTTACTCACCTCTGACGAGCTGAACCCTTACCCCGCATAGCCCTGAGAACTGCACGCCATCGGTCCGCTAGAATCACGAATGGCTTGATGTTTCTTCTGGTGCCCTCATTGTCTTGAGCGGTACAAATAGTAAACTATTTCGACAACTCTGAACATCTTGCACAGATGCCGTTCAAGATCAGTCAGCAGCCATTCCCCGTTGACACTAGCTGTTGTGTGCTTCTGAAAGTCTTCTAGTTTCATCTTTGATACCTCCCCTTGCCTTCTGCGGTTGAACATAATAAGGTGGCACAGTGCGACTTCATTCAATCTCTTCCAAGCTGGTCCAATTTGTTCGCCTCGAGCATCCTGGACAAGTTCCACTTCCCTGTTGCCAGCTTCATGGAGGAACGCCGACATTTTCACAACATCAGCATTTGTCGGCAGAATTTTAGGTTTGTTGCGCTTTTCTTGGTACAGTGTTCTGTGTGCATGGGTGGATACACGGTCTCGCCAGGTCAGTTCGCACAACTGCAGAAATTCTTCAGCGTGTTGCGCTTTTTGCTTTTGGCCAGACTCTAGAGCATTTCCTTTAAGTATGAGTGCACACTTCTTGATGGAATGTCCAATCTTTAAAGCTAGAGACGGAACATCATACAACTGCTTGTCTTCATTAAAGCCAGCAATACCGTGAACAGCCTTGATGATATCATTCAGGTAGTGGGGGTGGACAAATAATTCAAGTGATGCATTTGGCTGGTGTGTATTCTTGCGGAGTTGTATGACAAGACGACCCAATTCCCGTATCTTGTTTCGGATGTAGCCATGTTGATCTACATCGTGCCCGAGTTTCGCGTATTCCCGCTTGGCTACTTCCACAATCAAAGTGTCATTCTTGGCCAGCAAAGTCACCTCATCTCTCTTCATCGGACTAAGAACCTGGTTCAACTGGAAAGACACACCGACAGGTGGAGGCTTTAACAAATCACTCTTGTGAGCAACACGTCTACGCAGAGGAGTTGTGGTAGTGCTACCATGCGAGTGTGCAGGGAGTGCAGGTTTCAGTGGGCACTGGTGACGCCAGAGATCACTTCGCACATAATAGCCATAACAATATATGCACGGTCCGTATGCATGTGGAGCTACCTTATGATTAGGCCTATATCCTACAATAAGTGCACCCCGGCCTTTCCGAAGGACTTGGCAATTGTGCCTATGATTACCAACATTGCGGATTTTCCACAGAAGTATCTTACGGGCACTTGGGTTGGTCTCAGACGCAATCTCTACAACTTCGCTCTCTTCTTTGTGACATGACTGGAGATGACGGGGCAACTTAGATTGAGGTACTTCACAGAAAAAGCAGAAGTGTTTCTTGTCCAATTTCCTGTGCCCACTTTCATTGCTGGTCTCCATGACCGTTATGTGACCGGTCTCAGTAGCCTCGGTTAATGATCTCTGTGACTCGGCACTTGAGGCTTCATATGGAGCAGGACAAACGGCAGGTCCTGTACCAGAATCAGCCTGTGGGCCATCATCCCAACTGGAACTGCTTTGTAGACTGTCTGAACCATTTAAGTGCGGACTTGAGAAAATCGGATGGGCCACCTGGCATAGAAATCAAATCAAATTCACATTTAATTTTAAACCAATAACAATTTCTTTGGGGAGGGGTGGGAGGGCGAGGGGAGGGGTGGGTGGGAGGGCGAGGGGAGGGGTGGGTGTGGGGGAGGGATGGTGCTTGCAAAAAACACTTTATTTACAAATTTGTTTCTGGCTTCTGGGCACCCAGAGTGAATATTTGATAGGGTTCAGAAAACAAGTTCACTAATGAATCAAAATCTTACTACTTTCTATGTTGCCGGATGCAGAAAACGTTTATGATTTAGAACGAGTGGAAAAAAACCCCAAACACCACTGTTATTTTCTTTAGGGGTAGACGCATATGCCTAATTGCCTCGGACTAGTTGCCCCTCTGAAGGAGAGGGAGTGGGGAGGAGGGGGAGTGGGGAGGGGTGGGAGGGGTGGGTGTGGGGGGGGGGGGTGAAGGGGGGGGGGGGTGAAGGGGGGGGGGGGGGTGCTTGCAAAAAAACACTTGATTTATAAATTTGTTTCTGGCTTCTGGGCACCCAGAGTGAATATTTGGGTTCTGGAAACAAGTTGAGTGTGTGTGAATTACCTCATATGGAGCAGGACAAACGGCAGGTCCTGTACCAGAATCAGCCTGTGGACCATCATCCCAACTGGAACTGCTTTGTAGACTGTCTGAACCATTTAAGTGCGGACTTGAGAAACTCAGATGGGCCACCTGGCATAGAAATCAAAATCACATTTAATTTTAAACAAATAACAATTTCTTTGGGTTATCTCTAAAATATACTATCCATTTTAACACCATCACAAGCAACAACATCCGCCCTTGATGTGCAACTTAACTGACGACATACCGGTATTTATCCTCTTCATAAAAAGATATGTAATTCAAATGAGAATTTGTGTCATGTGCATTCATTATATGACTTCTAAGACTTCTAAGGCACTTAGGGAGACACTAAAATGTCTCCCTAAGTGCCACTGTCTCCTTATTACCTAAAAACTTACGCTAGTTTGTCTCCCCAAGTGCCTATTTGGAAGAATTACGCATTTCATTTGTATTCTTCCTAACCTGTCTGTTGTTAATTAATGCATTCTATGGTAATTTTCTCACCTGGTGCTCAAATAGGCAGCGTGTCACACCATCAGTGTACCGGACGCAGTACTTTCCTGATAAGAAAGCCACAAATTCAACTAATTAAACTTTAAAGGGATTACATGCAATTGGGAGTGGAATGTTGAAAAGTATTTGTTGTTTACAGATCATATATATTTTTGGTTCTGAAGGGGGGGGGGGGGGGAGGAATCAAGTTTAGGAAAAATGGCATTGTTTATTTACATGTGGTACATGTCATGGGGGGATGTAAGAGGGTATACAGCTGTCTTAATTTATGTGTGACAAATGGGATTCTACATTATGGATTACATTTCTTACCTACGGAACCCCTAATGGGACATATGACGAATAGTAATCACCGTGACAAAATAAATTTAGTTTTGTATTTCTTGCCCACGAAATCATTTCGTGCCCATGAAATCATATCGTGCCCACGAAATCATTTCCCGTGCGCTCGAAAAAAATAATTTCATGAGCTCGAAATAATTTGTGTGCTCGAAATAATTTATTTTTTGTGCGCTTGAAATAATTTCCTGCGCTCGAAATCATTTTGTGCAATTGTTAGAAATTGGTTAAGTAAATATGTTTTACAGCACGGTCTTGACGCAAGGTTAACGTGAACCCACAAATTACGAGGGCATTTGTTTTCGTCATATGTCCTTTTAGAGGCTCCGCACTTACCTTTGGTGAAGGAGATTATTACGGCAGGATACCATGATGAATCTGGAGGCCACAGTGCGATTACGTTCTCCCCTTCATGATGCTGGTGATTTGTCAAGGTTCCATCAAGACGACTACTTCGTTTCATGTTTGTTATGGTAGTTCTGTCAGCCACACCTAGACTACACAACAATACAACAACAATATACCATTAAACTGATAATACAATTAAATATTAATAATTGTGGCTACTTATTTGTTTTATTATTTATACAATAACTACAATTAACTATTTCTTGTTCGTTGGAAAAATAAAGCAGTTAAATTTGGTTATAACTTCTATATTATTCTGAAATTAGGCATATTCACTTCCCATATCATCCTATAGACTAGATTAAGAGATCGAGGCCATGACTACAAATTACATTACAACGTAAATTAGCACGTCATATATGTCATACTCTGCTACATTCATACTCATAGCGAGTAACATGCAAGCTTCCAAATACAATTGCTCTACTTACCATTTATTCCAGCTCCATGGTACACCTAGCTAGCTGCAAATGACCACGTCTTCACATAAACTACAATATGCACTTAGGCCAAAACAACGTTATAATAGTTAAGACATGTCTGGGCTGGTTTAATTAGAGACATGTTGTCATGTAATGTACACATGTAATGTACATGTTTACATTTACGTCATTGTCACACGCGCAACCAACGGAGGGCGCTATGCCATTCAGAGTAATCCCGTTTGCGGTTTTTTTGACAGGGTAAAAAATGTGCATACTGCCTCACGTCAGGTCTTATGCGTCAACCGAGGACTCCTCCCAAACGCTTTGATATTTAACCAACAGTCAAAAACGGCCACGAAAGTGCCATTTTTCACAATATTTCATACCGAGGACGCGCTCGGTTTGCAAGGTGTCCTCAGTATGTGAGTGTGTACTTACATAAAAGCCCTCCCTTTGCGGTATTGACATGTACACGCACGCGAACACTAAACTCCGCAGGACAGCGCCGTTTGAAAACTTGCCATGTAGGCCTGTGTGTCCGTATTATGTCGCGAAGCCTGTCAAACCATCTGCGTCATTATTATAAAACACGTTCATTTGAAAACACCCGCTAATTGTTAATACATTTGTGAATCATAATCTTGGTTATATTTTGAAAATGATTTGACCTCTAATGGGGTAGTTCCTGTACTATATGCCTGACCCTCATTTATTTATTATATAACCCATTATACCCATTTTACATGCTCTTCAAATCGTTTCCGTTATTTAAAACTAAGAAGGGTCTACCGGGCATAACGCCCGCCACTCTGTAAGTTTAAACAGCAGTCTTTGATTGCCGAGTTTTATGGAAAGGCTCGCTGAACTTGAAAACCGGAGTCGAGACCTCTGAAGAAACCGGCCGCAAGATCAGCTGATGATAGTTGACCCTGATCCTTCCGGACAGCGTCGCACAAGACATGTACCGTTTGCTTACGCCTGGTTATTCTTTCCAACTCAGTGTAGTGTTTATATGTTTTCCTGGAAGCCCATCTGCAGTGATCCATAACCTGCTCCTCTGAAGCTTCGAGGAGGCGTAAGGTGACAGCGACTCCCGCACGGTTCCCATGGGCCCTTAGTCGGCTATCGGCTGGATCTGACGAAGAAGAAAAGTAGGCCTGCAGCCGCAAGTTCGGCGCGAAACCCACGAAAGGCCTGTTGATGAGATGTTTTCGGTCTTGCGTTGACGGCCGAAATAAGAAACCGTCGTTCAGGCTGTAACCGTGCGACCCTGCCACCTCGACCAAGCTGTTGACTGCACCGGCAGGGTCTAAGTCTGATGAATCTTCCAACTTTGGGACAATAATGAGAGAGGAAGTGGACTCTCTAACCGTCTTTCCTACCGTGTGGTTGAAGAGAAGATCGCCTCCCTCTATTCTTGAAATCTCGCACGTCTTCGTCCGTCCTAAGTCACCAGCCCTGTCGCCTGCCCATCAGAGACATAAGAAGAAAGCCAAATCTCTCTGTAGTATGTATCTGTGTATGAATGAAGAGTTATTGTCTTGGGATGACAAACGCCTTTTTATCTCTGCCGCCAACCAGCGCAACTTATCTGAGAATATTGGGACAGCCTGCTTGGGGGTGACGTGGGCTTCTGCCTTTTCCAGCCGAATAGCCTTTAGATATCTTTAAACCTGTTGTGATATGCAGGGGTTGCCCCACAAGGAGTTGGTTCGCCAAATCTCGGTTCTGTCTACAGAATTGTAATACCCCCTGAGCTGGCCGATATAGGAATCCACAGTTCCAGCTGCCAGAAGACGCGGGCAACCACAAGAGAAGAAGCCCTTTAGGCTTTAGGCTGCCCCATAAGGACAGGTGGACGTCATCTATTAGAAATATCTACCCCTTCACGCAGCCATCTAGATACAGCGGGACCATCCACAGATTCGTCAAGAACGGGGTCCCAACAATCAGAGTTCATATTTAACGATCCCGCTACAAAATGGTCTGGATCTCTAAACCGCAGTGCTTGCATATCTGGCAAGACACTACCGGAAAGGACATCCAGAGGGTTTGGTGCACAAACCGTAGGTACACTTACAGGTTTCCCGGATATGTCCACCCAACTGAGGACTTCCTTCTTTCGCTTTGCTGCCTGGGCTGCGAATGGATCAAAACACTGAAGAGAAGACCTCTCCCATGCATGACTCTTCAGTACTGCCAAGTATCGCAAAAGTTCCTATTAAAAGGGTATGACAAATATATATGTGCCCCCGAGAAAGGACAAAAGGGACAAAGGGAAAACATGTTTTCTTTACGCCATTCACAGTTTTATTTTGGATATCAATCTTTATGCCTCTCCACAGCCAACAAAATGCATCTCGTGCTTATAAATAAGTTTATTAACGTATGGTATAATGTAATACATGTAGCTCAATATTTAAATACCCAAGGCTAGGCACTATATAAAGAGGGGCCATATACTGCTCCGCCTACAAAAGGGTGTCATAACCCAACAACGATCATCAAATGCCCATGGACCCAGCCTGTCAGAATGTTTATGTCAACATGATATTTCCGTGCTTATAATTATCATTGTCCAATCCTGCATTTTTACTAATTTCCCTCGCTGACCTCCTTACAAAATGTCCTTGCAGTCGCGAGCCATGTGTCCCACCTTTTGGCATAGGAAACAAGCGCCTCTGTTCTTAGGCGTTGAGGAAAAGGCTAACGACGAACTGCGTGAACCCCAGCCCCGTTGGCCCTGCCGGGAATTCCATCTGGACCGGTAGCCCTGTCTCAAGGGTCTAAAAACACCGCCTTGCGGCCCCATTCGCGCCTTAGTGTCGGCTGGAGGGGCGTTTAAACCTAAATGCTTACGGGCAAATTTTAGCTGTTTGTCTGAATCTTCACCCGTTACTGATTTATAGATATACATGGCTATACCTTGCACCTTAGATTCTATGTGTTTTGTGCACTCAGTGAGCAGATTGACATACATCTGCTTTTCTTTGATGTCGTCGGTGGACAGCGGCGTGAATTCCTCCACATACTTCCTGAATATGGACATCACATATGCCACATTTCGGTCGTAACCGGTCTCGGTACAAGCCTTTAGAAGTTCCAGACGTCTTGGTTTGTGGACCTCCAAAGCGGATTTCGCCTGCATTTTATATAAACAAACAAACAAACGCCGAACGTGCCACTTGCAGGCCCAATGTGGATGGATAATACTGTTTATCTGTCTAAACTTAATCGGACCATTGCAGAGCGTATTCACCGCTCTTTACAAAAAATGCTTCAAGTGTAAACTCTTTGCTATACACTATCTTGGCTAGCCCCTGCATTAAACCCTATGGTAAAAGAGATACGTATACCCAAACTGAAACGACTTTCAAAAAGGGTTGAGGGGGGGGGGGGGGGGGGGGCAAGCCACATTTATTGCGTTGCCTGCACTGTGGCGATATTGAGTAGTACTGACCTTTTAAGGTTACTTACATGATGTTTTAAATGTACATGTATAGATGTATCTGTCTATACAATCTTATTTTCCTTATATTACAAATGCCCCTGTTAATTTATTGTTAATATAAATGACAAGCCCACAAATTCATGTATTTTTTATGAATCTATGAAATGCACGAGGCTCGGCCCTTTCGAGCCCAAATATCAACTCAATTTAAAGCAGGTGCAGCTCTATGTTAAATTTCATGTTGTGGGTGGGGTCGATTATGCCGGAGGTAAAATGGTCAAAAGAGTACACTTTGAGCTCGTATTATTGTTAATATTCAGTATCTCCGTTGTGAGTTATAATTGCTGAATCCTCTTGTGACAAAAATGGCTGTACCCGACCCAGGAATATGATTGTATCCGTAAATACCAGTATAAATCGTTTATACTTATCAGTATGCCGTTCTAAATGATTTCTCTGCCAACTTCAGGGATTTTTCTTCCAACCATAACCCATTCTGGGCAAAGCCCAAGTATACTTTGAGGTCCAACCTCTGATCCAAAATTCAAAAACTCTAAGTTCAAATATAGGGTCTCGTCTCCTTGGCGTCTAAAACTGGGCTCAATTAACAAAGCTACCTTTAGGAATTAAATTGGGACCCAGAACCTTATTCAGGCCCAGCCTCGGTTCAAAATTTCGGTATACCATTACCTATTATAAATAAATTAAAACATCGCTAAAAATCAACCGTGCGTGCGCACGCACACATAATTACACATGTACATGTATTATGTACCTAACATGCACTCACTCACAGCGCTGTAAATGTCACCAAATGCGGACCCAAAGGGCATAAACCCGCCAACCTTAATAAATGTTTTTAAGGCTCGTCCTCGGATTTACCAAATTGATCAGATTTTTAACGGGAACACAGCCTATCAAATTTGGATGTCCAACCTTTAAATCGAAATTTAAATTTGGTTCATCACATTTCTTTCGGGGGAGCCCCGTCCATTTTTACCTCGAGGTCCCAACCTCAGCCCCTAAACCTAATTTGGTTAAAAGGATTTATTTAGGAAACTCTACCCCATTGCTCCCTCGAGGCCCCACCTCGGCATCTAAACTTACTTTAGTTAAAAGGCTTTATTTCTGGGGACCCAGCCCCTTGGCACTGAGGACCCACCTCGGCATCTAAACTTAGCTTGGCTAAAAGGCTTTCTTTCTGGGGACCCAGCCCCGTGGCACTTCGAGGCCCCGCCTCGACATCTGAACTCAATTTGGTCAGAACAATTTATTTCTGGGAACCCAGCCCCGTGGCACTCCAAGGTCCCACCTCGGCATCTAACCTTAATTTGGTCAAATTGACTTCTTTCGGGGGACCCAGCCCCGTGGCACTACGAGGTCCAACCTCGGAATCTTAACTGAATTTGGTTAACAGGATATCTTTAGAGGGCACTGCCCTTTGTCACCTTGAGGTCCAACCTCATCATCTGAACTTAATTGGGTTCACAATAATTCTTTCAGGGGACCCAGCCCCTTGCCTTATCGAGGTCCAACCTCGGATTCTGAACCCAATTTGGTTAAAATAATTTATTTCTGGGGACCCAGCCCCGTGGCCGTCAAGGTCCAACCTCGGCATAAAACCTTATTCTTGTTCAAAATTATTTATTGTGGGGGACCCTGCCCCTTGCCACCTTAAGCTCCAACCCCGGCATCTGAACTTAATTTGGTTTACAAGATTTCCTCGGGGGACCCAACCCATTGCCACCTGAGGTCCAACCTCGGAATCTGAACTTAATCTGGTTTACAAGATTTCTTCGGGGGACCCAGCCCATTGCCACCTGAGGTCCAACCTCGTAATCTAAACTTAATCTGGTTTACAAGATTTCTTCGGGGGACCCAGCCCATTGCCACCTGAGGTCCAACCTCGGAATCTGAACTTAATCTGGTTCACAAGATTTCTTCGGGGGACCCAGCCCATTGCCACCTGAGGTCCAACCTCGGAATCTGCACTTAATATGGTTTACAAGATTTCTTCGGGGGACCCAGCCCATTGCCACCTGAGGTCCAACCTCGTAATCCGAACTTAATCTGGCTTACACGATTTCTTCGGGGCACCCCGCCCATTGCCACCTGAGGTCCAACCTCGGAATCTGAAATTTAACTGGTTTACAAGATTTCTTTGGGGGACCCAGCCCATTGCCGCCTGAGGTCCAACCTCGGAATCTGAACTTAATTTGGTTAAAAGTATTTCTTTCTAGGGACCCAACCCCGTAGCACTTTGCGGACCAACCTCGGTATCCAAACTTAATTTGTTAAAATGATTTCTTTTGTGGAACCCTGCCCCTTGTCACCTCTAGGTCGAACTTCGGAGTCTGAACTTACAAGGTTTGAAAAACTGAATTGAATCTGGTTAACCAAAAGGCTACCCTTTTTCAAATGAGGCTCAACCTCTGAATATAAACCTAACTTTAACTCCTCTTAATTCTTATTGGGTAATGCTGACCCTATTCATCTTGAGGCCTACGTGCCCACTACCAATCAAACTACCAGTTCGAAATTTGGCTACAGATACTTTTATGTAGTTTCTCCAGACCCTTCCCCATAACCTCCACACATTTTCTCAGGGTTATAGACTCGAGATCAAAAGGACTCAAGATAACAATCTTAGCTCAAAGAATTTTCTTTGTCCCAACTGCCAATAATGTCGAGCCCCTTGTCCTGGTCTTCCTGCTGCTGGGTTTTACGCTGTTTGGGCAGCCTGCCGAGAAACTGTTCATCTAGCGGGCCGGCCTCCACACGAGCCATCAGCCGCTCGAAATTCCGCCGCTGACCTCCGTTTGGAGCCAGGGTCAATAGATGGGCGATCCACTCCTTGTCTAGCCCTAACAACTGGTCAAAGTCTTCCCAGCCATCCTGGCTCAGGTTCTCGAAGTACTTGTTGGAGATTTTAAAGGCAGCACAAAGCCCTTTGAAAGCGGGGCTTGCCTAAGTCTCTATGCCCTCGTAGGCATCGGGCTTCTCCTGAAAAGGGAAAGGTGTTTGACCATTGAAATACGAACACAAAAACGGCGAAAATGAAATGGCGAAGGCGCCAATTGCTGTCAGTGTTCAAATAATATCACAAATTTATAGAGCCACTTGACTGCTTAAGAGCGCTCGTCTGTAAATATCGACCAAGTCGCGAAATCCAAATTTTTTCGAAATCCTCCAAACTTTGCCAAATTGTTACCCTAGTGGATAAATAAGCACTGTGTAAATTTAACTTCGATCCGATAAATATTTTAGGAGAACGAGGACCTAGTTGAATTATCCGACTGACTGCCGCTTCTGAGGCAAATTTTAGGCCATTCTACCACACATCAAAACTCGCTAAAAATCGCGTAGTTGCGCTTGCCATTCAAAATAAAACAGGTTTCTACTTAAAGATAAGACATTCCTTGGCAGTCCGAGTGAAGTTTCAAACACGTAGGAGCAAGATAGAATATTTGACAGATTTTTAAATATTTTCAATTTTCTAACAGTTATTTCGAAGGTCAAATTTGATGGCTAATATCTCCCCGTTCGACGCGGAAATCGGCTATTTTTAAAATCCTATACGCGAGAATAGTTCTTATAGTCGGTATTTGTGAAAAAATATTTTTGGGCCGGGCAAAATAATACCTTTGAGAAGGCTAATTACGAGCGCTGCTGGAAGTCAATTTGTGACACTTTCCAGACACCGGCGATCACGTACTCGTGACGCTGAAAATCACCAGAAAGCGAATACTTGCACCAAAAATCACAACCAAATCAATCAAAACACATTTATTGTGGCTCTGTATAACTTACAATTTGAGTAGTCCTCGTCGATATGAGTTTCCAGCTGAAAATTGTACAGGAATTTGTCCATCTAACGACTCCTATGACAGTCAATGACAGGGCAAACAACATCAAATCATGCAAACTCGGCGCGAACAGGCTGAAATTTCCATCAATACTGGCTCGTGCTTGAAATTTCTGGACCACTTTCAGTTTAAATAGTGCTTCAAAGGCAATATATTCTGTTTCCATCTTGTTTCGAGGCAGCTAAAACAGAAACTAAGGCTATACAAAACATGCGCGGCAGACCGAGCAAAACCAGGAGGTCAAATGACAATATGTGACAAGTGGAAAGCGTGACCAATCATTTGATTTTTTAAGGTGGGTGGGTGGGGGGGGGGGGGGGGTGTTTCTCTAAAAAAAGTTTTAAGATCTTTTTCGTAAAAATACAGAGGATTTTGTAGCAAATTTGCTCTGCAGGATTTTTTTTTTAAATCTTCCAACCCCCACCTCCCCCTCTCAGAAGTCAAATGGTCCGTCCCTAAGCCCAACGGTTGGACTTGTACAAACCAAGCGCACGCTGCTAGTTCACATACTCGACTCTAGATAAACTATTCATACTTATGATTGTACTCGAATAGAATTTTCCTTAGGAAATAACCATGCCGTGAGCTTCGCAACTCCTTAGACTCTTAAATATGAACAATATATTGTCTGAAAATCGAAAACCTTAGCGTATCTAATTTATCTAATCAGGAGTCCAGAACTAATCTAAAAAAGAATAACAATGCATCATTTTTGCTCTAATTGTTACCTAAATAGAATCCAATGACTTTCCAGTTTCGCCCACTTCAAAGAACTTGCACTCTTGTGATCCATATGTCGTAGTCCTCAGTGCATTGTGGGAGCAAGTGCTTTCGTTAAAATACATCCAAATTCCCGCACCTAAAAGTCTTTGGGTTCAAAGCATGCTGAAACTTGAACCTCAAAACCCCCAATGGGCTTTAGGTGCGGGCGTTCTGCTCTATAATTTAACGAACGCACTAGCTCCCATAATGCACTGCGGGCTACGACACATGGATCACCAGATTTTGACCAGAGTGCAGCCAGTTTTTTAAATAGGTGCATACAGAGATAACTAGGTTTACGCGGTGTCTGGGAAGTGTCACAAATTGACTTCCAGCAGCGCTCGTAATTAGCCTTCTCAAAGGTATTATTTTGCCCGGCCCAAAAATATTTTTTCACAAATACCGACTATAAGAACTATTCTCGCGTATAGGATTTTAAAAATAGCCGATTTCCGCGTCGAACGGGGAGATATTAGCCATCAAATTTGACCTTCGAAATAACTGTTAGAAAATTGAAAATATTTAAAAATCTGTCAAATATTCTATCTTGCTCCTACGTGTTTGAAACTTCACTCGGACTGCCAAGGAATGTCTTATCTTTAAGTAGAAACCTGTTTTATTTTGAATGGCAAGCGCAACTACGCGATTTTTAGCGAGTTTTGATGTGTGGTAGAATGGCCTAAAATTTGCCTCAGAAGCGGCAGTCAGTCGGATAATTCAACTAGGTCCTCGTTCTCCTAAAATATTTATCGGATCGAAGTTAAATTTACACAGTGCTTATTTATCCACTAGGGTAACAATTTGGCAAAGTTTGGAGGATTTCGAAAAAATTTGGATTTCGCGACTTGGTCGATATTTACAGACGAGCGCTCTTAAAAGTATGCACTGAGAAAACCACATGTTTCGTAAACTAGGCTTGGAAAGCTGTATATAAATAAGGGCCAAATAGGGTCGAAATCAAACTTCGCCCGCCTATAGGCTATAGGCCTAAATGAGATTATTAAAACAAAATATAAATAATTGCCAGCTATTGTATGTGGAATCTTAAAACAACCAAACATCAGATATTGGCCAGGATAAAAGCAACCCGCTATTTTCTGCAAAGGAGGATATAATACCATCCACTATCTACTAACCCGCTGCACATGCCATTGTGTTCCCGCGCCTATTTTATTTGAAATCTATGAGTACGATATTTAAATCAAAAATATTCTTGCGAAAATATAAATGATGAGGCTATCTTACCTCCACAATATCATACGTGATATCCATGCCTGGCGTTCAAAACATATACCGGAGATAGGACAACTGTTGTGGCCAACGCAGCCGGGACTAAGTGTATAGGGAGCACACTCTGCGGCTACGCCCTATCCGTTGGAATGTGTCGAATGCCGAACGGATCACTCGAGCGCGACCGTGCCTGCGCACATGACTGCACCGACTTCACGGCTCGTCGACTCACAATAAAAAAGAACGCCCGAGCGTGTCAGTGAGGTAACTCGGGAATCGTACCACCATATACCAGCACTGTACTGCGCTATAAATAACGAATACGGCAAATGTTGAGTGTCTTGACGCTTGCGACAGCTCTAAAACTAGAATAAGAACTAACAAGAATGATCGAATTATACATTATCAACCGTACCTTTTGGTAGGAACCTACAACATTGAATTTACCAAGAAAATTCGCCAAGTCATTTGGCAGGACAAGCTGATCTACTCCAATTTCCATTCAATAAAAGGAACAGTCTTACCAGCTATTTGTTTCCAACAGGTCCACTCCAACATGCCGACAAACTACACATTACTCTCCCGATCCCATTTCCCCAAAATATCATAAAGCCCACAGGGAATCACAAATATCGCCAGCGAGGCACAAGAGCACCCGCTGGCGTGGCGCTAGAATCACGAATGGCTTGATGTTTCTTCTGGCGCCCTCATTGTCTTGAGCGGTACAAATAGTAATTACCAGCGGCACACCTGCCCTGGGCGTGTCTAGGCCATTGGTGTCACAGTACATACCCAGGTCACAGGTGGTCTGGGAGGAGGAGCCTTCGGGGAAGTAATTACCTAAAAAAGAGTTTGAAGACGAAGATCCTTTTTTTATATTACAGTAATAAATAACACATGATCTTAGCCAAAAGGCCGAGAAGCGATAACGATTGATATTGAACCAATAGGGCGCTCTGGAATTATGCATGCAAATTGATTCCCCCGACCATTGTTCTCATCCGAATAATATTCATATTTTTATTTTTCTAATTTGTGTATTTGGGGTCAATACAAGGACTCCTTACAGAGCCCGACGCAAACCCGACAAAACCCGTTTAGAGAAATTACTTTTGGCACGTTACTATTTACATCAATATTCATGAGCTTGGGGTTTTTTCATAACACATTTTCATACACATCGGCAATATTCTTTTACAAATTCATTTTTGTAACCAAAAGTCACTTGAAAATCTGGAAAAATGCGACTGGTAATAATTATCGCCATAACTTTTAAGGGTTATTGTCGATCGGTTGATTTCAACAGGTGGCGCCCTGCGCTACGCAAGAAAGGGAGCATCACGCGCATGGCGAACCACTCGAAAATAGAGGGTTTCTTTTCTTCGAGTTTCGAGTTTCGAGTTGACTTTTCGAGTTTCGAGTTGACTTTTCGAGTTTCGAGTTGACTTTTCGAGTTTCGAGTTGACTTTTCGAGTTTCGAGTTGACTTTTTGAGTTTCAAGTTGACTTTTCGAGTTTCGAGTTTACTTTTCGAGTTTCGAGTTGACTTTTCGAGTTTCGAGTTGACTTTTCGAGTTTCGAGTAGACTTTTCGAGTTTCGAGTTGACTTTTCGAGTTTCGAGTTGACTTTTCGAGTTTCGAGTTGACTTTTCGAGTTTCGAGTTGACTTTTCGAGTTTCGAGTTGACTTTTCGAGTTGAATTTTCGAGTTTGGTGTTTTTCAAAAACAGTTAATTGATTTGTCATTTAAAAGAGGGGCTATTTATCCCTCCCATTTTGTCTGTGGACTTTTTCTGGCATTTTCTCCCAGTATGTTTTCACCAAGTGGTCCACACAGTTCAAGGCTGAATTGTTTACTGCAGTTATGGCTGCAGCTGAACATCAACAAGAAAACTCAATTAAAAGATCCTTTCACCAAGTGGTCCACACAGTTCAAGGCTGAATTGTTTACTGCAGTTATGGCTGCAGCTGAACATCAACAAGAAAACTCAATTACAAGATCCTTAAAAAAACAAAACCACCAAAGTAACATTTAACTTGTAATATTATTTTAAAATAGAATCAGCTAACATGTTCACCAAATCAGTGTAGACAGGTTTGTATCCTTTGAAACCTATTTTTGTATGTACATGTAAGTGGACCACACAGCGGGAAATGATACAGAGGTGTCCCGTAGCACCCTTTTTTCTGGGTTTTTTCCCCCACCCCTTTGCATTGAACCCCTTTTGTGTGTCCCCCCCCCCCCCCCCCCCCACCCCAGGCCTTCCATCCCAGGAAGGTAGTGTACACCATGTGCAAACTTAAAAAAACTAAACTACTTAATTATTATAAATTACCTTACTTCACTGTCGGTGAACACATCCTGTGAAATCACACCATCAGGTGTGCTGTGTTTCTCAAGAAAAGTTGAATTTGTTTTCAATTTGTAATGATTGCGGACCGGCAATCATTGTAAATACCAGACTATTTTCAAAAGCTTTATTAAATTTAGTTAGTCCACATTTTAATTATTTGCAATATGTTTTACATCCGTGGATAGGTCTGGTTTCCTGACGTAATAATTCCCTTACATCTATACATTGCTACATGTATGTTTTGTTTAATTAAAGAAAGTCACGGAACCAGACTACAAAAACAGCAATAATGTTCTTGGTCAGTTTTCCAGGACCAATTAACACAAATCATTAAAAACAGGATATTGTAACAATATTTACTATATGATCCCCCTAAACACATCAAATTAAAAAATAAATAAAAAAAACTAAAAACATACAGTATGGTGTATTATGTACCGGTACATATACCTTAAACACCTCCCACCCCCCTACCCCAGGACATGCACGTGAAAGAACCCAGTTACGCTTATCGCTAAGAGAAGGGGTTCGCCCCGGTGTTTCTGGCATTCCGTTCATCCTCCTACTCGGGTTTCTTCAGGCTTACGAGCTACATAGTGCCTTGGGCGCTTTTGAGGAATCCTCGGTTTCATTGCCGAAAATAAATAATAATAATAATAATAATAAATTTCATAAGACTGTGTTTTTATGTTTTTATGTACCAGTAAGTACATGTGTACATGACTGTATGTAAATATTGGTACCCACTTTTGTGTTGCTGTTCCACCCTTCCTCCCACCCCCCTACCCCATCTCAGATATTCCATAGGGGCACCAGGAATGTGTTAGTTAAAAGCATTTAGGAAAGCTTGGGCCACAAAGGAATGTAGAGGTCAACTCGAAACTTGAAAGGTCAACTCGAAACTCGAAAAGTCAACTCGAAACTCGAAAAGTCAACTCGAAACTCGAAAAGTCAACTCGAAACTCCAAAAGTCAACTCGAAACTCGAAAAGTCAACTCGAAACTCGAAAAGTCAACTCGAAACTCCAAAAGTCAACTCGAAACTCGAAAAGTCAACTCGAAACTCGAAAAGTCAACTCGAAACTCGAAAAGTCAACTCGAAAAATCATCATGATTTTTATAAAAGTGATTATTAATGCGGATTTAAATTTAAAGTGTACCTAAAATGCAAGTTGCCCGAATTCTCGTTGAATATCAATAATGGAGGACTGTATGCTGGCTACAAATTATTTTGGTTTCAGATCTAGAACAACAATAAATCACGTGATAGTCTCGTGGAAATTGCCGTACAACAAAATAATAGCATTTTGCGGTATTTCAATCTAAGCCCTACTTTGAGACAAAGTGTACTGAGCACTACAGGAGATGCAGTGAATTTGTCGACGGCATCTGAAAGAGAGATGCCATGCCTACATTATATTTTGGTTTCAGATCCGTGAAGTTGTTAGATCACATGACCAAGAGCCATTGAAAAATGAATTTTTTAGGAAAAATGTGTTGATTTGACTATTATAATGCGGATTTAAATTTAAAGTGTACCTAAAATGCAAGTTGCCAGAATTCTCGTTGAATATCAATAATGGAGGACTGTATGCTGGCTACAAATTATTTTGGTTTCAGATCTAGAACAACAATAAATCACGTGATACTCGTGGAAATTGCCGTACAACAAAATAATAGCATTTTGCGGTATTTCAATCTGAGCCCTACTTTGAGACAAAGTGTAACGAGCACTACAGGAGATGCAGTGAATTTGTCGACGGCATCTGAAAGAGAGATGCCATGCCTACATTATATTTTGGTTTCAGATCCGTGAAGTTGTTAGATCACATGACCAAGAGCCATTGAAAAATGAATTGTTTAGGAAAAATGTGTCGATTTGACTATTAATATTTATTAATGCGGATTTAAATTTAAAGTGTACCTAAAATGCAAGTTGCCAGAATTCTCGTTGAATATCAATAATGGAGGACTGTATGCTGGCTACAAATTATTTTGGTTTCAGATCTAGAACAACAATAAATCACGTGATACTCGTGGAAATTGCCGTACAACAAAATAATAGCATTTTGCGGTATTTCAATCTAAGCCCTACTTTGAGACAAAGTGTACCGAGCACTACAGGAGATGCAGTGAATTTGTCGACGGCATCTGAAAGAGAGATGCCATGCCTACATTCTATTTTGGTTTCAGATCCGTGAAGTTGTTAGATCACAATGACCAAGAGCCATTACAAAATTAATTGTTTAATAGGAAAAATGTGTTGATTTGACTATTAATTAATGCGGATTTAAATTTAAAGTGTACCTAAAATGCAAGTTGCCAGAATTCTCGTTGAATATCAATAAAATGGAGGACTGTAACTATGCTGGCTACAAATTATTTTGGTTTCAGATCTAGAACAACAATAAATCACGTGATACTCGTGGAAATTGCCGTACAACAAAATAATAGCATTTTGCGGTATTTCAATCTAAGCCCTACTTTGAGACAAAGTGTACCGAGCACTACAGGAGATGCAGTGAATTTGTCGACGGCATCTGAAAGAGAGATGCCATGCCTACATTATATTTTGGTTTCAGATCCGTGAAGTTGTTAGATCACATGACCAAGAGCCATTGAAAAATGAATTTTTTAGGAAAAATGTGTTGATTTGACTATTAATTCGACGATGATCTCACAAAGTGACAAAAATCTCTAAATCTGGACAATATTCATCTCGAGATAATCGCATTTGAAGTTGGTCCTTTTTTCACCAGGCATTTTCGATTATTTTGCAGTAACAGAATTCATTTTATTTTGCATGGATCAAAACTAAATACTTTGCTCTATGCTAAACTCATACTCGTTTGGTAAAAACGTCTGTTAATTAAACAAAAAATGTTAATACAACTGTTTTTGCACTTCGTGAGAACATGAAACGCGGAGCCTTCACTCATTACTCGTGCGTTTGTATACTGGTGTATGCACTTCGTGAGATTGTTCTACAACTGTTTTTGCACTTCGTGAGAACATAACACGCGGAGCCTTCACTCTTTATTCGTATGTTTGTATACTGTTGTATGCACTTCGTGAGATTGCCGTTCTGTGTAAGTTATTACTGACGCAGGAAAGCCTTTGCCATGCCCTGGAAGGCCCGGGCCTCTTGGCCAACTAATCCTCCTTTTGTGCATGTAAATCATCCAACAAAAGCCCGCCTGGCAATCATTAAAGCCGGTCCTCTGGCCGCTTTGCCCAGCTACAACCCATCCAAGCGTAGCTCATTATCTCGGGACCTTTGTTGGAAGTGTATTGTCCAGTAAAACCACTTAACACATAGGAATTTCATTGAGTGGCCGACATGGGCATGCCACTGAGGAGACAAGGAATGCCGATCAATAAAGCTGGGCTTACGGATCAATAAAGCTGGGCTTTCTTTTCTGAAGAACTGGTAAACAAGCCTCATGAATAGTACATATACATTTTACATGAATAGTACATATACATTTTACATGAATAGTACATATACATTTTACATGTACAGTGTGGTTAATCATGGATTTAATGTTATATATTACAACTCCCACATTCGGTTCCCATCCAAAACTCATTGCCAAAATTCTCCAAATTTTGTTGAATACAATTCGACATCGCGCGAGGTTGTGAAGTACTAGGGATCTGGGGACCTACAAATCCCAGTTAAAAAAGCCTTTTCTTGAATAATATGGCCATGTTCACACAGCGTTTTAGCTAAAACGGTTTAAACGGTTTTAGCTAAAACGGTAGATCACCATGGGTTGTCGGTCGTAAAACTAAAACACCGAGCGTTCAGACACCGTTTTAAGTATAGCGAGTTTTAACTTCATAGCGTTTTATCTCTGTCTGGGGTCATTTACATTATTTCGCGCGCTACATAATTCGTGTGCCCGAATTATTGTAAAAGCATAAAACATGCCGCGGTAGAACATTTTGCAGAAACACGCTACGCTGTATCGCTCAAGGACGAGCATTACTACCTCAAAATAAATACATTAAAACAGAAAACACAAACACAGAAAAGGGTGACCATTATCGGAGAATTAAACTGCAGGAAATGACTTTCTTCATCGACGTTTGTTTGCCAGGCATTTTTACGTCTTACGATGTTCAATTCGACCAGTTCGTGTAAAGATAAAATACATGCGTGTC
Source organism: Crossaster papposus (assembly GCA_037893245.1). Taxonomy (NCBI): domain Eukaryota; kingdom Metazoa; phylum Echinodermata; class Asteroidea; order Velatida; family Solasteridae; genus Crossaster; species Crossaster papposus. Next base: position 640,828 of record JBAIAA010000774.1, on the reverse strand, counting down.
GGCCATGGACTGGTTCCGGTCCTTAACTTTGTCTATTGAAGCGTGCGGCGGGAACCATTCCAAAAATGCTGCATGTACGCTTGCATGGGGCGAGCACGTGGCTTCTGGCACCCGTATCCATATCACAGTACCGCACCGTACCGTACCATACCAGCACGCAAAGCCTTGTTGATTTATTGGGGCAAAAACAGCGGAGTTAAAGTTTTGCTTCCGAAAATAGCAATTGTAAGTAATTAAACGAAATACACAGACAGCAGAAATATAACAAGCGTGGGTATGCGGCGTGTGGCTACACATAACATGCTAGCTGCTGGAGCATGTAAACAACCGCACTTGTTTACACCGTACTAAAAAGATAAAACGGTCAGAGTTTTAGCTAGACCCTCCCTCCGAGGTGTTTTAAATCACCGTTTTAGCGGCGAGATAAAACCGATTCTGTTGAAACTAAAACTGTTCACACACCGTTCACACACCATTTTAGCTAAAACTTTTAACCAAATCGAGTTCAACTAGTGTTTTAAGAGAATTTAAAACGGTGTGTGAACTGTCCCTGCCACGTTCAGACACTATCATATATCGCTAGATCCTAAGATCCTGGTGTGCATGGGCCATGGTACATTCACCAGAGAGGGGTTGTCACTTGTCAGGCCCTAGTGGCTTGCTCAGAAGTGGTAGGAAAATAACAAAGCTTGTGCCAATTTCCCATAGGCTTATGTACAAAGGTCCCTGTTGACATGGATTGCCACCCGTTGACAAAATGGAACAGTCTTTTGATCTCCACCGTTTGTGGTCTGAAGGATGCCGGCCTTGAATGAATACATTTTAGATGTTGGTGGAGGGCAGAGTAGGGCGGCTCAAATTACATGTACATGTACATACGGTGAGAAAAAATTTTTTCGACCGGCAATCGTTGTAAAAACCCCAACTATTTTCAAACACTATTTATTTTCGTCTGAAAGAAGTAAAGAAAAAAGACTGCAAGGACAGATAGTCGTTAGATAGTCGTTAGATAGTCGGGTTTAATCCGTGTATTTCAGTCGAAGTTTATCGGCACGGCTGGTTTAAGACTAGTAACGTGCCAGATCTAAATTAACTTCGAAATTGGGAACGAGGCAACCGCAACCTCCCCCCTGTATACCGAGTGGACCGCTATTACCGACTTGGCACCAAGTCTAGTATACGACAGGACATGCATGGGTGAGTTAGCGAATGTAAAGTACACGTACGTGTTGTACGTATATCAGCCCTTTCAAAGTTGTGCATTAGTAGTGCTTTTAATTAGGACCTTCGAACGTATGACATAACTATGCTCTATCTGCGTCGAAAATTATTCCCATTTACAAGAAATCAATTCCTATTACATGTACATATTTTAAATCGCAAACCATCGCTTCGACTTTGCTAATGAAAAGGTTTATCGTCCACATTATTTTTCTTTGTCGTAATAAGTTCTTGGACCATTTTCATTTTCGAATGTTTTAGACAAACCTTGATGCAATTTGTTACACTCCGTTTGGCGCATCCATGGACGAACCACTCCATACGATCGAGCATGGCAGCATCTCGCCTCTACAACAAGGGCTTCGGTGGCCAGAACCAGTGAGGACCATAGGAGAGCAGTCAGCCGGGCTGAAACCGCATAAGCGCGTCGTCGACATCGACAGCAAAGAGACCGCCAAGACAACTGTTAAGAGCTCTAGGGAAACTGTCAACATAGCTCTTATACCAAGTTGTAATAAATTATCAATAGCAATTTCTGTGTCCATTGAGTCGTTCTTTTTTCTGTTAATTCTTAAAAGAATGTACAGTTAACTGTACATTCTTTAAAATAATCGTCACTTTTCTGAATAGAGTGACGTCACAAGAGTAGTTTAACTGTTTATAAACAATGTAAACGTAGATGTACAGCTAAAGCTACGCACGTACTAGCCCAGGTTGGACTCCTCCGTTGTGTACAACTACAACTGATAAGCCAGCCTACAACTACAACTGATAAGCCAGGCGCGTGCACGGTACCCGCGCACGCATGTAGGGATTGTAGAGAGTTCGTACATGATGTTCACTTCCAAAAGCGTGGATTTAAAATTTATTTTCTGTAAATAAGTTGCCTAAAGACACATTAACTTTTAATAACCCATGACGATCTTTAGTTCCAGACACAAAGGAAAACATAAGCGAGATTTTGGCTTCCTTCATCAGGTAAAAATATGAAAAAATGTTGTTGTAAATTTGTTCGCTATGGCAGGAGACATTGATACCCTAGACGTCAGTCGTAATGCAATGAAGAACGTCGTCCAACCTGGGCTACGCACGTACGTATAGCACAGCACACTTTCACCAACTGACCATTTTATAATTCGCTGTTTTTTTCTCTTTCGTAATTTTACGGTTTTGGATGACATTTAGCCTTATGCCTACGGTTTATTCTTCCGAAATAGCCACAGCCTTTAGAGCTTCGTCGTAAGCCATTAAGTTCTGGCATTGATGACACACGTGTTGCTGTTGTTAAGCGCCGCCATCTTGACAATTTTCCGCCCGTTGACCTTTTAGAAAGGTCATGACAGAGGCAAATGCTGCACTGCGCCAGCTCGCCGCTATAAATACACCGACCTACCGGTACGAGAGCGCCGATAGATGGCGCCCTTCGGCACAACCGCGCCTCGATCGTTTACCGTTCAGGCCACTGACCTCTATAGAGGTCAGTGGTTCAGGCCGGTTCATTTGTTGTGGGCGGTGAAAATAGTCTGGTTCCATGGCCTGACCATTTAATTGTGTACACCCAGACGTCGAAATTGTAGTCGCGAACGTTAACGATAATACCCGACCGTCAATAAAACGTGTTCGGAAATCTTCAGACATTTTTGGAAACGACAGTTTGGCCAAGGAAAATATTTCGTGCTAAGCAAATTGGTGTGCTTACATTTGTTATGAAATTGGGCCCAGGTAAAACAGAACACGAGAACAAAGCTAATAGACCACACGCGAAGTGTCAACTCACCACATTTCCAATGTTTTTGTTAAATCCATGAAAATGTGACCCAGGATATCAAAATCACTAATAAGCGGGAAATGACAATTCGCGATATGTACATAGTAACATTGGAAATTCCATAGGCTTTCTAATGATACCCATCCCTAGTCTGTAACTCGTAACCAATAATTTCCGAGCTAAAGGCTTGTGATGGATGTCATTACAAAGCTTATTGAATGTCCAATCTTATTATATTTATATCTCTGAAAGTCATTTTCCGACTTATTCCGTGATTTTGATGTGCTCGGGTCACGGGTATAATATCATTCACGTACTTTTACAAACTGAACATGCATGTACTGTACAGTACGCGTAGTACGTGTATATAGAGAGTACAGACATAACGCGTATTTATTTTTGCTTTGTTGAAGTCACAGTGCGCGCGTTTCATATTTAATGAGTTAGTTTCATATCTATTGAATGTCACCTGGATACACATTAAAACACAACCGCGCGAGGATGAAAACAAACACTTTCTCAATGTTTTTATAAGCAGAAAAAGGGAAAATTCTTTACAAAATAAACGAAGTTATTGGACAAACCCAGCGGGCCTTTGGCTGTGAAAGTGTAAATAAAAGTGGAAAATGTAAATGGCCGTGTAAGTAAAAAGTTCTTGAAAATCTACAAATGTAATGTCTAACTTTGTCTCTTTTAAAACTTTATTTAAAAATGAAGAACAGACAGACAGCGGCGTTTCTCTCTTGTAATTATGTGGTGGCCCTGAAATAAGCCTTTTGGTTTTGTATGTGGAGGCCAAGTAATTTGTTTGTATTACTTTGATACTTTGGGGGTCTTTTTGGGCAGAAGTACTTGCTGGATGTTGGGAAGCACACCGCCTTGCGCGATGGTAACTCCACTCATCAACTTGTTAAGCTCTTCGTCGTTGCGTATAGCAAGCTGCAGGTGTCGAGGGTTAATTCTCGTCTTCTTATTGTCTCGTGCTGCGTTACCGGCCAGCTCCAGGATCTCCGCGGTCAGGTATTCCATCACGGTTGCCAGGTAGACCGGTGCACCGGCTCCAACCCGCTCAGCGTAGTTGCCGCTTCGCAAAAATCGATGAACACGACCTACGGGGAACTGCAGTCCCGCCCTTGAGGACCTGCTCCTGGCCTTGCTTCTTGCTTTTTCGATCTTTCCTCGTCCAGTCATCTTGAAGTAATTGGTGGCAGTAGATTGCGATCTGCAGTGAAAGTGCCGTACGAGGGGGGTGACGGCACTAGTTATAGCGTTCCGGTGGATTGGCCGAAGCACGCCAAGTAGCCAATCACGCGCGACACACTGACTGTACGGTTGAGTGCACCGCATCCATTTTTTTGATGCGTGGAGACAGAGATACATTTTTTGAACGAGGTATGTCTGTCTGTCTTCAATCTAAGCGATGAAATCATAACAAAATCACCCAAAATCTTACCTGCTTTCTCAGACGATTTCTGTCATCCCGACGGAGTGTCCCTGTTGCCTACCGATTGACCTGCCTCCACGCTGGCCGCAGATCGCATTGAAAACTGTCACGGATTTGTCTGCACGGAGATATGACAAACACATCTATTAAACATACATCAAACAAGAAACCACTACTTCTCGTAATGGAGACTGAATGAACTGAAACCAGTGCGCGCACAGGTGCTGAATAACAAAAGGCTGTGCCGCCATTTGAAATTCTTACGTGACTCACTGAGGCTAAATTAACAATGAACCCCATTTGTCAATTTTGTCAAAGCGATATTTTGGTTTTAACAATTTGATCGCGTGCCATCCAATGCAACGAAGAGTTCCCGTTTCCGAAAATATGACACAAAACGACTGCATAAACAATTGTGTACATGGCCAGGAAATTACCTTTTTTTTTAAACCGAATTCAAAGTAAAAGAAATAGGGGGGGGGGAGACAACCAAAAACAGGAGACAGATAAATAAACAAAATTGATAGAGACTAATCTTAATGATTTTATTAATCCGTTCTCCGGAACCCTGGCCAGTTAAAATTCGTATTTACCAATAGTAATAGAATTTAACTTTCCAAACTCTACAGAAAACGCTATTGGAATTAATCCGCCTTGCCGCCTTGGTGGCCAACTGCTTCCTTGGGGCTTTTCCACCGGTGCTCTTTCTTGCCGTCTGCTTGGTGCGTGCCATGATTTGAGAGTGGATAGGTCAGATTGAAGAGTAGATAAGAAGTGAATGCCAAATCAACGAACAGGCCGTCTCTTAAGACTAGAGAATAGCATCCTTGGGCCGAAGTCTAACAATGGGCAGTCTTCCAATTTGGTAATTCGGACACCATGCCGAGACGCTTCACTGATCACAACTTATTTACCCTCCGAAACAATACGGTCAATATTACCCACGAGTACATGATACTTTGCAAGCAAATTAATTTTCCCCCAGCTACCAAAATAAACAAAAGGGCCGTGTCTTCGATAAAGACATCCCACGAATAATTACGGGCAATAAACGAAAAGAGAAAACTTAATAGACACAGGGAGGAAAATCCACACTGAATCCTGAGACAATCCTAAAATAATAACAGAGTACACACACACAAATAAAAACCGGGAATCTATCTCTTTTTGTGAAATCGTGGTGGCTCTAAAAAAAGCCGTTTGGTTTGAAAATTGCATGTAGCATGCATCTAGCCACCGAAACCGTACAGCGTGCGCCCCTGTCTCTTCAGGGCGTACACCACATCCATCGAAGTAACGGTTTTCCTCTTGGCGTGCTCGCAGTAGGTGACTGCATCGCGGATAACATTCTCCAGGAACACCTTGAGGACTCCGCGGGTTTCTTCGTAGATGAGACCTGAGGTGCGCTTGACCCCTTCGCGGCGGGCCAGCCGACGAATGGCTGGTTTATTGATGCCCTGGATGTTGTCGCGAAGAACCTTGCGGTGACGCTTGGCACCCACTTTGCCAAATCCTTTTCCTCCTTTGCCACGGCCAGACATGTTAATTTTAGATTTTTCTTCTCTGCTCAGACTAGATCGATTGAATGGGCGAGGCAGTGTATTATATATCACACCTTTGCGCGGACGCGATAGGAGCACGCGAGGCAAACAAAGGTCAGGGCGCCCTCTAGCAACAAATCGTGGCAGAGGTATTCCTTTAGAAATAACGACACGAGAGGAGAAATAAACAGTCATCGAGAGAGGAAAGCAAGCAAACAAATCATCGTAACAATATAATAACAAACAAAAAATGTATTCGCATATTCAGCTACGAGATTCTGAAAATGTGCCTATCAAAGTGCGAATTTTAATGCTTAGTTGTTCACAAATCTTTCCTAAAAACCCTTATAAGCTAAACATTGTAAACACGTAAATTGTAGCAAAAGTTACATCCTCAATATAGCAATGAACATGTTCATGATGTATAAATCTTTGCCATCATACCTTCTACTCTGAAGCTGCTCGAAAATCTCAGAATAGTTCGCTGCTGGTTATCAGTCATTCCAACAGGATAGCTTCCCCCTGAAAGAAACTGAAAAACATCTTCTAAAGAACGGTTATATTTGATACGTTTATCAACAATATCGTCAACAGCCATGATCACCCTAAAAAGCAGGACTTTTGCAATAATCAAATATAAAACCAAATATAAACAAGATTTACTCAGTCTTAATGTTAGTTTTAAAGTAAATGCATTAAACGGGGTTTTAAATGTGAAATTAGAACGTAATGTGCAAATAATAAATCGAGAATTTAAGGGCAAAAAAATCACCAAACCGTTTGTTAAAGCATAGAAGGGGTACGTTACACTAGCAGACTAATTACCAGAACGTTGTGAACTGTGATTAAACCAAGTCTAAGCTTGAAAATGAAATAATGTGCCAGTGTGGGCTGGACGAAATGGAAATCGAACAACTAAAATGATGTTACAAAATGACAAATGTTAAGACAAGTAAGTACTAAAAGGTGTTGAAAATGTGAAAAATCAAACGGGAATGTGCAGTGAATAAATCGTAAATTTTAAAAAAGTCACCATGCGTACGTGCACGTGTTTTGAAACAGAACAGTCACACAAAAAACACACACAAGTTCTTGGACAAAAAAAGTTATAAAATGAACTATCAATAAGCTAGTTAGGCCTAGACAAATACACAAATCCTTAGCAATCACACATACAAAGGAAAGCTTTTTAATATATGGCAAAAGGAAATTCAGGATAAAACGCGATCTTATTTGTAACACGTCTTCTCAGCTCAACAGCAAGCACGCAATAGGATGCACACTTAGCGCGGACACTATTTGGCAAGCTTCCGTAAACAATGTGACGTCATAGGCGCTCGACCAATCACATGGCGGACTGGACACTATTTCGCACCGGACACCTTTTGGCACGACACCAGCCTATCGCATACTGACTGCGCGCATTTCAACACGTGTCCGTCTTTACATGGTTTTTCATTCTGAATCAGGGTAAAAATACAACAGGTTTTGGTCATGCTGACTAGTTGTGTAGCTGCTAGGTGTAGCAAAACTAATAAGGATGGAGTAAGCCTTCATTTGTTTCCAGCTGATCCTAAATATCGGAGGATTTGAACAGCCAAAGTAAAGCTTACCAGAGCGAAGTGGTCCGGGCGGGCCTAGTAATTGTTAGCCCTCTGCAGCGAACATTTTGAGCGGTCGTGCTTCGACCTAGAGCGCCTAGAGGGACCCCATCTTTATCCTCGCTCGAGTCCGTGTCTGAATAAGAAATACTGTGATTCAAATCAGACAAATCAGTACTGTTTTCGTCGGCTTCACTAACCGAGAAAGAACTTCACGATCGTCCATGTGAAATTCCATTACCGTGCACAAAGCGTACGCGATTCGTACACTGTGGGTGCATACACACACAACAATGTGCGTACGTGGCCCACTGACCTCTACACCTGGACGGACCATTGTCCATATTCTGCTGTGCTAACACTTGAAGTCGGCGCGAACTGGAAGTGCAACATGGCGGACCCGAGACGTCACTGCTGTGAGCCAATGAAATGTCCAGGTGTGGAGGTCAGCAGATTTATTCTGTACATTTTGTATTTATAAACATTACGTAATACGTATCGTACCAACACCTGGACATTTCATTGGCTCACAGAGTCACGTCGTGGGTCCGCCATGTTGCACTTCTCCGCATGCCGACTTCAAAATGAAACAATGATGATCTGTCCATGTATAGAGGTCAGTGACGTGGCCACTAAAACCCGTCTCGTACAGTAGACGTCGCGTACCGACTATCAAGAATTTGTCCGGGCCCTGCCTCGGTTTAAGTCACCCGTTTTTAGTGGCCGCGAAATTTAAAAAGGGGGGTAAATTTTTGGACGGCAAATTACACTAAACGTACACTAGAACCAGTTTCGCTTTTTATTCACATTTAATACACATAAATCTTAAATTAAAACCAAAACTGCGTAATGAAAATGTTAGACTGCATGTTTCCTTTAAGAAAGTGGCCTGTTTTCAAACAGGTTACAAAGGATACACCAACCTGCCAACATGACTGTATACAAAAGCAAACGTTAGTGTTCACTGTAACCAACGTTAAAAAAATGTCCCGCCACTCGCAGCAAATATTCCTACTAAAAGGGTAAAATGTTGAACTTAATGTTGATACGTCCCTTTCGTGTTGTTTTTTAGAATTTATCGATCCCCACGAAGCCATTAAACGCGCACACGTCCCTGCCTGTGATTGGCTAATCCTGAGCACTCCCAATTGCTCCGTCGCGCAATTTTATTCTTGGAACGACTGGTCTCACTCCCCCTGGAGTCAAAGTGTGTTTTTCAAAGACAAGCGCCGAAAAACTATATTACGCAATTTTTGTTTTAAATTAATAGATTTATGTGTAATAAATGTGAATAAAAATCAAAACTGATTCTAGTGTACGTTTACTATGGTAATTTGCTGTGGTAAAATTGACCCCCCCTTTAAAAATTTCGCGGCCACTTAAAATGAGTGACGTAAACCGAGGCAGAACCCGGACAAATTCTCGATAGTCGATACGCAACGTCTAGTACGGGACGGGTTCGCGTGGCCACGTACGCACACAATCTGAGTAAACCTGGCCGCGTATTTCAGCCTCCGTATACTTGAATACGCGGCTGGAATACGCAGCTGGAATATCAGGCCAAATACGCGGCCAAGTTCACTCAGGTCGCACACAATGTGTCGATGCACCCACGGTGTACGAATCGGGTAAGCTTTGTGCACAATAGTTGAATACACATGGACAATCGTGAAAGATCTTCCTCAGTTTTGTGGAGTCCCTTTTTTAGGGACTCTGCCATTATACAGCGCACGCTTGGATTGTATGGCATAAGCTCAATTTTAGAGGCTTCCACCATTGTCCACAGTTCCGACATTTAACGAGCACCATTTGTTCAGTGCAGTAGGCCTACGTACATACATCTGTAAGAGTTTATTCAAGACTGGTAGGACCATGACATTGCAAAGAAATTCGAAGGAAAAATTGAGCTTATGCCATACAATCCAAGCGTGCGCTGTATAATGGCAGAGTCCCTAAAAAAGGGACTCCACAAAATGGTCCTTTTCCCCTTTTTGTTCAAACCCACATCACACAAAGCATGTTGTGCAGCAGTCATTACTCTGCCTTATGTGTAGCCAAGATCTAAACATAGGGCTCCCATGTTACATGCGAATCTCCCAATGTCATGAGCAAGAAAGCTGGAGTTAGGAGCTAGGCTATGTGTATCCCCCATGTACTTCAAAAAATGCATTGAATTAGAATTTCACTTTCTCAAACAGTCTACCACACAACGTGTAGCAACGGCTGTTTCATGAGATGGCACAAGCTGCACTGGGTGCATGCAGAAAGAGAGAAAACAGTGCAGCTTGTGCCATCTCATGAAACAGCCGTTGCTAGACGCCGCACGCGAGAGCGCGGCGCTGACCACAGTACGCTGTGATGTCACCAATCTATAAAACACTGCACTGCATGCGCACGCACACAGCTAGCGCTGGTTCGTTCAAACGAGATAGCGAACTTCCGAGAGCAGTACATTACACTGCGGGAATACTCGTCAAATTTCCTGGATTTGCAGCTCAAGAATTGATCAGAAGTAGCACTGAATCCCCGGAAGTTGATCAGCGAGACATATCGTCACCGACACCACGAACTGGCACCCTCTGCATCACATGTGTACAACAAATTCGAAAAATTCAAAAAAACCCAAATTATTGCTGAATATATCATTTTGTGCCATAAAGTCTAACATGGCGAAGTTGTTTTTTCTTAAATCATGTTAATTTGCTAATTTTTATTGGGGAGTTTTGCAGAAATTAGTCCATTCTGTCGTTTTTCGGTTCCACGAAGTGACACTGCAGTCAGTGTCAGTTCGTGAAAACGAAATTGCGGGGGCGCGCTGTGAAAAAAGATTTCACGAACTGGCACTGTCTATACAACGTACCCAGGGCAATGTTGTATTACGCTGTGTATACGTATCACGTTTGTCTACGAAATAAATAGAACTCGATGTTGTCAACACGGCGGCACCCGAGCACTGTGTGCGCTCACTCCCCGAAAACGCGACAGTTTTCGTTTTCACGAACTGACACTCACTCACTGCAATGTATGCGCGCACTCTCCGAAAACGCGACAGTTTTTGTTTTCACGAACTGGCACCCGTCTTAATCATTTAATTATTAATTAACTAACCATATTTTCACAATATAAAAATTGTGTTTCAGCAGTTAACGAATTGTTACGTTTAATGATACCAAAACCCCTCAAGTAGACGGATTTGTTGACTGAGTAAACTCATGTCAAACCTTTAAAAGTGTTTTTCTCCGAATTGTATTTCTGTAACGGCGACCACTGGGTGTCAGTTCGTGGTGTCGGTGACGATATATATAGACGACATATAGCCGATATAGGTGGTTTGGAGGTAATGTGTTAGGTGTTGTCGTCGTTTTGAGCTTGATCTTAGCAAATTGGTCCATAAAATTAATAGATTTTGAGTGTACGATATACATTAACCCTAACCGTCCATGGTATTTTGGCTAGAAACCCTGCCAGACGTAACAGATTGCATACTTTGTCACATTGACTTGTGTGCAGAGTACAGCAAGGTAAAACAGTCACCACAGATGCACTGTGCTGGACCTGGCAGGGTTAGGGTTAAGTGGGCGTCTAGTACGACAAACAAAATTCAAAATTCGAAAGAGTTCGTCAGACAAAGAGTCTACTTTTGCCATGGTCCACAACTACTAGGGCTTCGAAATGTCTCAAACTCAAACGTGCTGTAGATCCGCGTTACTGGACTCTTTTATCGCTTTTTTAACAATTGTTAAAAAAGCAATAACTAGAGTACTAGTACGAGTACTAGCACTAGTAGTACAGACGTTTGCTTAGTTCTGGATCACAACAAATATTCAGGCTGTTTTCGGCAAGTCTAAACCTCCAAATTCAAATGAAATAGGTTTAGTAGTTTACCTTGAGTGATGGAGAAACCACAGTTTTTATTTCAATATTTATGCTCTTCTTAATTTGAAAATCTGTCGTCAAATGTATCGACATGACTTTTCCCAGTTGCGGATCGGTTTAACCAATTGCAGATCGGGTAAAAAACTGCTTCGTACCAACGATAGAACCAACCCGAATCAAGCCTATATTTCTGATAAAGTATTCATTAATTTAAATACAGTTTAAAATACATTTCAAATACTTCCATTTCCAATAAAGTTTAAAAAGAGGGCATGCGGGGAAAGGTTTTAAAATGGTTTGTCCATGTAGCATGCTCGCTAGCGCTGGATGATACAGCGATTTTATCGTGACGATACAATATTTGCCCTTAACAAAATCGATATCTCTTACACTTATGAAATTTTCAAACAATCGGCATATTACCGATATTGTTTTTGAAATTAGCAATTGTTTTGTGACTCGCATTCCTTTTTTTTTAAATCGGGCATGTCTCAGTGTAACCATACTCGCAAACACATGCGAGACTGAGTGCCAAATCATGACAAAGAGACCGGGTTTATTAGAAGACCAAAATTCGTACAACCGGCCCCTGCAGTAACATGAATTTTGTGATCATTAACCCGAGTGCTATGACTGTTTGCTAAACAAGTTTGATGACTTTGAAAGGTTGCTTCATTACCGGTTCGCGAACATAGGAAAGAAAAAATGAAAAAAGACAACGTGTTTGATGGACGATCATGGCGGTATTTACAGAAAGCTTTGGTGGTGTTCGAAAGCTGTTTGAGCGTACTTTGGCCAAATTTTTGTCATGCCTTAATTTATTTCAAATTTTATCGCCATATCGGCGATATCGCAGGAAAACAAATACGTACGCCGCAACGTGTTTGATGGACGATCATGGCAGTTTAACTTTGGCGGTCTTCGAAAGCTGTTTGAGCGTACTTTTGGTGATATTTTGTTCATGCCTTAATTTGTTGCCGATTTTATCACCATATCGGTGATAACACAGGGGAAACATATCGACTACGAAAAAAAATATATCGCCAGCCCTAATGCACGCGCTGCCGTACCGTGTGGCGCGGCAACAAGCCGATAAACTATTCACATCACCTTTCACATCACAGAACACGTCATATAAAATTGCTTGCGCGCGTGTAGTTGATGCATGTATTTTACGCACGATCCGGAACTAGACAAAAATATATACGTTTAGTCTTTGGCAGTTTTAAAAAGCCGGAGACTTTTTTTGTAACTTATTTTTAATCAACCTATAATCGATGCATGAGTTCATACACTTACAAGTAGACTACAAAGAGGCATAATCAAAATCAAACGTTGTGAGTGGCAGGTCGCAAATATTTTTTCGTGCGTAAGTTGTGATGGTGCAACAGTTGTGTCGTAATTTCTTTCGGTTGCACTAAAGTTGTCTTACACGACACGTAAGTCTGAATGCGTACGGCAAGGAAGTTAGTACATGTCGTAAGACATCGATGGTGCAACCCATTTTCGTTCGTAACTTTAGTACAGCACTTAAGACGGTTGGTGCAACCGGCCCCTGTTGCACCATCACAACTTACGCATTAGTAGTACATGGATTTACGACATAAAATTACGTCTAGTGGGGAGGTGACTTACATATTCAGGGTAGCAATACGCGGCAATATGTTTAGGTTAAAATACGATGTCGTTTAGGATTTTGTTAAGAAACATATTGAAAACAATACTTCTGCATGTTTTATCACCATTTGGTTGTGAATGAAATAATTATAAAAAATATTTAGCTTCACATTAGAAGAGTTTTTGTACTTAGATAACACGAATTTCGTGTAAAAAACGGCTAAGCAATAAGTTATCAAGAAATCCTTCATAAAATCAGTAGCTGAAGGAAAATAAGAACCAGACAGAAATTTTAAAAGACGTTTTCTGAGACTGCACATGGGATTAAATGTTTAGATTTCATTCGAATGCTTTTATTGTTTCTACTAACAATCAACAATTATAGCAATGAGTACAAATTAAAGAACAAAACAAAAACAGGGTCCAACAAAGTGAAATTGTTAAATCTACAACTCGGATTTGTGTCAATAGAAACGGAACAGGGCAAGTCAAAAAGAAAGTTATTTTTTTTAAATGAGTGAGAGAGAACATGCTCTTTATTGACATGCTTGATTGGTGTATCAAAAGTAATTACTTTTTTAAGAAAAATGTATCTGGGTCGCTTTCTTTAACTGTTATTTATGTTCATGGTTGAAATAGGGAAATCATTCAGCCCTCAATAAGTCTACAATTTGGTTTCTTCGGGCAATCCCTTCATGATTTGGATCATCATCAATGTCAGGCCACTCGTTGTCGTCGGGATGCTCATCGATTAGCTCTGCATTCTGCCCATCTTCGTGTTCAAGATGCAAATGTCTGGCGAAGTTGTGAAGCATAGCCGTTACAACTATTACCTGGCAAACCTTTTCAATAGGCTGCAGTCTTAGATGTCGAAGACATGCCCACCTATGTTTTCATACTCCAATGCATCTTTCGACACTGGTTCTAGCAATTTTCTTCGCAATTGGAAATGTTCAGGAAGGAACACGAGGCAACTATATGGAATTACTCACTCTTCTAAAAAAAGTCCAAGATGCAAAGCTTCGTTATATGAATTTAAAGATCAATAAATTGAAGAATGACGGTAACCATAGCAAAGGACCCTGGGAATACAACCATTCCGATTATGATGAAATGAATTGGTGACATAGATGCGTTTGTAAACAATCACTAATTATCTGAATAAAACATAAGTGATTGAAAACATGCTGTGTACAGTTTCTATCTAATTTCGGGATTCTAACCAGCGTCGGTCCCAATACAGTTATAATTATACATTAGGACATGTCCTACGACGTGTCGTAAGATATGCATTTTAGGACAAACCTATAAGCTTTTCAGTGCAACCGCAGTTACGACATGTCTTAGGGTGGTCCTAAATTTCTTATCTTACGACAAGCATGTAGGACATGTTTGGTGCAACCGGCCCCAGGTGTGGGAAAGTTTTAACTTTTACTTTGGTTGTCATTGTAGTTGCTCTCTTTAGGTACTTACTTAGAAGTTCCCGCATGTCGAATTGGGCACAGCAACAACAACAACAACAACAACAACAACAAGAATACCAACAACAATGCTAATCGCTTTAGAGGCGCCGTCTGTGACGCGGCTGATAACAATTCGCTGGCCGAGTTCGATTTTCCAGTGTGGTATTTTGTTAATGGAATTACATCAGTGAAAAAGTAATTTCGTAGCCTAATGCTCAATGGATCTTCCGCATAATCCCATATGGTCTAGTGGTTAGGATCCGGCGCTCTCACCGCCGGGGCCCGGGTTCGATTCCCGCTGTGGGAAAGTTTTAACTTTTACTTTGGTTGTCATTGTAGTTGCTCTCTTTAGGTACTTACTTAGAAGTTCCCGAATGTCGAATTTGGCACAGCAACAACAACAACAACAACAACAAGAATACAAATAACAATGCTAATCGCTTTAGAGGCACCGTCTGTGACGCGGCTGATAACAATTCGCTGGCCGAATTCGATGTTCCAGTGTGGTATTTTGTTATTGGAATTACATCAGTGAAAAAGTAATTTCGTAGCCTAATGCTCAATGGATCTTCCGCATAATCCCATATGGTCACGTGGTTAGGATCCGGCGCTCTCATCGCCGTGGCCCGGGTTCGATTCCCGGTGTGAGAAAATTTTAAATTTTACTCTGGTTGTCATTGTAGTTGCTCTCTTTAGGTACTTACTTAGAAGTTCCCGCGTGTCAAAATTGGCACAGCAACAAAAACAACAACAATAATACTGTAGCGAAATTATGACCCTGGTTAGGACGCCCTCTTAGAATTATAATGCATTTATAGAGTGACGCACGCTTGCAGCTGTGTGGCGACCGGACGTCGTCCACTGCTGAAGACTCGAGCGTGTTGCACGTCCCCTGTCTGGACCATGCGGTTATATAAACAACGTGCGGTAGCGGGAAAGTCAGTCAGAGTCCGAGCCCGAGTCCGAGTTCCAGTTCCAGTGGTAGTCACAGCAGAGTCACGCCCAGTCTTAGTCCAGTAAGCCTGTAAGTAGATCCGTCCAGTGCAGATACCCATTTTCGGGGAGTGCATAGATCACAGAAAGTCAAGTTTATGAACGAATATTACCGTTGTTTAGGAGAATCATTGCGTGTTCTGCGATCGCCATTATAATTATTGTGAACCTGTTTAGGTGACTTATAGGCGCCACTTATTTAATCCTACTAAGGTGATCTGTGTGATAATAAATAATTATTCCAATTACACATCAAGTTCGAGTGTTGTATTAAAGAACATCAGACTCCAGCCCCATCCACTTTCTCTGTGACCGCTTAAGTACGACCAACAGAGTGTAGTTCAACCCCAGGTGAGGAAGTAAGTAGCTGCGAGCGTCTGGTGGTAGACTGCCCCAAAACGGACCTGCCCCCTAGCCTTCTCCGCAGCCGCTCGTCGGCTCGGCCGAGGGCAAGCTAAGGCACCGTCGATCGAGACCGCCACAAATGGTGTCAGAAGTGGGATTGGCGCCGCAGTAGACTTCTGGACATACACAATACAGTACATCGGAAAATCACCTGCATAGGAACGTCACCTACCAAGGGGATGGAGAAGAATCTATTGATTGATTTTGAGAAAGAGGTTGCAGCTTCACAACCGGTTGAACAGCGGGAAGAAGTTGGACTACCGTCAACTAGTATATCGGATGTGGAAATCGTGAGGAGAATCGAGCTGCTGGAAACAGAACTCCGCCTTCTTAGGCTGCGCCAACAAAGCAGTATAGCCGGATAAGGGACTCGGGCTTCGAAGGGTCAGCGGGTACGTCGATGACAACACACTTTTGCGATCACTCGACAGGGGAGTTACTATAACGCCTATTATTTCATCCCGGGTGAGGCCTGCTCCGAAACCTCGCACCAAGCTTCACAGCACACCAGTCCCTCTCGCACCGCCAACGGCTGGGGCTGTACCATTAAAGACAACTAACAATGAGCTAGAAGACAGCAGCCTTCGGGTATCGACACAAGGCAGTTTAACTAATCACAGTCAGCAGAGTTGTGAGATGAATAATCCTACACAGGCGACAAGAAGTAAGGACGAGTGCAAGTCCCTACCTAGGGAAGACACCCATGCAGAGGCGGATAGCAGCGTTATGTCAAGACGGCCCAATATAACACCGGACAGGTACAATGGCAAAAGCTCATGGAGGGACTACAGACAACATTTCGAGGCGCGCAGGTCTGCTAATGGTTGGACAGGGAAGCAGGCAAAAGTATTTCTGGCGGCAAGTCTCCCAGGAGCTGCACTGAAGGTGCTGGGTAACGCCAAAGGTGCTGGGCCCAATCTGACGTATGCTGAGCTGACCGACAGTTTAGAAAAAAGGTTTGGACCAGGGAGAATGGCAGAAAACCATCTCATGGAACTACGTCATAGGCGTCAGGGCCCCAAAGAGACGCTCCAAGAATTAGGGCAGGCAATAAGGGAACTGGCTGCCTTGGCATATCCTGAGCTATCGGAGGAGGGGCGCGATCGCCTAGCAAGGGGACATTTTTCTGACGCTATTGAGTGTCAAGCTACCCGAGAAGGCATATTCCGCGCCAGGCCTACTACTCTGGACGAAGCTGTAAGAGCTTCCTTGGCAACTGAAAGTTTCCAAAGAATAGAGGATCAACGTGGTGGCAAATTCTCAAAAATTTTTGGGGAGCGATGCCGAAGTAGTGGTAGAGGAACTGAGAAAGGAAATACAGGAGAACTACCAGCGTGTACAGAGTGACATCCTCAAAAGGCATGAAGAAATACAATCTTGGATGAAAAAACAAGAGTAACCCTGGAGGCACCTACTCAGGCGAAGGAAGGAGAGAAATTAACCTAGCTGGGGTTGTTTGTTTCAACTGCCAACAGAAGGGGCATTATGCCCGGAATTGTGCGTGGCCGCCTGCAAAGGGCATGATGCGATAGTTCCAGGGCGTATAGCTGGGAAGACGCAGGTGACTGGTCTTGGCATCATGGAGCCTGCCGACAGGAGCGAAATGACTGCAAAGGGGATTGTCATGGCACGCCTGTTGGTGACGTTGGACGAAGAAGTGGTGCCGATAAGAGTGTTTAATCGTGGTACACGACAATGTGTGGTTAGGAAAGGAACAACAGCGGGAATGCTCACCTTAGTAGGAGCAAATGACATTGAAGAAACTCAAGAGACTTTGCCAAAAGCAAAAGACGACATGGGAGTGCCAGAACACCTTGCTGACTTGTACGACAGAAGCAAGAGAAGCGTCGACCAGAAGTACCACAACCAGATAGCAAGATTGCTCTGGAATTTTCAAGATGTGTTTTCCACAGGAGACACCGATATTGGTCGTACAGACCTAGTGCGTCACAGGATCAACACCGGCAACGCCCCTCCCACACGAGAACGTCCGCGGTGATACCCTACACAGGAACAACAGGAGATTCGTCGTCAAGTACAGGCGATGTTGCAGAATGGCATCATCGAACACAGCGATAGTCCTTGGGCATCGAACGTTGTCTTGGTTAGAAAGAAAGATGGGACGAAGAGGTTCTGCGTCGATGATCGCCGCTTGAACGCCGTGACTATCAAAGATTCCTATCCAATTCCTCGTATTGACGACTCGCTGGACTCCCTTGCTGGGTCTAAGTGGTTCTCCACTTTGGACCTAGCGTCGGGATACTGGCAGGTCGAGTTGGAAGAGGAGGCTAAGGGGTGGGCTGTATTCCTGGCGGGTGATGCCTTTCGGGCTTTGCAATGCCCCCTCCACCTTTGAAAGGCTCATGGAGCGGGTGCTGGCGGGCCTCCACTGGGAAACATTGTTGGTCTACCTCGATGACGTTATAGTCTACGCGGGTACCATAGAAGAGGAACTTTCTCGCCTGGAGACGGTATTTCAGCGCCTGCGAGGGGCAGGGCTTAAACTTAAGCCCAAGAAGTGTGAGCTGTTCAAGGAGAGTGTCCTTTACCTAGGGCACGTGGTATCTGGAGACGGGATAACTACGGATCCTGAGAAGGTTAGGTCTGTGCGTGAGTGGCCTACGCCTAAGACTGTGAAGGAAGTCCAGAGCTTCCTTGGGCTAGTATCCTACTATAGGCGATTCGTCAAGGGTTTCGCCGATGTGGCACGACCACTACATCGACTAACCGAGAAGGCTAGTGTTTTTGAATGGACCGACAAGACAGAGGGGGCATTTCAAGAGCTTAAGCAACGACTTCAGGAGGCGCCTATTTTGACCTATCCAGACCCAATGACTGACTATATTTTAGACACAGATGCCAGCGGAGTAGGCATTGGTGCTGTACTGTCGCAGTCAATAGATGGACAGGAGAGAGTGGTGGCTTATGCCAGTAGGGCGTTAAGCAAGCCTGAACGCAACTACTGCGTGACCCGGAGGGAACTTCTGGCAGTCGTGGCGTTTCTTAAGCAGTTCCGGCAGTACGTTTATGGTAGGCGAATCACCATCAGAACAGATCACGGGGCGCTAAGATGGCTTGTGAATTTCCGTGACCACCAAGGACAGCTTGCCAGATGGCTTCAGGTGATTAGCGAATACGACTTCACTATTGTTCACCGAGCGGGCCGATCACATGGCAACGCGGACGCCCTTTCCAGGAAACCTTGTACACAGTGTGGAAGAGATGAGGCGCCTTTGGACGAGTCAAGCGCAACAGAACCAATGGAACAAGAAACCTGCGAGAAGCTAGGAGTAAGAGTTGTCATACTGGAACCCACCATAACACGAGAACAATGGAGAGACGCCCAGATGGAGGACTCATCCATTCGTTGGGTGATAGAAGAAATAGGGAAATCAGTGAGTAGACCTGGTTGGAACGACATAACCCCTTACTCAAGAGTGGTAAAGTCATATTGGCTACTGTGGGACCAACTCCAGATTAGGGGTGGCGTCCTACATAGGCGATGGGAGTCAGACGATGGTCGACGGGTAAGTTGGAAGCTTGTACTTCCAATCTCCTACCGGAAGGCGATGATTCAGGAGCTTCATGGGGGGAAGTCCAGCGGTCATCTAGGGTTTAAAAAGACAATGATGAAGGTGCGTCAACGATTCTACTGGGCAGGAATGGGTGCGGATGTGAGATCTATGGTAAGGCAGTGCGACGTTTGCGCAAGCAAGAAGTCACCGGCAAGACATCGAAGGGCACCACTCCAACATCTGGCAGTAGGTGCACCTATGGAGCGAATCGCCTTGGATATAGTTGGGCCCCTTCCACTGACTGAAGGGGGAAACAAGTATATCCTAGTGGTAGGGGACTACTTTAGCAAATGGGTAGAGGCATACCCTGTTCCCAATGAGCAGGCGATAACGGTGGCAGAGAAGCTGGTGAGCGAGATAGTCTGTCATTTCGGTGTCCCTGTCAGTTTGCATTCTGACCAAGGAAGGAATATTGAGTCCCATGTGTTCTCCGAAATGTGCACAGTCCTGGGAATCAAAAAGACGTGCACAACGCCTTACAACCCAAAATCCGATGGAATGATAGAAAGGTTTAATCGCACGCTCCTGATGATGATTTTCATGATGATAGAACCACATAAAAACCAACGGGATTGGGACACTAAACTTCCATTTGCTACGTTTGCCTACCGAGCAACTCCACAAGAGTCAACGGGTGAAACCCCAAACATGCTTATGCTAGGCAGGGAGCTTTTCCTACCAATCGACTTGATGGCCGGGATGTCTACTAAGGCAGATTACGGATCAGACGCGGTGGCAACTGACTACGCATTGGAGTTGAGAGACAACATGAGGGCTGCACATGACAGGGCCAGGTTTTGCCTGAAACGAAATGTTAGACGCCAGAAGAAGAATTACGACCGACGAGCCACAGGAGACAGACTTGCTGAAGGGCAGTTCGTATGGCTGTACAATCCAGCGAGGACAAGAGGGCTGTCCCCAAAGCTTCAGCAGAAATGGGAGGGGTCCTATCTAATTGTCCGAAAACTATCAGATGTCACCTACAGGCTCCAAAAGTCGCCCCGCGCAAAGATGAAGGTGATTCACTGCGATTGCCTTAAGCCATACATTGGTGAGCCAATCAAACCATGGAAAGTAGGAGAGCCTACTAAGGCTACGCCGGTAGAAGATAGAACCCCAGGCACACCAGTGATAGATCACAACGACTCGGCTGGAGGTGAATCGATGATCCAGTTTGAGGGTGAAAATCGCCATGGGTCTTCAGCATCGGTGTCCGTAGAACAGCAAGTAGAAGACGAGACGAGACAAGTGGATGATGTAGGCGACTACCTGGGACGAGATGCGCGATCTCAGGCCGATATCTCCAGCACAACACAGGAGCCTGGCAGCGTTCAGACGCAACCACCACAGCGAAGAAATCCAGCAAGGCAGCGGAGAAAGCCGCAACGCTATTTGTAGGAATAACCTACCTAGGATCATAAAATCCCACTGATGTGCAGACTGCACAAGTGTGTGTAGAAATGTCCAGTAAATGTAACTCAACCGTATGAATGTTGTGTCTTTCAGAGGCCGAGAAGACAAGTGAAGAATGGGGAAGCACGAGGAGACGCACCATGACGCTGCAGATAAAAATAGGGTGGAGTGCCCCCAATGCCATATGTTCCTGAACAAGAGGAGTATTGATCGCCACATGATGATTGAGCATGGGCCAAGGCTACACTTCTGGTGTTTGCGATGCTCGCATAAAAACAACTGGAGGGACAAGCTTCGAGCGCATTATCGGGACTGCCACCCAGAGAAGATCCATGAGGTCGACCGGATCGAAGGTGAGACATACGAAATGCGCGAGCGCAACAAGTATAGTGGGGAAGGCGATGCTCGCAGAAGGGTATCTGAGGTGCCTAAATCCCCAGGAAAGAACAGGAAGAGAAGCTAGACGCCTACCAAGGTGAATAGAGAGTCAACGGGGCCCGGGTCAAGCAGGGACAGAGAAGATCTTGCCCAGAAGAGAGGCCGGGAGGAGGCTAAGGCAGAACAGAGAAAGGTACGGAAAGAGAAGGATCATGTGCCCTGTACTGTCTCCCGTGCAGCCGAAGGAGGGCCACTAGACCTGTCAGAAAAGGTAGCGTCTGAGATCAGAGTGCAGAAGACAGCCAGCGTGCCTATCAAGGCGAAGAAACCAAGAGGGGAGAAGGCTGCGTTGGCTGATCCGGGTGATAAATATCCTACCGAGCTGATAATTGACGTGCCAGCAGTTGCAGAAGAGGTCGAGCTAGGGGCTGATGGGCAAGTGGAAGGTCGGCTAGAGGAAAGAGCGGAGATAAGCCTGTCACCGACTCCGATGTTGTGGGACGAGGAAGAGAGACCTATGGAAGCAACATTGGCACCAGCGCCTACAGGGAAGCCGAAGGGCATGCTGGAGATGTTGTGTGTTGACAACTGGAAAGCGATCGGAGAAGGCGGCTCTGAGGAAAACGACAAGCAAGGTGGACAATCGGTTCCTGCATGGCCACAGCCACTGCTTCCAGAGAAGCTTCTGCCAGGGCAAGCCGTCCGTGTCCGAGAAGTGAGAGAGACATATTTGTATGCCGAGAAAGGGAAGACAATCTACGGCGAGGTGCAACGCGAGTACCAGGTGGTGTACCTAAAGCTTATCAAGGCGAAGAAACCGAACGAGGACCCCACTACCCAAGGCCCACAAGGTGGAAAGATTCGTCGCCTTACCAGATGTGAAGGCACAGGAGACCTGGTGACAGGACCACCCATGACCGAGGACGACCTGGAGGTGGCGATGTTGGGAAAAGTCACCAGGATAACGGAGACGTCTTCCAGATCTGTATATCAGGCCAATGCCAAGATAACCAAAGACAAGACGACACGCATCTTTGATGTGGATTTCCTAACCGGGGTGACAACGGATCCCTAGTCTAAAGACACTTATGTTAAAGGGAAAGTTCAGAGTATTTTGTACACTATATTTTGTTTCACCTATATACGCAGTTGCATGCTCAACCAAAAGTTTTTCGAGATTGTTCTTAAAGTTTAAGTGTTCTTGTTTGAAGTTTAAGTCGTATAGTTTTTAGTTGAGGCTTCCTGGAGTAAGAACAAACAGTTTTCGATGTAGAAAGAGTTGTGACCCTAAGGTGAATTTACATTAAGTGATTCCTGAATAGGCGAATATTTTGAAGATTATAAAAAGAAGTGGCGCCTAAACTTATAATTGTATAAAGAGAAAGATACTTCAACCTAGATAGGAGTGAAATTCTAGTGCATAATTTCGCCTTTAATTTGTCAGATAAGTGGGTCAAGGGACTGACCAATCTTGGAGCATGGCTATGTAGCGAAATTATGACCCTGGTTAGGACGCCCTCTTAGAATTATAATGCATTTATAGAGTGACGCACGCTTGCAGCTGTGTGGCGACCGGACGTCGTCCACTGCTGAAGACTCGAGCGTGTTGCACGTCCCCTGTCTGGACCATGCGGTTATATAAACAGCGTGCGGTAGCGGGAAAGTCAGTCAGAGTCCCAGCACGAGTCCGAGTTCCAGTTCCAGTGGTAGTCACAGCATAGTCACGCCCAGTCTTAGTCCAGTAAGCCTGTAAGTAGATCCGTCCAGTGCAGATACCCATTTTCGGGGAGTGCATAGATCACAGAAAGTCAAGTTTATGAACGAATATTACCGTTGTTTAGGAGAATCATTGCGTGTTCTGCGATCGCCATTATAATTATTGTGAACCTGTTTAGGTGACTTATAGGCGCCACTTATTTAATCCTACTAAGGTGATCTATGTGATAATAAATAATTATTCCAATTACACATCAAGTTCGAGTGTTGTATTAAAGAACATCAGACTCCAGCCCCATCCCCTTTCTCTGTGACCGCTTAAGTACGACCAACAGAGTGTAGTTCAACCCCAGGTGAGGAAGTAAGTAGCTGCGAGCGTCTGGTGGTAGACTGCCCCAAATCGGACCTGCCCCCTAGCCTTCTCAGCAGCCGCTCGTCGGGTCGGCCGAGGGCAAGCTAAGGCACCGTCGATCGAGACCGCCACAATACCAACATCAATGCCAATCGCTTTAGAGGCGCCGTCTGTAACGCGGCTGATAACAATTCGCTGGCCGAGTTCGATTTTCCAGTGTGGTATTTTGTTAATGGAATTACATCAGTGAAAAAGTAATTTCGTAGCCTAATGCTCAATGGATCTTCCGCATAATCCCATATGGTCTAGTGGTTAGGATCCGGCGCTCTCATCGCCGTGGCCCGGGTTCGATTCCCGGTGTGGGAAAGTTTTAAATTTTACTTTGGTTGTCATTGTAGTTGGTCTCTTTAGGTACTTACTTAGAAGTTCCCGCGTGTCAGAATTGACACAGCAACAAAAACAACAACAAGAATACCAACATCAATGCCAATCGCTTCAGAGGCGCCGTCTGTGACGCGGCTGAAAACAATTCGCTGGCCGAGTTCGATTTTCCAGTTTGGTATTTTGTTAATGGAATTACATAAGTGAAAAAGTAATTTCGTAGCCTAATGCTCAATGGATCTTCCCCATAATCCCTTATGGTCTAGTGGTTAGGATCCGGCGCTCTCACCGCCGTGGCCCGGGTTCGATTCCAAGGTGTGGGAAAGTTTTAACTTTTACTTTGGTTGTCATTGTATTTGCTCTCTTTAGGTACTTACTTAGAAGTTCTAGCATGTCGAATTTGGCACAGCAACAACAACAACAATAACAACAACAACAAGAATACCAATAAAAATGCTAATCGCTTTAGAGGCACCGTCTGTGGCGCGGCTGATAACAATTCGCTGGCCGAGTTTGATTTTCCAGTGTGGTATTTTGTTAATGGGATTACATCAGTGAAAAAGTAATTTCGTAGCCTAATGCTCAATGGATCTTCCGCATAATCCCATATGGTCTAGTGGTTAGGATCCGGCGCTCTCACCGCCGTGGCCCGGGTTCGATTCCCGGTGTGGGAAAGTTTTAAATTTTACTTTGGTTGTCATTGTAGTTGGTCTCTTTAGGTACTTACTTAGAAGTTCCCGCGTGTCAAAATTGGCACAGCAACAAAAACAACAACAAGAATACCAACATCAATGCCAATCGCTTTAGAGGCGCCGTCTGTGACGCGGCTGATAACAATTTGCTGGCCGAGCTCGATTTTCCAGTGTGGTATTTTGTTAATGGAATTACATCAGTGAACAAGTAATTTCGTAGCCTAATGCTCAATGGATCTTCCGCATAATCCCATATGGTCTAGTGGTTAGGATCCGGCGCTCTCACCGCCGTGGCCCGGGTTCGATTCCCGCTGTGGGAAAGTTTTAACTTTTACTTTGGTTGTCATTGTAGTTGCTCTCTTTAGGTACTTACTTAGAAGTTCCCGTATGTCGAATTTGGCACAGCAACAACAACAACAACAACAACAACAAGAATACCAATAACAATGCTAATCGCTTTAGAGGCACCGTCTGTGGCGCGGCTGATAACAATTCGCTGGCCGAGTTCGATTTTCCAGTGTGGTATTTTGTTAATGGCATTACATCAGTGAAAAGGTAATTTCGTAGCCTAATGCTCAATGGTTGTTCTGCATAATCCCATATGTTCTAGTGGTTAGGACCCGGCGCTCTCACCGCCGTGGCACGGATTCAATTCCCGGTGTGGGAACGTTTTAACTTTTACTGTGGTTGTCATTGTAGTTGCTCTATTTAGGTACTTACTAAGAAGTTCCCGCATGTCGAATTTGGCACAGCAACAACAACAACAAGAATACCAATAACAATGCTAATCGCTTTAGAGGCACCGTCTGTGGCGCGGCTGATAACAATTCGCTGGCCGAGTTCGAATTTCCACTGTGGTATTTTGTTAATGGAATTACATCGGTGAAAAAGTAATTTCGTAGCCTAATGCTCAATGGATCTTCCGCATAATCCCATATGGTCTAGTGGTTAGGATCCGGCGCTCTCACCGCCGTGGCCCGGGTTCGATTCCCGGTGTTGGAAAGTTTTAAATTTTACTTTGGTTGTCATTGTAGTTGGTCTCTTTAGGTACTTACTTAGAAGTTCCCGCGTGTCAAAATTGGCACAGCAACAACAACAACAAAAATACCAACATCAAATACCAATAACAATTCGCTGGCCGAGTTCGATTTTTCAGTGTGGTATTTTGTTAATGGAATTACATCAGTGAAAAAGTAATGTCGTAATCCCATATGGTCTAGTGGTTAGGATTCGGCGCTCTCACCGCCGTGGCCCGGGTTCGATTCCCGGTGCGGGAAAGTTTTAAATTTTACTTTGGTTGTCATTGTAGTTGCTCTCTTGAGGTACTTACTTAGAAGTTTCCGCATGTCGAATTTGGCACAGCAACAACAACAACAACAACAACAACAACAATGCTAATCGCTTTAAAGGCGCCGTCTGTGACGCGGCTGATAACAATTCGCTGGCCAAGTTCGATTTTCCAGTGTGGTATTTTGTTAATGGAATTACATCAGTGAAAAGGTAATTTCGTAGCCTAATGCTCAATAGATCTTCCGCATAATCCCATATGGTCTAGTGGTTAGGATCCGGCGCTCTCACCGCCGTGGCCCGGGTTCGATTCCCGGTGTGGGAACGTTTGAACTTTTACTGTGGTTGTCATTGTAGTTGCTCTATTGAGGTACTTACTAAGAAGTTCCCGCATGTCGAATGTGACACAGCAACAACAACAACAACAAGAATACCAACATCAATGCCAATCGCTTTAGAGGCGCCGTCTGTGGCGCGGCTGATAACAATTCGCTGGCCGAGTTCGATTTTCCAGTGTGGTATTTTGTTAATGGAATTACATCAGTGAAAAAGTAATTTCGTAGCCTAATGCTCAATGGATCTTCCGTATAATCCCATTTGGTCTAGTGGTTAGGTTCCGGCGCTCTCACCGCCGTGGCCCGGGTTCGATTCCCGGTGTGGGAAAGTTTTAAATTTTACTTTGGTTGTCATTGTAGTTGGTCTCTTTAGGTACTTACTTAGAAGTTCCCGCGTGTCAAAATTGGCACAGCAACAAAAACAACAACAAGAATACCAACATCAATACCAATCGCTTTAGAGGCGCCGTCTGTGACGCGGCTGATAACAATTCGCTGGCCGAGCTCGATTTTCCAGTGTGGTATTTTGTTAATGGAATTACATCAGTGAAAAAGTAATTTCGTAGCCTAATGCTCAATGGATCTTCCGCATAATCCCATATGGTCTTGTGGTTAGGATCCGGTGCTCTCACCGCCGTGGCCCGGGTTCGAATCCCGGTGTGGGAAAGTTTTAACTTTTACTTTGGTTGTCATTGTAGTTGCTCTCTTTAGGTACTTACTTAGAAGTTCCCGTATGTCGAATTTGGCACAGCAACAACAACAACAACAACAACAAGAATACCAATAACAATGCTAATCGCTTTAGAGGCACCGTCTGTGGCGCGGCTGATAACAATTCGCTGGCCGAGTTCGATTTTCCAGTGTGGTATTTTGTTAATGGAATTACATCAGTGAAAAGGTAATTTCGTAGCCTAATGCTCAATGGTTGTTCTGCATAATCCCATGTGTTCTAGTGGTTAGGACCCGGCGCTCTCACCGCCGTGGCACGGGTTCAATTCCCGGTGTGGGAACGTATTAACTTTTACTGTGGTTGTCATTGTAGTTGCTCTATTTAGGTTTCTCCTAAGAAGTTCCCGCATGTCGAATTTGGCACAGCAACAACAACAACAAGAATACCAATAACAATGCTAATCGCTTTAGAGGCACCGTCTGTGGCGCGGCTGATAACAATTCGCTGGCCGAGTTCGATTTTCCAGTGTGGTATTTTGTTAATGGGATTACATCAGTGAAAAAGTAATTTCGTAGCCTAATGCTCAATGGATCTTCCGCATAATCCCATATGGTCTAGTGGTTAAGATCCGGCGCTCTCACCGCCGTGGCCCGGGTTCGATTCCCGGTGTGGGAAAGTTTTAAATGTTACTTTGGTTGTCATTGTAGTTGGTCTCTTTAGGTACTTACTTAGAAGTTCCCGCGTGTCAAAATTGGCACAGCAACAAAAACAACAACAAGAATACCAACATCAATGCCAATCGCTTTAGAGGCGCCGTCTGTGACGCGGCTGATAACAATTCGCTGGCCGAGCTCGATTTTCCAGTGTGGTATTTTGTTAATGGAATTACATCAGTGAAAAAGTAATTTCGTAGCCTAATGCTCAATGGATCTTCCGCATAATCCCATATGGTCTAGTGGTTAGGATCCGGCGCTCTCACCGCCGTGGCCCGGGTTCGATTCCCGGTGTGGGACAGTTTTAACTTTTACTTTGGTTGTCATTGTAGTTGCTCTCTTTAGGTACTTACTTAGAAGTTCCCGCGTGTCAAAATTGGCACAGCAACAAAAACAACAACAAGAATACCAACATCAATGCCAATCGCTTTAGAGGCGCCGTCTGTGACGCGGCTGATAACAATTCGCTGGCCGAGCTCGATTTTCCAGTGTGGTATTTTGTTAATGGGATTACATCAGTGAAAAAGTAATTTCGTAGCCTAATGCTCAATGGATCTTCCGCATAATCCCATATGGTCTAGTGGTTAAGATCCGGCGCTCTCACCGCCGTGGCCCGGGTTCGATTCCCGGTGTGGGAAAGTTTTAAATTTTACTTTGGTTGTCATTGTAGTTGGTCTCTTTAGGTACTTACTTAGAAGTTCCCGCGTGTCAAAATTGGCACAGCAACAAAAACAACAACAAGAATACTAACATCAATGCCAATCGCTTTAGAGGCGCCGTCTGTGACGCGGCTGATAACAATTCGCTGGCCGAGCTCGATTTTCCAGTGTGGTATTTTGTTAATGGAATTACATCAGTGAAAAAGTAATTTCGTAGCCTAATGCTCAATGGATCTTCCGCATAATTCCATATGGTCTAGTGGTTAGGATCCGGCGCTCTCACCGCCGTGGCCCGGGTTCGATTCCCGGTGTGGGACAGTTTTAACTTTTACTTTGGTTGTCATTGTAGTTGCTCTCTTTAGGTACTTACTTAGAAGTTCCCGTATGTCGAATTTGGCACAGCAACAACAACAACAACAACAACAACAAGAATACCAATAACAATGCTAATCGCTTTAGAGGCACCGTCTGTGGCGCGGCTGATAACAATTCGCTGGCCGAGTTCGATTTTCCAGTGTGGTATTTTGTTAATGGAATTACATCAGTGAAAAAGTAATTTTGTAGCCTAATGCTCAATGGATCTTCCGCATAATCCCATATTGTCTAGTGGTTAGGATCCGGTGCTCTCACCGCCGTGGCCCGGGTTCGATTCCCGGTGTAGGAAAGTTTTCAATTTTACTTTGGTTGTCATTGTAGTTGCTCTCTTCAGGTACTTACTTAGAAGTTCCCGCATGTCAAAATTGGCGCAGCAACAAAAACAACAACAACAAGAATACCAACATCAATGCCAATCGCTTTAGAGGCGCCGTCTGTGACGCGGCTGATAACAATTCGCTGGCCGAGTTCGATTTTCCAGTGTGGTATTTTGTTAATGGAATTACATCAGTGAAAAAGTAATTTCGTAGCCTAATGCTCAATGGATCTTCCGCATAATACCATATGGTCTAGTGGTTAGGATCCGGTGCTCTCACCGCCGTGGCCCGGGTTCGATTCCCGGTGTGGGAAAGTTTTCAATTTTACTTTGGTTGTCATTGTATAGTTGCTCTCTTCAGGTACCTACTTAGAAGTTCCCGCGTGTCAAAATTGGCACAGCAACAAAAACAACAACAAGAATACCAACATCAATGCCAATCGCTTTAGAGGCGCCGTCTGTGACGCGGCTGATAACAATTCGCTGTCCGAGTTCGATTTTCCAGTTTTGTATTTTGTTAATGGAATTACATCAGTGAAAAAGTAATTTCGTAGCCTAATGCTCAACGGATCTTCCGTATAATCCCATTTGGTCTAGTGGTTAGGTTCCGGCGCTCTCACCGCCGTGGCCCGGGTTCGATTCCCGGTGTGGGAAAGTTTTAAATTTTACTTTGGTTGTCATTGTAGTTGGTCTCTTTAGGTACTTACTTAGAAGTTCCCGCGTGTCAAAATTGGCACAGCAACAAAAACAACAACAAGAATACCAACATCAATGCCAATCGCTTTAGAGGCGCCGCCTGTGACGCGGCTGATAACAATTCGCTGGCCGAGCTCGATTTTCCAGTGTGGTATTTTGTTAATGGAATTACATCAGTGAAAAGGTAATTTCGTAGCCTAATGCTCAATGGTTGTTCTGCATAATCCCATATGTTCTAGTGGTTAGGACCCGGCGCTCTCACCGCCGTGGCACGGGTTCAATTCCCGGTGTGGGAAAGTTTTAACTTTTACTTTGGTTGTCATTGTAGATGCTCTCTTTAGGTACTTACTTAGAAGTTCCCGTATGTCGAATTTGGCACAGCAACAACAACAACAACAACAACAACAACAATACCAATAACAATGCTAATCGCTTTAGAGGCACCGTCTGTGGCGCGGCTGATAACAATTCGCTGGCCGAGTTCGATTTTCCAGTGTGGTATTTTGTTAATGGAATTACATCAGTGAAAAGGTAATTTCGTAGCCTAATGCTCAATGGTTGTTCTGCATATTCCCATATGTTCTAGTGGTTAGGACCCGGCGCTCTCACCGCCGTGGCACGGGTTCAATTCCCGGTGTGGGAACGTTTTAACTTTTACTGTGGTTGTCATTGTAGTTGCTCTATTTAGGTTCCTCCTAAGAAGTTCCCGCATGTCGAATTTGGCACAGCAACAACAACAACAAGAATACCAATAACAATGCTAATCGCTTTAGAGGCACCGTCTGTGGCGCGGCTGATAACAATTCGCTGGCCGAGTTCGATTTTCCAGTGTGGTATTTTGTTAATGGGATTACATCAGTGAAAAAGTAATTTCGTAGCCTAATGCTCAATGCATCTTCCGCATAATCCCATATGGTCTAGTGGTTAGGATCCGGCGTTCTCACCGCCGTGGCCCGGGTTCGATTCCCGGTGTGGGACAGTTTTAAATTTTACTTTGGTTGTCATTGTAGTTGGTCTCTTTAGGTACTTACTTAGAAGTTCCCGCGTGTCAAAATTGGCACAGCAACAAAAACAACAACAAGAATACCAACATCAATGCCAATCGCTTTAGAGGCGCCGTCTGTGACGCGGCTGATAACAATTCGCTGGCCGAGCTCGATTTTCCAGTGTGGTATTTTGTTAATGGAATTACATCAGTGAAAAAGTAATTTCGTAGCCTAATGCTCAATGGATCTTCCGCATAATCCCATATGGTCTAGTGGTTAGGATCCGGCGCTCTCACCGCCGTGGCCCGGGTTCGATTCCCGGTGTGGGAAAGTTTTAACTTTTACTTTGGTTGTCATTGTAGTTGCTCTCTTTAGGTACTTACTTATAAGTTCCCGTATGTCGAATTTGGCACAGCAACAACAACAACAACAACAACAACAAGAATACCAATAACAATGCTAATCGCTTTAGAGGCACCGTCTGTGGCGCGGCTGATAACAATTCGCTGGCCGAGTTCGATTTTCCAGTGTGGTATTTTGTTAATGGAATTACATCAGGGAAAAGGTAACTTCGTAGCCTAATGCTCAATGGTTATTCTGCATAATCCCATATGTTCTAGTGATTAGGACCCGGCGCTCTCACCGCCGTGGCACGGGTTCAATTCCCGGTGTGGGAACGTTTTAACTTTTACTGTGGTTGTCATTGTAGTTGCTCTATTTAGGTAATTACTAAGAAGTTCCCGCATGTCGAATTTGGCACAGCAACAACAACAACAAGAATACCAATAACAATGCTAATCGCTTTAAAGGCACCGTCTGTGGCGCGGCTGATAACAATTCGCTGGCCGAGTTCGAATTTCCACTGTGGTATTTTGTTAATGGAATTACATCAGTGAAAAAGTAATTTCGTAGCCTAATGCTCAATGGATCTTCCGCATAATCCCATATGGTCTAGTGGTTAGGATCCGGTGCTCTCACCGCCGTGGCCCGGGTTCGATTCCCGGTGTAGGAAAGTTTTCAATGTTACTTTGGTTGTCATTGTAGTTGCTCTCTTCAGGTACTTACTTAGAAGTTCCCGCATGTCAAAATTGGCGCAGCAACAAAAACAACAACAACAAGAATACCAACATCAATGCCAATCGCTTTAGAGGCGCCGTCTGTGACGCGGCTGATAACAATTCGCTGGCCGAGTTCGATTTTCCAGTGTGGTATTTTGTTAATGGAATTACATCAGTGAAAAAGTAATTTCGTAGCCTAATGCTCAATGGATCTTCCGCATAATACCATATGGTCTAGTGGTTAGGATCCGGTGCTCTCACCGCCGTGGCCCGGGTTCGATTCCCGGTGTGGGAAAGTTTTCAATTTTACTTTGGTTGTCATTGTAGTTGCTCTCTTCAGGTACTTACTTAGAAGTTCCCGCGTGTCAAAATTGGCACAGCAACAACAACAACAACAACAACAACAAGAATACCAATAACAATGCTAATCGCTTTAGAGGCACCGTCTGTGGCGCGGCTGATAACAATTCGCTGGCCGAGTTCGATTTTCCAGTGTGGTATTTTGTTAATGGAATTACATCAGGGAAAAGGTAACTTCGTAGCCTAATGCTCAATGGTTATTCTGCATAATCCCATATGTTCTAGTGATTAGGACCCGGCGCTCTCACCGCCGTGGCACGGGTTCAATTCCCGGTGTGGGAACGTTTTAACTTTTACTGTGGTTGTCATTGTAGTTGCTCTATTTAGGTAATTACTAAGAAGTTCCCGCATGTCGAATTTGGCACAGCAACAACAACAACAAGAATACCAATAACAATGCTAATCGCTTTAAAGGCACCGTCTGTGGCGCGGCTGATAACAATTCGCTGGCCGAGTTCGAATTTCCACTGTGGTATTTTGTTAATGGAATTACATCAGTGAAAAAGTAATTTCGTAGCCTAATGCTCAATGGATCTTCCGCATAATCCCATATGGTCTAGTGGTTAGGATCCGGTGCTCTCACCGCCGTGGCCCGGGTTCGATTCCCGGTGTAGGAAAGTTTTCAATGTTACTTTGGTTGTCATTGTAGTTGCTCTCTTCAGGTACTTACTTAGAAGTTCCCGCATGTCAAAATTGGCGCAGCAACAAAAACAACAACAACAAGAATACCAACATCAATGCCAATCGCTTTAGAGGCGCCGTCTGTGACGCGGCTGATAACAATTCGCTGGCCGAGTTCGATTTTCCAGTGTGGTATTTTGTTAATGGAATTACATCAGTGAAAAAGTAATTTCGTAGCCTAATGCTCAATGGATCTTCCGCATAATACCATATGGTCTAGTGGTTAGGATCCGGTGCTCTCACCGCCGTGGCCCGGGTTCGATTCCCGGTGTGGGAAAGTTTTCAATTTTACTTTGGTTGTCATTGTAGTTGCTCTCTTCAGGTACTTACTTAGAAGTTCCCGCGTGTCAAAATTGGCACAGCAACAAAAACAACAACAAGAATACCAACATCAATGCCAATCGCTTTAGAGGCGCCGTCTGTGACGCGGCTGATAACAATTCGCTGGCCGAGTTCGATTTTCCAGTGTGGTATTTTGTTAATGGAATTACATCAGTGAAAAAGTAATTTCGTAGCCTAATGCTCAATGGATCTTCCGCATAATCCCATATGGTCTAGTGGTTAGGATCCGGTGCTCTCACCGCCGTGGCCCGGGTTCGATTCCCGGTGTGGGAAAGTCTTCAATTTTACTTTGGTTGTCATTGTAGTTGCTCTCTTTAGGTACTTACTTAGAAGTTCCCGTATCTCGAATTTGGCACAGCAACAACAGCAACAACAGCAACAACAGCAACAACAGCAACAACAACAACAACAACAACAACAACAACAACAACAAGAATACTGTAACGCCCGTGCCGGTTGGCGGTAGAGGGCGCTGGAGCGATTCCACGGTGGTGGGATCACTGACCTCTATACATGGACAGATCATCCATTGTTTCATTTTGAAGTCGGCATGCAGAGAAGTGCAACATGGCGGACCCACGAAGTCACTCTGTGAGCCAATGAAATGTCCAGGTGTAGAGTTCAGTTGGTTGGTAAATCCACTGACCTCTACAACTGGACATTTCATTGGCTCACAGCAGTGACGCCATGTTGCACTTCCAGTTCGCGCCGACTTCAAGTGTTAGCACAGCAGAATATGGACAATGATCCGTCCAGGTGTTGAGGTCAGTGGGTGGGATCGCCCTGGTGGCTCCTGCTGGTGCGCCCCGGAAACCCGCCTTTGGATTGCGCAAGCGCCGAACCAGTTCTAACCAGTTCTGGGACCGCGTGATGGTGTGAACCGAATGCCTTGTTTTGTTAGACGAGAGTCGCGATTAAACGGCTGAGAATCACCGGAAGAACAAGAATACTTGTGTCTAGAGTCCTTCTTGTGTGTGTAGTCGACCCCAGGCGAATCTTCGTTACATTGGTGGCAGCGGTCGGCATGCAGGAGGACTAAGAAAAGACCAGGTGAAGTGTTCATGTTTTGAGAAAAACACGATAGCACGGCAGCCAACTCGCCCCACGGCGGGAGGGCCGCCCAGGGCCGTGGACGACGGCGCAGCCGGCGGGTCGTTTCACTCG
The DNA here is from genome assembly GCA_037893245.1 of Crossaster papposus. Classification (NCBI taxonomy): domain Eukaryota; kingdom Metazoa; phylum Echinodermata; class Asteroidea; order Velatida; family Solasteridae; genus Crossaster; species Crossaster papposus. The sequence goes on along the minus strand of JBAIAA010000774.1, from coordinate 606,750 downwards.
GAGCGTCCGCGGGTTGTGTTCGTCGACGCAACGGGGGCAGAACTGCTCCGCACACAAACCAATGGAGCGGAGCCGTCGGCACTGCTCCGCATGGGAGTCAATGGAGCGGAGCTGCTCCGCACACAGTGCAATGGAGCGGATCCGTCAACGTTGCCCACGCTCTCTAAGCCAGTCGGAGCCGCAGGGACAGTCACAAGGGACCGCCACAAGAGGAGTCGGAGGGGCCCGGCCCATGCTGTAGACGGCGGCGCGGCAGACGGCTCGCAACACTCGGAGCGAGCCCGAGCCGTGCCCGTCGGCGCAGCGGGGGCGGGGCCTCGCCGGGACGCCCACGCTCTCTAAGCCAGTCGCAAGAATCAGTCGCAGTCGCAAGAATCAGTCGCAGTCGCAAGAGGCAGTCACAGTCGCGGCCACAGGAGCCAGTCGCAGTTGCGGGAGCAAGTCGCAGTCGCAGGAGCCAGGCGCAGTCGCAGTCGCAGGCACCGCAGTCGCAAGAGCCAGTCGCAGTCGCAGGCACCAGATACAGGAGCCAGTCGCAGTCGCAGGAGCCAGTCGCTGTCGCGGGAGCCAGCCGCAGTCGCAGTCGCAGGAACCACAGTCGCAGTCGCAAGAGCCAGCCGCAGTCGAAGGCACCAGTCGCAGTCAGAGGAGCCAGTCGCAGTCACAGTCGCAGTCAAGTCTTAACATTAGAGGGGTGTGCCGGGGCCAGGTGTGTGCCGGGGCCAGGGGTGTGCCGGGGCCAGGGGTGTGCCGGGGCCAGGGGTGTGCCGGGGCCAGGGGTGTGCCGGGGCCAGGGGTGTGCCGGGGCCAGGGGTGTGCCGGGGCCAGGGGTGTGCCGGGGCCAGGGGTGTGCCGGGGCCAGGGGTGTGCCGGGGCCAGGGGTGTGCCGGGGCCAGGGGTGTGCCGGGGCCAGGGGTGTGCCGGGGCCAGGGGTGTGCCGGGGCCAGGGGTGTGCCGGGGCCAGGGGTGTGCCGGGGCCAGGGGTGTGCCGGGGCCAGGGGTGTGCCGGGGCCAGGGGTGTGCCGGGGCCAGGGGTGTGCCGGGGCCAGGGGTGTGCCGGGGCCAGGGGTGTGCCGGGGCCAGGGGTGTGCCGGGGCCAGGGGTGTGCCGGGGCCAGGGGTGTGCCGGGGCCAGGGGTGTGCCGGGGCCAGGGGTGTGCCGGGGCCAGGGGTGTGCCGGGGCCAGGGGTGTGCCGGGGCCAGGGGTGTGCCGGGGCCAGGGGTGTGCCGGGGCCAGGGGTGTGCCGGGGCCAGGGGTGTGCCGGGGCCAGGGGTGTGCCGGGGCCAGGGGTGTGCCGGGGCCAGGGGTGTGCCGGGGCCAGGGGTGTGCCGGGGCCAGGGGTGTGCCGGGGCCAGGGGTGTGCCGGGGCCAGGGGTGTGCCGGGGCCAGGGGTGTGCCGGGGCCAGGGGTGTGCCGGGGCCAGGGGTGTGCCGGGGCCAGGGGTGTGCCGGGGCCAGGGGTGTGCCGGGGCCAGGGGTGTGCCGGGGCCAGGGGTGTGCCGGGGCCAGGGGTGTGCCGGGGCCAGGGGCTTACCCCAAAAATTGTTGTAATGTAAATTGTTGTAATGAAAATTGTTGTAATGTAAATTGTTGTAATGAAAATTGTTGTAACGTAAATTGTTGTAATGTAAATTGTTGTAATGTAAATTGTTGTGTAATTGTTGGCGTTATGCGTTTTCCGGGGCGGTTGGCCGGGGTGCGGCAGCAGCGCCCATGGTTTTGTTTGGGGGCAAACAAGGTCTTCGTGGGGGGCTGTGTCACGCCCGTGCCGGTTGGCGGTAGAGGGCGCTGGAGCGATTCCACGGTGGTGGGATCGCCCTGGTGGCTCCTGCTGGTGCGCCCCGGAAACCCGCCTTTGGATTGCGCAAGCGCCGAACCAGTTCTAACCAGTTCTGGGACCGCGTGATGGTGTGAACCGAATGCCTTGTTTTGTTAGACGAGAGTCGCGATTAAACGGCTGAGAATCACCGGAAGAACAAGAATACTTGTGTCTAGAGTCTTTCTTGTGTGTGTAGTCGACCCCAGGCGAATCTTCGTTACAATACCAATAACAATGCTAATCGCTTCAGAGGCACCGTCTGTGGCGCGGCTGATAACAATTCGCTGGCCGAGTTCGATTTTCCAGTGTGGTATTTTGTTAATGGAATTACATCAGGGAAAAGGTAACTTCGTAGCCTAATGCTCAATGGTTGTTCTGCATAATCCCATATGTTCTAGTGGTTAGGACCCGGCGCTCTCACCGCCGTGGCACGGGTTCAATTCCCGGTGTGGAAACGTTTTAACTTTTACTGTGGTTGTCATTGTAGTTGCTCTATTTAGGTACTTACTAAGAAGTTCCCGCATGTCGAATTTGGCACAGCAACAACAACAACAAGAATACCAATAACAATGCTAATCGCTTTAGAGGCACCGTCTGTGACGCGGCTGATAACAATTCGCTGGCCGAGCTCGATTTTCCAGTGTGGTATTTTGTTAATGGAATTACATCAGTGAAAAAGTAATTTCGTAGCCTAATGCTCAATGGATCTTCCGCATAATCCCATATGGTCTAGTGGTTAGGATCCGGCGCTCTCACCGCCGTGGCCCGGGTTCGATTCCCGGTGTGGGAAAGTTTTAACTTTTACTTTGATTGTCATTGTAGTTGCTCTCTTTAGGTACTTACTTAGAAGTTCCCGCATGTCGAATTTGGCACAGCAACAACAGCAACAACAACAACAACAACAACAACAATAATACCAACATCAATGCCAATCGCTTTAGAGGCGCTGTCTGTGACGGGGCTGATAACAATTCGCTGGCCGAGCTCGATTTTCCAGTGTGGTATTTTGTTAATGGAATTACATCAGTGAAAAAGTAATTTCGTAGCCTAATGCTCAATGGATCTTCCGCATAATCCCATATGGTCTAGTGGTTAGGATCCGGCGCTCTCACCGCCGTGGCCCGGGTTCGATTCCCGGTGTGGGAAAGTTTTAAATTTTACTTTGGTTGTCATTGTAGTTGCTCTCTTTAGGTACTTACTTAGAAGTTCCCGCGTGTCAAAATTGGCACAGCAACAACAACAACAAGAATACCAACATCAATGCCAATCGCTTTAGAGGACGCGGCTGATAACAATTCGCTGGTCGAGTTCGATTTTCCAGTGTGGTATTTTGTTAATGGAATTACATCAGTGAAAAAGTAATTTCGTAGCCTAATGCTCAGTGGATCTTCCGCATAATCCCATATGGTCTAGTGGTTAGGATCCGGCGCTCTTACCGCCGTGGCCCGGGTTCGATTCCCGGTGTGGGAAAGTTTTAACTTTTACTTTGGTTGTCATTGTAGTTGCTCTCTTTAGGTACTTACTTAAAAGGTTCCCGCATGTCGAATTTGGCAAGGCAACAACAACAACAACAACAACAACAACAACAACAACAAGAATACCAATAACAATGCTAATCGCTTTAGAGGCACCGTCTGTGGCGCGGCTGATAACAATTCGCTGGCCGAGTTCGATTTTCCAGTGTGGTATTTTGTTAATGGAATAACATCAGTGAAAAAGTAATGTCGTAGCCTAATGCTCAATGGATCTTCCGTATAATCCCATATGGTCTAGTGGTTAGGATCAGGCGCTCTCACCGCCGTGGCCCGGGTTCGATTCCCGGTGTGGGAAAGTTTTAACTTTTACTTTGATTGTCATTGTAGCTGCTCTCTTTAGGTACTTACTTAGAAGTTCCCGCATGTCGAATTTGGCACAGCAACAACAACAACAACAACAACAACAACAAGAATACCAACATCAATGCCAATCGCTTTAGAGGCGCTGTCTGTGACGCGGCTGATAACAATTCGCTGGCCGAGCTCGATTTTCCAGTGTGGTATTTTGTTAATGGAATTACATCAGTGAAAAAGTAATTTCGTAGCCTAATGCTCAATGGATCTTCCGCATAATCCCATATGGTCTAGTGGTTAGGATCCGGCGCTCTCACCGCCGTGGCCCGGGTTCGATTCCCGGTGTGGGAAAGTTTTAAATGTTACTTTGGTTGTCATTGTAGTTGGACTCTTTAGGTACTTACTTATAAGTTCCCGCGTGTCACAATTGGCACAGCAACAGCAACAGCAACAACAACAACAAGAATACCAACATCAATGCCAATCGATTTAGAGGCGCCGTCTGTGACGCGGCTGAAAACAATTCACTGGCCGAGTTCGAATTTCCACTGTGGTATTTTGTTAATGGAATTACATCAGTGAAAAAGTAATTTCGTAGCCTAATGCTCAATGGATCTTCCGCATAATCCCATATGGTCTAGTGGTTAGGATCCGGCGCTCTCACCGCCGTGGCCCGGGTTCGATTCCCGGTGTGGGAAAGTTTTCAATTTTACTTTGGTTGTCATTGTAGTTGCTCTCTTTAGGTACTTACTTAGAAGTTCCCGCATGTCAAAATTGGCACAGCAACAAAAACAACAACAAGAATACCAACATCAATGCCAATCGCTTTAGAGGACGCGGCTGATAACAATTCGCTGGCCGAGTTCGATTTTCCAGTGTGATATTTTGTTAATGGAATTACATCAGTGAAAAAGTAATTTCGTAGCCTAATGCTCAATGGATCTTCCGCATAATCCCATATGGTCTAGTGGTTAGGATCCGGCGTTCTCACCGCCGTGGCCCGGGTTCGATTCCCGGTGTGGGAAAGTTTTAAATTTTACTTTGGTTGTCATTGTAGTTGGTCTCTTTAGGTAATTACTTAGAAGTTCCCGCGTGTCAAAATTGGCGCAGCAACAAAAACAACAACAAGAATACCAACATCAATGCCAATCGCTTTAGAGGCGCCGTCTGTGACGCGGCTGATAACAATTCGCTGGCCGAGCTCGATTTTCCAGTGTGGTATTTTGTTAATGGAATTACATCAGTGGAAAAGTAATTTCGTAGCCTAATGCTCAATGGATCTTCCGCATAATCCCATATGGTCTAGTGGTTAGGATCCGGCGCTCTCACCGCCGTGGCCCGGGTTCGATTCCCGGTGTGGGAAAGTTTTAACTTTTACTTTGATTGTCATTGTAGTTGCTCTCTTTAGGTACTTACTTAGAAGTTCCCGCATGTCGAATTTGGCACAGCAACAACAACAACAACAACAACAACAACAACAACAACAACAACAACAACAAGAATACCAACATCAATGCCAATCGCTTTAGAGGCGCTGTCTGTGACGCGGCTGATAACAATTCGCTGGCCGAGCTCGATTTTCCAGTGTGGTATTTTGTTAATGGAATTACATCAGTGAAAAAGTAATTTCGTAGCCTAATGCTCAATGGATCTTCCGCATAATCTCATATGGTCTAGTGGTTAGGATCCGGCGCTCTCACCGCCGTGGCCCGGGTTCGATTCCCGGTGTGGGAAAGTTTTAACTTTTACTTTGATTGTCATTGTAGTTGCTCTCTTTAGGTACTTACTTAGAAGTTCCCGCATGTCGAATTTGGCACAGCAACAACAACAACAGCAACAACAACAAGAATACCAATAACAATGCTAATCGCTTTATAGGCACCGTCTGTGGCGCGGCTGATAACAATTCGCTGGCCGAGTTCGATTTTCCAGTGTGGTATTTTGTTAATGGAATTACATCAGTGAAAAAGTAATTTCGTAGCCAAATGCTCAATGGATCTTCCGCTTAATCCCATATGGTCTAGTGGTTAGGATCCGGCGCTCTCACCGCCGTGGCCCAGGTTCGATTCCCGGTGTGGGAAAGTTTTAAATGTTACTTTGGTTGTTATTGTAGTTGGACTCTTTAGGTACTTACTTATAAGTTCCCGCGTGTCAAAATTGGCACAGCAACAAAAACAACAACAAGAATACCAACATCAATGCCAATCGCTTTAGAGGCGCCGTCTGTGACGCGGCTGAAAACAATTCGCTGGCCGAGCTCGATTTTCCAGTGTGGTATTTTGTTAATGGAATTACATCAGTGAAAAAGTAATTTCGTAGCCTAATGCTCAATGGATCTTCCGCATAATCCCATATGGTCTAGTGGTTAGGATCCGGCGCTCTCACCGCCGTGGCTCGGGTTCGATTCCCGGTGTGGGAAAGTTTTAACTTTTACTTTGATTGTCATTGTAGTTGCTCTCTTTAGGTACTTACTTAGAAGTTCCCGCATGTCGAATTTGGCACAGCAACAACAACAACAACAACAACAACAAGAATACCAATAACAATGCTAATCGCTTTAGAGGCACCGTCTGTGGCGCGGCTGATAACAATTCGCTGGTCGAGTTCGATTTTCCAGTGTGGTATTTTGTTAATGGAATTACATCAGTGAAAAAGTAATTTCGTAGCCAAATGCTCAATGGATCTTCCGCATAATCCCATATGGTCTAGTGGTTAGGATCCGGCGCTCTCACCGTCGTGGCCCGGGTTGGATACCCGGTGTGGGAAAGTTTTCAATTTGACTTTGGTTGTCATTTTAGTTGGTCTCTTTAGGTACTTACTTAGAAGTTCCCGCGTGTCAAAATTGGCACAGCAACAACAACAACAAGAATACCAACATCAATGCCAATCGCTTTAGAGGCGCCGTCTGTGACGCGGCTGAAAACAATTCGCTGGCCGAGTTCGAATTTCCACTGTGGTATTTTGTTAATGGAATTACATCAGTGAAAAAGTAATTTCGTAGCCTAATGCTCAATGGATCTTCCGCATAATCCCATATGGTCTAGTGGTTGGGATCCGGCGCTCTCACCGCCGTGGCCCGGGTTCGATTCCCGGTGTGGGAAAGTTTTAAATTTTACTTTGGTTGTCATTGTAGTTGCTCTCTTTAGGTACTTACTTAGAAGTTCCCGCATGTCAAAATTGGCACAGCAACAAAAACAACAACAAGAATACCAACATCAATGCCAATCGCTTTAGAGGACGCGGCTGATAACAATTTGCTGGCCGAGTTCGATTTTCCAGTGTGGTATTTTGTTAATGGAATTACATCAGTGAAAAAGTAATTTCGTAGCCAAATGCTCAATGGATCTTCCGCATAATCCCATATGGTCTAGTGGTTAGGATCCGGCGCTCTCACCGTCGTGGCCCGGGTTGGATACCCGGTGTGGGAAAGTTTTCAATTTGACTTTGGTTGTCATTTTAGTTGGTCTCTTTAGGTACTTACTTAGAAGTTCCCGCGTGTCAAAATTGGCACAGCAACAACAACAACAAGAATACCAACATCAATGCCAATCGCTTTAGAGGCGCCGTCTGTGACGCGGCTGAAAACAATTCGCTGGCCGAGTTCGAATTTCCACTGTGGTATTTTGTTAATGGAATTACATCAGTGAAAAAGTAATTTCGTAGCCTAATGCTCAATGGATCTTCCGCATAATCCCATATGGTCTAGTGGTTAGGATCCGGCGCTCTCACCGCCGTGGCCCGGGTTCGATTCCCGGTGTGGGAAAGTTTTAAATGTTACTTTGGTTGTCATTGTAGTTGCTCTCTTTAGGTACTTACTTAGAAGTTCCCGCATGTCAAAATTGGCACAGCAACAAAAACAACAACAAGAATACCAACATCACTGCCAATCGCTTTAGAGGCGCCGTCTGTGACGCGGCTGAAAACAATTCGCTGGCCGAGCTCGATTTTCCAGTGTGGTATTTTGTTAATGGAATTACATCAGTGAAAAAGTAATTTCGTAGCCTAATGCTCAATGGATCTTCCGCATAATCCCATATGGTCTAGTGGTTAGGATCCGGCGCTCTCACCGCCGTGGCTCGGGTTCGATTCCCGGTGTGGGAAAGTTTTAACTTTTACTTTGATTGTCATTGTAGTTGCTCTCTTTAGGTACTTACTTAGAAGTTCCCGCATGTCGAATTTGGCACAGCAACAACAACAACAACAACAACAACAAGAATACCAATAACAATGCTAATCGCTTTAGAGGCACCGTCTGTGGCGCGGCTGATAACAATTCGCTGGCCGAGTTCGATTTTCCAGTGTGGTATTTTGTTAATGGAATTACATCAGTGAAAAAGTAATTTCGTAGCCAAATGCTCAATGGATCTTCCGCATAATCCCATATGGTCTAGTGGTTAGGATCCGGCGCTCTCACCGTCGTGGCCCGGGTTGGATACCCGGTGTGGGAAAGTTTTCAATTTGACTTTGGTTGTCATTTTAGTTGGTCTCTTTAGGTACTTACTTAGAAGTTCCCGCGTGTCAAAATTGGCACAGCAACAACAACAACAAGAATACCAACATCAATGCCAATCGCTTTAGAGGCGCCGTCTGTGACGCGGCTGAAAACAATTCGCTGGCCGAGTTCGAATTTCCACTGTGGTATTTTGTTAATGGAATTACATCAGTGAAAAAGTAATTTCGTAGCCTAATGCTCAATGGATCTTCCGCATAATCCCATATGGTCTAGTGGTTAGGATCCGGCGCTCTCACCGCCGTGGCCCGGGTTCGATTCCCGGTGTGGGAAAGTTTTAAATGTTACTTTGGTTGTCATTGTAGTTGCTCTCTTTAGGTACTTACTTAGAAGTTCCCGCATGTCAAAATTGGCACAGCAACAAAAACAACAACAAGAATACCAACATCAATGCCAATCGCTTTAGAGGACGCGGCTAATAACAATTCGCTGGCCGAGTTCGATTTTCCAGTGTGGTATTTTGTTAATGGAATTACATCAGTGAAAAAGTAATTTCGTAGCCAAATGCTCAATGGATCTTCCGCATAATCCCATATGGTCTAGTGGTTAGGATCCGGCGCTCTCACCGCCGTGGCCCGGGTTCGATTCCCGGTGTGGGAAAGTTTTAAATTTTACTTTGGTTGTCATTGTAGTTGGTCTCTTTAGGTACTTACTTAGAAGTTCCCGCGTGTCAAAATTGGCACAGCAACAACAACAACAAGAATACCAACATCAATGCCAATCGCTTTAGAGGCGCCGTCTGTGACGCGGCTGAAAACAATTCGCTGGCCGAGTTCGAATTTTCACTGTGGTATTTTGTTAATGGAATTACATCAGTGAAAAAGTAATTTCGTAGCCTAATGCTCAATGGATCTTCCGCATAATCCCATATGGTCTAGCGGTTAGGATCCGGCGCTCTCACCGCCGTGGCCCGGGTTCGATTCCCGGTGTGGGAAAGTTTTAAATTTTACTTTGGTTGTCATTGTAGTTGCTCTCTTTAGGTACTTACTTAGAAGTTCCCGCATGTCAAAATTGGCACAGCAACAAAAACAACAACAAGAATACCAACATCAATGCCAATCGCTTTAGAGGACGCGGCTGATAACAATTCGCTGGCCGAGTTCGATTTTCCAGTGTGGTATTTTGTTAATGGAATTACATCAGTGAAAAAGTAATTTCGTAGCCAAATGCTCAATGGATCTTCCGCATAATCCCATATGCTCTAGTGGTTAGGATCCGGCGCTCTCACCGCCGTGGCCCGGGTTCGATTCCCGGTGTGGGAAAGTTTTAAATTTTACTTTGGTTGTCATTGTAGTTGGTCTCTTTAGGTAATTACTTAGAAGTTCCCGCGTGTCAAAATTGGCACAGCAACAAAAACAACAACAAGAATACCAACATCAATGCCAATCGCTTTAGAGGCGCCGTCTGTGACGCGGCTGAAAACAATTCGCTGGCCGAGCTCGATTTTCCAGTGTGGTATTTTGTTAATGGAATTACATCAGTGAAAAAGTAATTCCGTAGACTAATGCTCAATGGATCTTCCGCATAATCCCATATGGTCTAGTGGTTAGGATCCGGCGCTCTCACCGCCGTGGCTCGGGTTCGATTCCCGGTGTGGGAAAGTTTTAACTTTTACTTTGATTGTCATTGTAGTTGCTCTCTTTAGGTACTTACTTAGAAGTTCCCGCATGTCGAATTTGGCACAGCAACAACAACAACAACAACAACAACAAGAATACCAATAACAATGCTAATCGCTTTAGAGGCACCGTCTGTGGCGCGGCTGATAACAATTCGCTGGCCGAGTTCGATTTTCCAGTGTGGTATTTTGTTAATGGAATTACATCAGTGAAAAAGTAATTTCGTAGCCTAATGCTCAATGGATCTTCCGCATAATCCCATATGCTCTAGTGGTTAGGATCCGGCGCTCTCACCGCCGTGGCCCGGGTTCGATTCCCGGTGTGGGAAAGTTTTAAATTTTACTTTGGTTGTCATTGTAGTTGGTCTCTTTAGGTAATTACTTAGAAGTTCCCGCGTGTCAAAATTGGCACAGCAACAAAAACAACAACAAGAATACCAACATCAATGCCAATCGCTTTAGAGGCGCCGTCTGTGACGCGGCTGAAAACAATTCGCTGGCCGAGCTCGATTTTCCAGTGTGGTATTTTGTTAATGGAATTACATCAGTGAAAAAGTAATTTCGTAGCCTAATGCTCAATGGATCTTCCGCATAATCCCATATGGTCTAGTGGTTAGGATCCGGCGCTCTCACCGCCGTGGCTCGGGTTCGATTCCCGGTGTGGGAAAGTTTTAACTTTTACTTTGATTGTCATTGTAGTTGCTCTCTTTAGGTACTTACTTAGAAGTTCCCGCATGTCGAATTTGGCACAGCAACAACAACAACAACAACAACAACAAGAATACCAATAACAATGCTAATCGCTTTAGAGGCACCGTCTGTGGCGCGGCTGATAACAATTCGCTGGCCGAGTTCGATTTTCCAGTGTGGTATTTTGTTAATGGAATTACATCAGTGAAAAAGTAATTTCGTAGCCAAATGCTCAATGGATCTTCCGCATAATCCCATATGGTCTAGTGGTTAGGATCCGGCGCTCTCACTGTCGTGGCCCGGGTTGGATACCCGGTGTGGGAAAGTTTTCAATTTGACTTTGGTTGTCATTTTAGTTGGTCTCTTTAGGTACTTACTTAGAAGTTCCCGCGTGTCAAAATTGGCACAGCAACAACAACAACAAGAATACCAACATCAATGCCAATCGCTTTAGAGGCGCCGTCTGTGACGCGGCTGAAAACAATTCGCTGGCCGAGTTCGAATTTCCACTGTGGTATTTTGTTAATGGAATTACATCAGTGAAAAAGTAATTTCGTAGCCTAATGCTCAATGGATCTTCCGCATAATCCCATATGGTCTAGTGGTTAGGATCCGGCGCTCTCACCGCCGTGGCCCGGGTTCGATTCCCGGTGTGGGAAAGTTTTAAATTTTACTTTGGTTGTCATTGTAGTTGCTCTCTTTAGGTACTTACTTAGAAGTTCCCGCATGTCAAAATTGGCACAGCAACAAAAACAACAACAAGAATACCAACATCAATGCCAATCGCTTTAGAGGACGCGGCTGATAACAATTCGCTGGCCGAGTTCGATTTTCCAGTGTGGTATTTTGTTAATGGAATTACATCAGTGAAAAAGTAATTTCGTAGCCAAATGCTCAATGGATCTTCCGCATAATCCCATATGGTCTAGTGGTTAGGATCCGGCGCTCTCACCGCCGTGGCCCGGGTTCGATTCCCGGTGTGGGAAAGTTTTAAATTTTACTTTGGTTGTCATTGTAGTTGGTCTCTTTAGGTACTTACTTAGAAGTTCCCGCGTGTCAAAATTGGCACAGCAACAACAACAACAAGAATACCAACATCAATGCCAATCGCTTTAGAGGCGCCGTCTGTGACGCGGCTGAAAACAATTCGCTGGCCGAGTTCGAATTTCCACTGTGGTATTTTGTTAATGGAATTACATCAGTGAAAAAGTAATTTCGTAGCCTAATGCTCAATGGATCTTCCGCATAATCCCATATGGTCTAGCGGTTAGGATCCGGCGCTCTC